>CM042801.1:2714472-3300923 GCA_018691245.2 Ips nitidus | reverse complement strand
CACAGNAATNGGNANGGCCNCAAGTTGCTTNGGAGNGAANAACNNGCGCATNTNTCCNGGTGCNCAANCTCCAGTAACNCTANGGNACTTACTAGTNANGNGTTANGNANTTNCTNNNTCGACTGNGANACGCGCCANGATTTGCNGNANTGGCGTTNGCGTNAAACTNCCACCAANNCNAACCACNCANAGGTAANGNATCTGCAGNACCGTACCNCTNGCGTCGNTTTTCGGAATCCTGNACCATCTGNGANTNGGGCACANGTAGGNNNNCCAAAACNTGAGAGGGTATCCCTGNGCNTCGTGTGCCAGGAGTAACCTGNTGTNNTAAGTNNTTATTACGGCAGGAACGTGGNGCCTATTGTTNNGGCGTNTCNCAGATNGNNGNGACCCGNANTGAGTTTAGNTTATCGGTCCCGGANNACGGANGNATNACTGATNATNATCCTNNNGTNTAACTGTCAAAAATACCGTCCATAAAACTATATAACTAAAAACATTGCCGAAAAACTAGTCTTAACTGTGATTTTTATAGTTTGTTGTTCTGGTTGAGCCAGATTTGACCTAAATGACAATTGAAGAGTAATACCCGCTCATTTTTTGTTTTTTTAATGACAACTGTCAAAATATTGACTGTGATGCCATAAAACTGAAGGGATCGATGGAAAACTGTAGTTTTTGGTCTAAACTCAACAATTCTTCGTGTTATTTGTGATCAAACGGTAATTAATGTGGTTTACGAGATACCGGCAAGTTTCCTACTGTTTTTAGAAGGTAGAATAGGTTCAACAAACTCTGGCTTGTACAGAGACAATATCGAAAGTAAACCGAAACGGTTTCACCCTGTAAAATACCGCATTGACCGAATAACAGCGAAACAAAGCCAAAAGGAAGAAAAAGAAGCGGCGGAGAAAAGCAAATGTCCGGTTGCAGTGTAGGAGGCAGCGACAGCATGTCTAATTAACGGTATTGAAAATTATCAGCATTAGAAAGTGCATTTGCTTGGTTGTTCTCGAGTTTTCCTGCACAGTACAGAATCCTTAATTGAACCATCATTTTTATCACCACCAATCAATTATACCAAATAAATAAATAGTACCACCAGGAGATTGGATAACGGCCATGCGATTTCCTTGGTACTAATGGACAGTTGCTTTATGGGACGTTTATGGTTTACGTTACACGATTAAAACGAAAAAAAAAAAACGTTTTTTAAGTGCCTGTATCGGGTTTACTCTTAATAGATTTCCCTTGAGCGATCTGATCCATTCATCACACGCAATATTTGCTTTGATTTCAAATTATACCCGTGCATCTTGGTATGAGTTATGCGAGCGCCATTTACAATCCGGCAACCTGGCATTATTGAAAGATAAATATTCTTTCAGATTTTTTTTTTGGTTTATATAAAGGAAGGCCGTACGGTCTTTGAACCTTAAGGGACGAGAACCGTTCTGTATCAGGAGAAATTCATTAATCAATATCATCAGTTCCAGTTGTCTATTTGCTGTGGATTTTTATGGATCATTTTGACTTTTCCACAGCTGACAGACTTTCATTTATGTCACAACTGTCAAAGGGACTCAGGATAGTCCCACCAACTGTCAGATGTCGGTCACCACTTTCAAAGCAAATTTAGATTACCACTTAGCTTTATAGCTTTATGGGCGTTGCCACATGGAAGATTAGTAGTGTCTTCGATTCAGGCATTTAACTGTCACTTATGTCAGAACTGTCAAAATCTGTCTGTGTCACTTACCACAACCTGAAATATTCGCTTTAAATCTTCGTAACCTCACTTAAATCGTAATGCTATATATTTGACTGTATTTATCCAAAATTTAACCAAAAAATCTTGAAAATGCCATACCGAGCATAAAAAACTGTCACGTGACCTCTGCAGCCCAATTGCAAATTTGAAAGGTATCCGACAGGTACATTTTAAGCTAGAAATGGAAACTAAACAGTCACGTGACATTCGAAGGCCAACTGCAAGCTTAAAAAATGTTTTGTAACCCAAATTTATGGTAAAAATCTTGAAAATGCCATACCGAGCATAAAAAACTGTCACGTGACCTCTGCAGACCAATTGCAAACTTGAAAAGTCTCTGACAGGTAAATTTTAAGCTAGAAATGGAAGCTAAACAGTCACGTGACCTTACAAGGCCAATGAAAAATGTTTTTTTACTCAAATTTAAGCTAAAAATCGTGAAAGCTTCATACAGAACATGTACAACATTCACGTGACCTCTGTAGTTCAGTTGCAAACTTAAAAACCCTTTGACAGGTAAATTTTACACTACAAATGTTAACTAAACAGTCAAGTGACCTTAGAAGGCCAATTGCAAGCTCGAAAAATGCTTTTTAACCCAAATTTATGGTAAAAGTCTTGAAAATGCCATCCAGAGCATAAAAAACTGTCACGTGACCTCTGTAGACCAATTGCAAACTTGAAAAGTATCGGACAGGTAAATTTTAAGCTGGAAATGTAAACCAAACAGTCACGTGACCTTAGAAAGCCAATTGCAAGCTTGAAAAATGTTTTTTAACCCAAATTTATGGTAAAAATCTTGAAAATGCCATACCGAGCATAAAGAAACTGACTGTCACGTGATCTCTGTAGTCCAATTGCAAACTTGAAAAGTATCCGACAGGTAATTTTTAAGCTAGAAATGTAAACTAAACAGTCACGTGACCTTACAAGGCCAATTACAAGCTTGGAAAATGTTTTTTTAACTCAAATTCAAGCTAAAAATCGTGCAAGCTTCATACACAACATGTACAATATTCACGTGTCCTCTGTAGACCAATTACAAACTTGAAAAGTCTCTGACAGGTAAATTTTAAGCTAGAAATGTAAACTAAACAGTCACGTGACCTTAGAAGACCAATTACAAGCTAGGAAAACGTTTTTTTACTCAAATTCAAGCTAAAAATCGTGAAAACTTCATACAGAACATGTACAACATTCACGTGACCTCTGTAGACCAATTGTAAACTTGAAAAGTCTCTGACAGGTAATTTTTACACTACAAATGTTAATTAAACAGTCACGTGAACCTTAGAAGGCCAATTCCAACCTTGGAAAACGTTTTTATACTGAAATTTAAGCTAAAAATCGTGAAAGCTTCATTCAGAACATGTACAACATTCACGTGACCTCTGTAGATCAATTGCAAACTTGAAAAGTTTCCGACAGGTACATTTTACACTACAAATGTTAACTAAACAGTCAAGTGACCTTACAAGGCCAATTGCAAGCTTGGAAAATGTTTTTTAATCCAAATTTATGGTAAAAATCTTGAAAATGCCATACCGAGCATAGAAAAACTGTCACGTGACCTCTGCAGACCAATTGCAAACTTGAAAAGTATCCGACAGGTAATTTTTAAGCTAGAAATGTAAACCAAACAGTCACGTGACCTTACAAGGCCAATTACAAGCTTGGAAAACGTTTTTAAACTCAAATTCAAGCTAAAAATCGTGAAAGCTTCATACAGAACATGTACAACATTCATGTGTCCTCTGTAGTCCAATTGCAAACTTGAAAAGTCTCTGACAGGTAAATTTTAAGCTAGAAATGTAAACTAAACAGTCACGTGACATTAGAAGACCAATTGCAAGCTTGAAAAATGTTTTTTAACCCAAATTTATGGTAAAAATTTTGAAATGCCATACCGAGCATAGAAAACTGTTACGTAACCTCTGCAGACCAATTGCAAACTTGAAAAGTACCGGACAGGTAAATTTTAAGCTAGAAATGTAAACTAAACAGTCACGTGACCTTAGAAGGCCAATTACAAGCCTGGAAAATGTTTTTTTACTCAAATTTAAGCTTAAAATTGTGAAAGCTTCATACAGAACATATACAACATTCACGTGACCTTTGTAGACCAACTGCAAACTTAAAAACCCTTTGATAGGTAAATTTTACACTACAAATGTAAACTAAACAGTCACGTGACCTTAGAAAGCCAATTGCAAGCTTGAAAAATGTTTTTTAACCCAAATTTATGGTAAAAATCTTGAAAATGCCATACCGAGCATAGAAAAACTTTCACGTGACGTCTGCAGACCAATTGCAAACTTGAAAAGTATCCGACAGGTAATTTTTAAGCTAGAAATGTAAACTAAACAGTCACGTGACCTTACAAGGCCAATTGCAAGCTTGGAAAACGTTTTTAAACTCAAATTCAAGCTAAAAATCGTGAAAGCTTCATACACAACATGTACAACATTCACGTGTCCTCTGTAGACCAATTGCACACTTAAAAACCTTTTGACAGGTAAATTTTACACTAAAAATGTAATCCAAACAGTCACGTGACCTTAGAAGACCAATTGCAAGCTTGAAAAATGTTTTTTAACCCAAATTTATGGTAAAAATCTTGAAAATGCAATACCGAGCATAGAAAACTGTCACGTGACCTCTGTAGACCAATTTCAAACTTAAAAACCCTTTGACAGGTAAATTTTACACTAGAAATGTAAACTAAACAGTCACGTGACCTTAGAAGGCCAATTGCAAGCTTGAAAAATGTTTTTTAACCCAAATTTATGGTAAAAATTTTGAAATGCCATACCGAGCATAGAAAAACTGTCACGTGACACCTGTAGACCAATTGCAAACTTGAAAAACCCTTTGACAGGTAAATTTTACACTAGAAATGTAAACTAAACAGTCACGTGACCTTAGAAGACCAATTACAAGCTTGAAAAATGTTTTTTAAACCAAATTTTCGATACAAATCTTGAAAATGCCATACCGAGCATAAAAAACTGTCACGTGACCTCTGCGGACCAATTGCAAACTTGAAAAGTATCCGACAGGTAGATTTTAAGCTGGAAATGTAAACTAAACAGTCACGTGAACCTTAGAAGACCAATTGCAAGCTTGAAAAATGTTTTTTAACCCAAATTTATGGTAAAAATTTTGAAAATTCCATACCGAGCATAAAAAACTGTCACGTGACCTCTGCAGACCAATTGCAAACTTGAAAAGTATCCGACAGGTAAATTTTAAGCTGGAAATGTAAACTAAACAGTCACGTGACCTTACAAGGCCAATTGAAAGCATGAAAAATGTTTTTTAACCCAAATTTATGGTAAAAATCTTAAAAATGCCACACCGAGCATAAAAAACGCTGATTTTTGCAACTTTTGAAGACAGTTTGACAGTTTTGACGTTAATGGCAGTTGTCACGTGATTGCATAACACTATTTACTTAGACGGTCACGTGACAATAGACAAAATAACTGCCCTAATTCTTAAAAACACGTTTTATATCAAATACTACAAGAACACGTTTCTAAACCCTGATTTTTGCAACTTTCGAGCATAATTTGACAGTTTTGACGTTAGTGACAGTTGCCACGTGATTGTAGAACACTATTTAGCTGGACGGTCACGTGACAATTATCAAAATAACTGTAATAAATCTCAAAAACACGTTTTATATCAAATACTACAAGAAAACGTAAAGTACTTATTGATTGGCTTATTGCTGACGTACAAAACTTTGACTTTACCACTTTAAAACAGTTCTGTACAGGACAGTTTTAACTTTCTGATGGAAGTAAAACATTGAACTTGACTCACTATAGTGTGGCTGAAAGTATAGATTCGCGGACGATAATCGGGGCAAAGATCACGATCATCAAAGGCACACGTCCGTATTGTTTTGTCGTCATGTACAACTATAACCGATACTGACACGCCGATTATAAAGATCAATTAAGATCGTTTAATTAATATAAATTGGCTGAGATCGCAGATAAGTCGGCTTGAGTATTGTTTGAGTTGCAAGCCTGAGATACCATCAGTCATGCTGACTTACAGGGTGATTCGTAATCGATGTTTCAAGAGCAAAACTGACCTCTTTTATGGTTATGAAGACATTCAAAAGAACAAATACACAATTGCGCAAACTAGTGGCCGTTTACGCAAATATCAATTTAGTTGCATCACAAGTGATCATTTTCTCGTTTGCCTCTTCGTTCAAATTACAGTAAAATTGGATTTTAACAGTCCACAGTGTCACGAGCGGAAAAAAGTGTTTTCCTGCACTACTTGGAACGGTTCAGATACGCCCTAAACGACAAAAGCTTATCTGCAACGTTAGAACAACGTTAACAAGTGACGTAGCGACAGCCTTTTCATTAAATTGCCGTGTAGACTTGACTTAAATAAGACTGCAATCGATAAAACGGTTCAGATAATGTTCCTGTTAATTTGTACGTGTGTCCCGCTTTTTTGCTTCTTCATACCACTGGAATGCCATTAAGGAGCAACAGCATTCACCTGTCACAATAGTCATTTGACACAATTTACTTCAATTGACAGTTGCTTACAGAATGACTTGGTTAATCATTTGAAAGTGGAACAATCCAGGCCACAGTTTTGGTAAAGAAAAACTGCTTGACAACAAAAGTTGACTTAACTCAAAATTATTTGTTTCCCCGCTTCTCTTCTCTTTTCCTATTTATTGTCATTCTCTTAGTTGTCTTTTTTTCAGTCTGTTTTTTTCCTCCTCTCTTTCTCTACCTTTCTGCCTAATTTTATCTGAGTCTGATTAATTTTTATCCTTATTTCTACTTGTTCGTTTTCGTTATTGTTATAAGTTGCTTTGTTTTTTACTTTCGTTCTCTTTTCCCGTCTTTCTTTCATTATCTGTCTTCTGTTGTTATTCTTCTCTCTTGCTTCCTCTGTCTTTTTTATTTTTGTTTTCTGTGTTTCTTTCTTTTCCTGTTTTTGCTGTTGTTGTTATAATAATTTTTAAGCTCTTTCTTGTTTACTTTCTATTATTTTATCTATCTTTCTTTATCTACTTTTTTCCTTACAGAAATTTTTTTTTAAGTATATTTCTCCTCTTTTCTTACTTTTTATTACTATATTAGTATCTCTCTATTTTCTCTCACTTTCTGCTTTCTTTATTTTACTCCATTTGCACCACCAGAGTCAAATATGATTAAATTATCGCAAAAACTAAGACACCCTGTATTTTAAAAAGAAACCAACAAAAACATATATTTTTATACGCAATTTATTTATCTTATAATAAGCTGTTCTATCAAATGCTAATATAAACATACTCACCCTGTAGAATATCTTATAGAAAACCTTAATACTGTTATGGACAAAATTTTGGTGCATCCTTCCATTCAAACGTAAATAACTTGCGTATTTGAAATATTTACGATAAAGCCATCATAAGACCATAGGTAGCCAATGAATGGGGCTATCACGTGACGTTGAGCGGGTGACGCTCAGCCTTACAGTTTGGCCGCTAGAGGGAGTCAAAGTTGATTGATTTTTTTCGGACATTTTTGTAAATATCTCGAAAACCGTTCAACTTAGAAAGCTGTAATTTTTGACTGTACATGTATGTCGGTAAGATACAACTTTCACTCTCAATCCACTTTTTATGTACGACGTACCGTTTGGCCTTGAAAATTCAAAATCTGATAATTTAAAAATTTTTAGGGGGTAACCCCTAAAATTTTTGGAAAAATTTTTGAACTTTCAAAATTGAGTTTGACCGAGCAAATAACTTTGGATTGAGGATAGACATTTGAAATAAGGTGCCAAAGTGGAATATTTGCCCTTTTAAGGGAGGTACGCATTGAAAACTGTCTAAAAAACCCAAAAAGTCTGTATTTTCAAGACCATATCCAAAACGGTGGTACCCAGAGCTATTTCGACCCCAGAATCATGTTTCTCAGGTCAAAATTAGTATACAAATATAGTTGTGTTAAATTGGTACCACTGGTACTAATACAGCTGCCGTTTATACAAACCCTATCAATAAAAAATACTGTTTTGGACAAAAATTTGGCGCATCTTTCCATTCAAACGTGAATAACTTGCGTATTTGAAATATTTTCGATAAAGCCATCATAAGACTATAGGTAGCCAATGAATGGGGCTATCACGTGACGTTGAGCGGGTGACGCTAAGCCTTACAGTTTGGCCGCTAGAGGGCGTCAAAGTTGATTAATTTTTTTAGGACATTTTTGTAAATATCTCGAAAACCGTTCAACTTAGAAAGCTGTAATTTTTGACTGTACATGTATGTCGGTGAGATACAACTTTTACTTTCAATCCACTTTTTATGTACGCTGCACCGTTTGGCCTTGAAAATTCAATATCTGATAATTCAAAATTCTATAGGGGGGGGGGGGGTAACCCCTTAAAATTTTTGGAAAAATTTTTGAAATTTCAAAATTGAGTTTGACCGAGCAAATAACTTTGGATTGAGGATAGACATTTGAAATAAGGTGCCAAAGTGCAATATCTGCCCTTTTAAGGGAGGTACGCATTGAAAACTGTCTAAAAAAACCCAAAAAGTCTGTATTTTCAAGACCATATCCAAAACGGTGGTACCCAGAACTATTTGGATCCCAGAATCATGTTCCTGTGGTCAAGCTTAGTATATAAACATAATTGTGTTAAGGTGGTACCACTGGTACCAATACGGCTGCAGTTTATAGAAAACCTTATCAAAAACACTCTTTTGGTCAAAACTTTGGTGAATTTTTCCATTCAATCCTGAATAGCTCAGTTATTTTAAAAATTTTGTAGAAACATATAAGAATACTAAAAAAAGATAATAAATGGGGCTATCACGTGACGTTAAGCGGGTCGCCCTAAGTAGGATCGTTTAACCGCTAGAGGGCGTCAAAGTTGACTTACTTTTTTCGTAAATTTCAGTGCATATCTCGAAAACGCGCCAACATAGAAGTATAAAGGTTTTAGCATTCACGTATCTCCATAAGACCTACCACTAACTTGG
The DNA here is from genome assembly GCA_018691245.2 of Ips nitidus. Classification (NCBI taxonomy): domain Eukaryota; kingdom Metazoa; phylum Arthropoda; class Insecta; order Coleoptera; family Curculionidae; genus Ips; species Ips nitidus. The sequence continues at coordinate 3,292,131 of CM042801.1, read as the reverse complement.
CACCCAAATTAGTGGTACAGACTCTTTGATTTCATACCCAGTCGAAAGCCTTAGTGAAGTCTCATTTTCGTGCATTTTCCCATTTAATCCTGAATAACTGGCTTATTTGAAACATTCTGGTAAAACACACCCTATGACATAATAAAGCTAATGAATGGGGTTATCACGTGATGCAAAGCAGGTCACGCTAAGCCTTGCCGTTTAGCCGCTAGAGGGCGTCAAAGTTGGTTTGGTGTATTATTGTAAATATCTCAAAAACGCGCCAACGTAGAGGTATGCAATTTTTCCGTTTATGTGTGTGGTTTAGCGTGAATTTTAAGCGTGGGTCGAACCGTGTCCAGTAGTACTGAAACGTACAAATCGGTAGTTATACTAAACGTCAATGGTACGAAAATTATAAGTACCGAAAGTCTTGTCGTGTGCTCGCATTTACCCACCGGTACCGTCGGAATTTACAGCATTAGGAGCAGACAAGTGTAATGGTAAACTGGACAAGGTGTTTGCTTATAAATGGCGACTAGCAAATTATTTACTAGGCCATTCCGGTAGGATCGGGTTCCGTTTTTATGTCCGTTGTTCTCGCCAAATTGATTTCTCTATTCGGATCAAAATACCTGCATAAATATCTCGTAAAGGAGAAAGCTTGTGCACTAGGATATGGTGTGCATTTAGATACTGATCCGAAACCGTCATGACCCTACTTTCTGACCTTCTCCTGATCAGCAAAATCATCCATCATAGCCTGACATACTCTGAAATTTGCATACGCATCTATTTCCAACAATTGATTGACGCTAATAAGCCCCAAGAACAAGATATCACGAAATAGGTTAGCAAAATCATTACCTAATCCAGATTGTCGATAAAGTCGTTTAAATAAACATTTAATGTACTTCTGAAAAGATCGTATCTCTTGTTTGTTTGACATTCGATCGTTTATCTGCTCACATGTTTAGTAGGAAATTTTACGACTTACTTTTGTATTATTTTGTGTTGTAATATTATTGTCCGACCCAAGAACACTGGTGAAAGGATATTTTGGTCGCCTAAATGCAATCTTTTCAACAGTTACAGTTCCCAGCAAACATTTTACCTTTAAGCCTGGAAGAATGCGAAAAAATGGGAAATTATGCTGAAATGTGATGCATATTTTTGTCATTTTCTATTTAATAGTTCGAAAACTTGTATTTTGACACATTTTTCAGTGATCTAAAATAATAACAATTCAACCTAACCTAACCCAAATAACATCATTATTGGCTTAAATTCCAGCAATTTCAGATTCAAAACTTGACTATTCAGTCATTTTTGATTTTTCTAGACTTTTCATTTAAACAGGCTTTAAATATTATTTTTGGTAGAAGTTGAGAAATAGTTTTGATTTTTAGACACAAAAATTTCTTTTTAAGTTTTACTTCTGAGTCGTTTTGGTGTATCTCAGAAAATGTTCAGAAAAACAAAAACGCGTGTGTTTACATAAGCACTTTGACGTTTATGACAGCCGTCACGTGATACTGGAACCCTTTATGTGTTAACCGTCACCTGTCAGCTGTCAAATTATAGATCGTGACGCTGTCCAACACGTCTTCTAACGAACAGTACAAGAAAACTGTACTGAAATTTGATTTTGACAGCTTCATGTTTTGGTCGAGCAAACTGTGACGTTTGTGAGAGTAGTCACGTGATACTGGAACACCATTTACTTAGACATACACGTGATCATGGACATTAAAATAGATATTTGCTTGAATTGTGTAAGATTACTGTTCTTCACTGTGATTTTTACAGTTTCATACTTCAACTGGGTGAAACTTGACAGTTTTGACATTTGTGACAATTGTCAAAAGAAACTCAAACACTATTTACTTAGTCACGCCACTTCTGTCAAATTACGGATCATGAAGCTGTAAAACCCATCTTCTGCAGAATAGTACAAGAAAACTGTACTAATTTTTGACTTTTAGAGCTTCATGTTTTGGTTGAGCAAACTTTGACGTCTGTGACATCTGTCACGTGACACTGGAACACCACTTACGTAGACAGTTACGTGACAACTGTCAAAATCTTCTTTAGGAAGCTCAAAATCACATCTTTTTCAAATAATGCAAAATAACTCTTCTACACTGTCGCTTTGACAGCTTCAAGTCCCAACTTGACAGTTTTGACATTTGTGATAACTGTCACATGGAGCTACAACACTATTTACGTAGACGGTCGCATGACATCTGTCAAATTATGGTTCATGAAGCTGTAAAACCCGTCTTCTGCTGAATAGTACAAGTAAACTGTATTCATATATGATTTTTACAGCTTCATGTTTTGATTGAGCTAACTAGGACATTTGTGAGAGCAGTCACGTGATACCAGAACGATATTTATTTAAACGGTCACGTGACTTTTGTAAAATTATGGATCATGAAGCTATAAAACACGCTTAGATTTGAACAATACAAGAAAACTGTTCTGCACTGTAATTTTTCACAGCTTCATGTCCAGACTGAGTAAAATTTGACAGTTTTGACACTTGTGACAGCTCTCACATGAAACTAGAACACTATTTACCTAGACTGTCACGTGACATCTGTCAAATTATGAATCATAAAGCTGTAAAACCGGTGTTCCGTCGAATATAGTACAAGAAAACAGAAAACTGAACTGATTTTTGATTTTTACAGCTTCATGTTTTGATTGAGCAAATTTTGACTTCTGTGACAGCAGTCACGTGATACCAGAACGATATTTATTTAAACAGTCACGTGACTTTTGTAAAATTATGGATCGTGAAGCTATAAAACACGCTTAGAGTCGAACAATACAAGAAAACTGTTCTGCACTGTAACTTTTCTCAGCTTCATGTCCAGACTGGGTAAAATTTGACAGTTTTGACACTTGTGACAGCTCTCACATGAAACTAGAACACTATTTACTTAGACTGTCACGTGACATCTGTCAATATTATGGATCATAAAACTGTAAAACCGGTCTTCCGTCGAATATAGTACAAGAAAACAGAAAACTGAACTGATTTTTGATTTTTACAGCTTCATGTTTTGATTGAGCAAATTTTGACTTCTGTGACAACAGTCACGTGATACTGGAACCCTATTTCCTTAGACAGTCACGTGACTCTTGTCAAAATAACAGTCAAGAAGCCAGAAACCGTGCCTTGACTTGAATACTGTAAGAAAACTGTTCTAAAGTGTGATTTTTACTGTTTCAAGTACACACTGGGCAAAGTTTCATAGTTTTTATTTTTATTTTTATAACTGCTCTCATGTGACATTAAAATACTATTTACATAGACAGTCACGTGACATTTTTCGTGATACTTTTTAAAAATAACGGTCCACAGTGTGAAAAAGCCGGCGTTTGACAGTCTTTATTTTATGAATAAATAACGGTCAAAAAGCCGGCGGCCATTTAAAATAACGGTCCAAAGCAAATGTTTTGTCTTGAATATTGTCAGGAAATTGTTCTATAGTGGGATTTTTACAAAGGCTATAAACTGCACTATTTTGAATGGGACACCCTGTAAATTATTACGTCATTCGATTCTACTGATCAACACCTACACAGTGAGCTACCATGTGTCAAAAGTTTACAGATTTCGAGATATACAGGGTGGAAGTTGTTATTGCCTTCAACAAGAATTTTCTTCAAATTGGACTATTTCAAATGGGACACCTTGTATATTGCTGTAAACAAAATGTTTGATTATACATATAGGGTGGTCAAATTTTACAGTTTTTTCTAAACCAAACTGAAAGTTGTTTCAGGCTGGTTTTTGCTAGGTGAATACTCTCCTAGTACTACCAATAACTCAACTGGAATGGAAAAAAACCGATTATCGACCGTTCCCTTTCGGAAAATCAATAGTCGAGCGAGCAATCAATAATTACCACCCATCAAGTTGATGTACGATTCCCCGGCAACCGATAATCATACACTCCAGCCCATTTCTGATCGTTTTTGCCACGATAGTACCACGGGTACTACGGGGCGGGTACTGCCAAAGTTCACGTGTGTGTGGGATTACTTATCTGTCAAATGGTACCATTCCTGTGATTTCCCGCGGGATTTATGATGGTAATGACTGCGTGCGAAGGAGTTTTCTGATAGTTGGCACAAGAGCTGTATCGTCCGCATAACTGAAATTTGCTTGTGCTTGTTTTACATCATTTTTTTTTTCTTTGCTGCGGGAAGAGGCTGAGTTTTAAAGCCTTCCAAGACCTGAAAATTATGGTTTTCCCCTTAAGAAAATTGAAAACCCGATTGCAATAACTTTCAACATTGAAAACAGTTTGAAAATCTTGAAATTACAGTTTCAAGGGTATTTCTTTCAGATTTTCTAAAACTGAGCTTTCCTTGTATTTAATTTCAATTGAAATGTAGTGTTTTCAAGTATTTCAGGGCCTAAAAACTGTACTTTTCACCGTAAAAAAATTGAAAACCCGATTGCAATAACTTTCAACATTGAAAACAGTTTGAAAATCTTGAAATTACAGTTTCAAGGGTATTTCTTTCAGAATTTTTAAAACTGAGCTTTCCTGTATTTCATTTCAACTGAAATGTAGTGTTTTCAAGTATTTCAGGACCTGAAAACTGTAGTTTTCACCGTAAAAAAATTGAAAACCCGATTGCAATAACTTTCAACATTGAAAACAGTTTGAAAGTTGTGAAATTACACTTTCAAGGATATTTCTTTCAGAATTTCTAAAACTGGCCTCTGTTCCATTGAATTTCAGTTGAAATGTAGAGTTTTCAAGCCTTTCAGGTTCTGAAAATTATAGTTTTGATTGTAAGAAAATTGAAAACTTGAATGCAATTAGCATCAAGACTGAAAACAGTTTGACAATTTTTAAATTAAGTTTTTAATCATATTTCTTTCAGAATTTCTAAAACTGAGCTTTCCTGTATTTAATTTCAATTGAAATGTAGCGTTTTCAAGTATTTCAGGGCGTAAAAACTGTACTTTTCACCGTAAAATAATTGAAAACCCGATTGCAATAACTTTCAAGATTGAAAACAGTTTGAAAGTTCTAAAATTACACTTTCAACGTTTTTTCTTTCAGAATTTCTAAAAGTGGCTACTGTTCCATTGAATTTCAGTTGAAATGTAGAGTTTTCATGCCTTTCAGGTCCTAAAAATTATAGTTTTGATTGTAAGAAAATTGAAAACTTGAATGCAATTAGCATCAAGACTGAAAACAGTTTGACAATTTTTAAATTAAGTTTTTAATCATATTTCTTTTAGAATTTCTAAAACTGAGCTTTCCTGTATTTAATTTTAATTGAAATGTAGGGTTTTCAAGTATTTCAGGGCGTAAAAACTGTACTTTTCACCGTAAAATAATTGAAAACCCGATTGCAATAACTTTCAAGATTGAAAACAGTTTGAAAGTTTTGAAATTACACTTTCTAGGGGATTTCTTTCAGAATTTATAAAACTGGCCTCTGTTCCATTGAATTTCAATTGAAATGTAGAGTTTTCAATGTTTTCAGTACTAAAAGTGATAGATTTGACTTGACTAGAGACTGCGTGCGAAGGAGAGGAGTTTTGTGATAGTTGGCAGAAGAGCTGTATCGTCCGCATAACTGCGATTTGCTTGTGCTTGTTCTACATCATTTTTTTTAAGGAATTTGTTGTCAACGGCCTTCATTTTTGTTTTGATTTGCTGCTTGATTTTAGGGGGTAATGACTGTATCGTCTGCATAACTAAAAAACAAGCATTTCCTGGGATTTTCCTCCTGGAGAAAATAAAGTGTTCTGTCGCAGACTTGCTAGATATTAAATCACCAAGTGCGTAGATAACGTTATATCAAACGAGACGCAGACTAATTTTATTGAAATAAGCTCATACTCCGGTAGCCAGGTAACAAATGATCGATCTTGACAGTTTAACGACACGTATTTACTGCGTCATAACTCGATCGGTGGAGCTGTCATTACTAATTTTTGCAAATGACACCAGATTGCCCAGATGTATGGCAAATTATCGCTGATTACGTATTCGAGCATCTAAACGACACTGTTGCCTGCCTATTTATTAAAAGTTTTACATATTGAGAGTTTTCGAATGTGATCACACACAGAATGATCAATGGATCAAATTATTCTTCCACCAATACCAAGCTGATCTGGTCAAGTCCAGAAGCTCTTAACTGGTCCAATCTATATGGAAATTAGATGGATTAATTGGTGCAACAGGTGATGATGGGTGGTTACATGGTTGCAATGGCTAAAACTCTTAGAATTGTTGGTTGGACCACTGTAACTGCTTTAATTGAACGTGATTTTGCACCTTTTTACATGCAGTTGTGACATTTTTCAGCTACCGAATGGTCGAAGTTTATGCGAATTCATTACACTACCAATCATGCAATCACGATCAGATAAAAGACTTTTACAACTTTCTGGACTGTTCGCGGAACAGATAACATCAGTTTCCTCCAGCCTTTCAGGAAATTTTACGTCTTTCTCTCCAATTTAATGCATTTGTGTGGTCCCCATAATTGATCATTCAAAAGGCATAAAACCGGGTTTTTTGTGCTTTTCGGAAATACACACTATTTCTTCAAAAGTACCGCTAGTTCGGTACCAATTCACTTTTTTCCGATTCGTTCCGAGAAATTTGTCGGAACGAGACTAAATTAATTGGGAACAAACTGATAGCATTATTATATTGGTCCTATAAAAGCGGATACTTTTATAGCTAAAGTACAAATCAATGTAGAATGGAATGACGTCGGCCAGTTTTCGAAGTGAGTTGTGACGTAACGTGTCTTAGTGTCACGTGACAACTGTCACAACTGTCACGGTTTGCTAATTTTGGACGTGAACGTATAAAACTCGCAAAATGGCAGCACCAATGTAATGGCGGGTATTTTGGTTCGTTTCGATATTTTAAACTTTTCTCAGGTCACGTGATCACTGTCAAATACTGTCATAATTGTCAAAACTTGAACGCCAACATATTTTAAACTCAAAAACTTAGACTACATGGTGAAACCAATAGTGGTTGGTTTTTTTGGTTTGTTTCAACATTTTAAAGTGTCCTGATGGTATCACGTGACAGCTGTCACATACGTCAACATTGCTTCACTTCTAAACTATGAAATAAACATTTTGACAGCTGTCAAAGTCAGACGGTGGTGCCGTTTTTTGCAAATTTCCATCGAATTCCTTAAGGCAACAAAAGTCGTGTCGAAAAACTAGTTTTTCAGTCCTGGCAACAGCGTTTGAGAAAGTAAACAGTTTGACAGCTGTCAAAGTATTTTTTTAATAGTCTTGAACTGAAGCAAGGTTGCCACATTACTAAATTTGCAGGAAACGGCAACGCCAACTCATTTTGACGGCTGTCAAAGTGCTTACTGAACAATTTTGTTGTGAAACAATGTTGTCACACGATTACTTTGACCAAAAATCCAGTTTTTTTTAGACAATTTTCGTTGATTTAAGAAATTCCGGCGAAAAATGCTGAATTTGGAATGAACGGCAACGTTGACAGCTGCCAAAGGGTTTATTGAATAATTTTGAATTGAAGCAATATTGCCACATCAGTACTCTAATTGAAAATTCAAATTTTCGACACGATTTTCATTGTTTTAAGAAATTCGAGCAAGAATGACAGAATTTGCAAGAAACGGTAACGTCAATTGATTTTGACAGCTGTCAAAGTGTTTATTGAATAATTTCCAACTGAAGCAATGTTACCACATCACTATTCTACTTGAAAATCCAGCTTTTTGGCATAATTTTCGTTGTTTTTAGAAATTCGGGCAAAAATTACGCAATTTGCAAGACACGGCAACGCCAATTCATTTTGACAGCTGCCAAAGTGCTTATTGAATAATTTCCAACTGAAGCAATGTTGCCACATCACTATTCTAATTGAAAATCCAGCTTTTTGGCATAATTTTCGTTGTTTTAAGAAATTCGGTCAAAAATGACAGAATTTGCAGGAAACGGTAACGCCAATTCATTTTGACAGCTGTCAAAGTGCTTATTGAATAATTTCCAACTTAAGTAAAGTTGCCACATCACTATTTTAATTGAAAATCCAGCTTTTTGATATAATTTTCGTTGTTTTAAGAAATTCGGTCAAAAATGACAGTATTTGCAGGAAACGGTAACGCCAATTGATTTTGACAGCTGTCAAAGTGTTTATTGAATAATTTACAACTGAAGCAATGTTGCCACATCACTATTCATTCTACTTGAAAATCCAGCTTTTTGGCATAATTTTCGTTGTTTTAAGAAATTCGAGCAAGAATGACAGAATTTGCAAGAAACGGTAACGTCAATTGATTTTGACAGCTGTCAAAGTGTTTATTGAATAATTTTCAACTGAAGCAATGTTGCCACATCACTAAACCGACTGAAAATCCACTTTTTAGTCACGATTTTCGTTGTTTCAACAAATTCGGGCAAACATGACGCAATTTGGAAGACACGGCAACGCCAATTTATTTTGACAGCTGTCAAAGTGCTTATTGAATAATTTCGAACATAAGCACTGTTGCCACTTCACTACTCTACCTGAAAATCCAGTTTTTAGGCATAATTTTCGGTATTTCAAGAAATTCGGGCAAAAATGACAGAATTTGCAAGAAACGGTAACGTCAATTGATTTTGACAGCTGTCAAAGTGCTTATTGAATAATTTCAAACTTAAGCAAGTTGCCACATCACTATTCTAATTGAAAATCCAGTTTTTTGGCATAATTTTCGGTGTTTTAAGAAATTCGGGCAAAAATGACAGAATTTGCAAGAAACGGTAACGTCAATTGATTTTGACAGCTGTCAAAGTGTTTATTGAATCATTTTCAACTGAAGCAATGTTGCCACATCACTAAACCGACTTAACATACAGTTTTTTGTCACGGTTTTCGTTGTTTCAACAAATTCGGGCAAAAATGACGCAATTTGCAAGACACGGCAACGCCAATTGATTTTGACAGCTGTCAAAGTGTTTATTGAATAATTTTCAACTGAAGCAATGTTGCCACATCACTAAACCGACTGAAAATCCACTTTTTAGTCACGATTGTCGTTGTTTCAACAAATTCGGGCAAAAATTACGCAATTTGCAAGACACGGCAACGCCAATTCATTGTGACAGCTATCAAAGTATTTATTGAATAATTTCGAACATAAGCAATGTTGCCACTTCACTACTCTATCTGAAAATCCAGCTTTTTGGCATAATTTTCGCTGTTTTAAGAAATTCGGGCAAAAATGACAGATGTTGCTAGAAACGGTAACGTCAATTGATTTTGACAGCTGTCAAAGTGTTCATTGAATAGTTTCCAACTGAAGCAATGTTTTTCAAAGCCAATTGATTTTGACAGCTGTCAAAATGTGTTTATTGAATAATTTCGAACTTAAGCAGCGTTGCCACATCACTACTCTACCTGAAAAACCAACTTTTTGTCACGATTTTAATTGTTTCAAAAAATTCGGGCAATAATGACGCAATTTGCAAGACACGGCAACGCCAATTCATTTTGGCAGCTGTCAAAGTGCTTATTGAATAATTTCGAACTTAAGCAAAGTTGCCACATCACTATTCTACTTGAAAATCCAGCTTTTTGGCATAATTTTCGTTGTTTTAAGAATTTCGGGCAAAAATGACAGAATTTGCAAGAAACGGTAACGCCAATTGATTTTGACAGTTGTCAAAGTATTTATTGAATAGTTTCCAACTGAAACAATGTTGCCACATCACTAAACCTACTGAACATGTAGTATTTTGTCACGATTTTCGTTGTTTTAACAAATTCGGACGAAATTTACAGAATTTGCCAAAAACTGCAACGCCAATTGACTTTAACGGCTCTCAAAGGGTATTTTGAATAATTTTAAACTAAAGCAATGTTGCCAGATCACTAAACCAACTTAAAATTCTGCTTCTCCACACAATTTTCGTTGGTTTAAGAACTTCAGGCATGAATGACAAAAAATACATGATATCTATATTTTTGTTTAGTATGAGTGACAGTACTGTCAGTATTTCGTGAAACGGCAACGTTGCCTAAGCTTGACAGCTGTCAAAGTGTTTATTGAATAGTTTTCAATTGAATCAATGTTTTTTTTTAAGAAATTTGCGTTTTTTGATTTTGGTTTATTGTCGCAAGTATTTAGTTAGTAATTTTTGACCAACGATTTCTAATTTAATTTTGGTGACCGAAGCAGTGTTGCCACATTAATTGCTCCTCCACTTGACCCAATATAAATCAACACAACGTGTCTAATAACAGTAGCCCATTGTTCCTTAAAGAGTTCCGACACTATCGGGTAAAAATCGAACCAAAAAAAAAATATTTCAATTTATTTTTTTCCTACGTCATCTTCAGTAGCACCAGAACAATACCACCCGTTGTTAAAGTGTAAACTTTTTTTGTGTAAAGTTAATTTCCAGCGCCCTTTTGGGTATTTCAATGACTAATGGCATTCGACCTGAGAGAGAGAGGAACAAAAGCATTATTTGTTACACACGCATGAAATAGTAACATTTTGTAACTTTGTTGTTACACAAGAATATCCACTTTTGCATTGTGTACGTTTTTGGTACTGCACGAGATTCCTTATTGGAAAAATTCACTCACTTTCAGTATATTAATTGCATTGTTGCTGATTTCTACTAAAATCTGTTGTGTAGAGAAATTGAGATAATATACAATTATTTAAACCAGTCTGATTAAATAGCAGTAATTTAAAGATAATTGACTAAAATGCCAGCAATCTTACAGACAAGTATATATCAATATTGTTCCTACTTTTCCCACTTAGTATGCTAATAGCAGTTATAATAGAATTATTAAACAAATGTTTACACTAAAACACTTTTTACTGAACTTTATAAGAAAATAAGGTCCAATTATGCTTCCAGCATCGTGCGCTTTTATTGGAAATCCCCGGAAAGTAGCAATTTGTTTCAAAGGAATTTGAACCATAAGGACATTGAATTACATTTCCTTTGCTTTAACCGTGAATAGCTCGGTTATTTAAAGAGTTACGAGAATATTGCACTGAAGGTAAATGACAGTCCAGATTATGGGCTTTCCAAAAATGTGCCTAAACAAGGTGGTAGCCGTCCCCATTTGGCCGCTAGAGGGCGTCAAAGTTAAGCTTAACTTTTTTAGTTCAACTATTATAATATACACAAAGAATTAAAGTAAATTGAGAAGGACGTCACAAAAACAAAAAACAAACTTAGCAAGAAACGGCAACGTGATTTGATTTTGACAGCTGTCAATGTGTTAGATTGAAACAATGTTGACACAACACTACTCTGACCGAAAATCCTGTTTTTTTGGCACGATTTTTGTTGCTTTAAGAATTTTATGCAATATTGACTGAATTTACCAGAAACGGCAACGCTGTCTGCTTACTGAATAATTCTGAACCGAGGCAATGTTGCCACATCGCTAATTTGACTGAAAATCCAATTTTCGTTGCTTTAAGAAAATCGGGCAAAAAATTGAAGAATTTGGAAGAAACGGCAACGCCAACTCACTTCCACAACTGTCAAAGTTGTTTATTGTCTGTCAAATCTTGTCACATGACTACTTTGACAGAAAATATTTTTTTTTACAGAATTTTTGTTGCTTTAAGAAAGTCGATTAAAAAAATTAAAATTTACTATAAACGGCAACATCGTCTTACTTTGACAGCTGGTATAGTGCTTACTGAATAATTTTGAACCGAGGCAATGTTGCCACATTTCTACTTTGACCGAAAATCCAGTTTTATTACACAATTTTTGTTGCTTTAAGAAATTTGGTTGAAAATGACAAAAATTGCTAGTAACCGTTCGACTTTGACAGTTGTCAAAGTGTTAATTGAATAATTTTGAAGTAAAGCAATGTTGCCACATGACTATTTTGACCGAAAATTCAGTTTTAAAACGATTTCGGTTGTTTAAGGTAATTCGGGCTGTAAATGCAGAATTTTAAAGAAATGACAACGTTAATTCACGTTTACGGCTGTCAAAGTTTTTACTGAGCAATTCTAAACTAAAGCAGTGTTGCCACATCGCTCAACTAACTAAAAATCCAAATTACTGACACTATTTTCGTTGTTTTAAAAAGTATTTGGGCAGGAAATGACAGAATTTGCAAGAGCAACTGACTTTCAACCGATTTTCAGTCAGAGTAGCGTAGTGGCAACACTGCCTCTTATTTTTAAACTATACCATAAACACTTTGACAGCTGTCAAAGTCAAACGACGTTGCCGTTTCTTGCAAATTCTCTTAAATATCTTAAAGCAACGATAATCAAGTCAAAAAGTTAAACTTTTGTTTGACAAAACGTTGTTTCAGTTCAAAGTGATTCAATAAACAGTTTGACAGCTGTCACTTTGACGTTTTTTGCAAATTCTCCTATTTCAGCCTGAATTTCTTGAAACAACATCTGTCAGGTTGAGGCAATGTTGTCAGGTTGCCTGAAATTTAGTGATTTACAACCAAAAAAAAAGAAACCTACTTTAACACATTCTGTGGGCAAACCGGTCGATCGATAATGCTCTGTGACCGTTTTAGTTCGGGCTCAAACCGCCAGAGGCCGCCAACCATGCAGGCAATAAGGAGATTGTGGGTGTAAAGTTTTTTTCTGGCCTTTATACGAACAACAAAGTTGTAGAAAACAGCAAACTAGATTATATCCTTCCTTTTCTGTTTCAGGTAAGTCGGAGAAAGAGCGAAATAGCAACGAAACTGGCTTCGCCGAGGCCGATTTGGAAAGTAAGTTTAGAAGATTTGTACAGGACCAGTTTGTATTGGTAAGATTGCCTTAGAACAACTCATACATCCTGTATTAAAACAGATTTGTTTAAATATTTATCATAAACAACCGCAAATCTCTGACTCATTCAGTTAGGTAACTGTGGAGGTTAGGTTGGGTTTTTTTTCTGGTAGAAAAAGGAAAAACTTGTGTTTCGCAGTGGAAAAACAGTCATCAGACAATAAGGGACAATAAGGAAAAAATCGTTAAATTTCCGATTGTTTACAAATCGAATGGTGACGAAAAAACCGTTTATAAAAATCCGTAAAATCGCCAATTTGGGACAGGTTAGCCAAGACACAGAAAAATTGGTTTCTAGCACACAAAAGTGATTGATTGTGAAATTTTGCAACGTTTTTACCTAAGTCAATGTCTTGCGCTTTTTTACGCTTCAAATCGTGCAGTAATATCGAAAACAAACGGTTTGTTGATATTTTATGTCAGAAATTCGAATTTTGTAAATCTGAAAGCTTTAGAAACTGATTAGAACCTTCCAGAAACCTCTAGAAACTTCCAAAAGCTTCTAGAACAACCTGGAAACTTTCAAACGCTCCTAAAACATCCTGAATACAATGAAAACAATCTAGAAACCTCCAGAAACTTCCAAAAGCTTCTGAAATTCAAATTAACGGTTGAAAATTCAAATTAACCGTCAATAATGTCAGAAATTCGAATTTTGTAAATCTGAAAGCTTTAGAAACTGTTTAGAACCTTCCAGAAACCTCTAGAAACTTCCAAAAGCTTCTAGAACAACCTGGAAACTTCCAAACGCTCCTAAAACATCCTGAATACAATGAAAACAATCTAGAAACCTCCAAAAGCTTCTGAAATTCAAATTAACGGTTGAAAATTCAAATTAACCGTCAATAATGTCAGAAATTCGAATTTTGTAAATCTGAAAGCTTTAGAAACTGTTTAGAACCTTCCAGAAACCTCTAGAAACTTCCAAAAGCTTCTAGAACAACCTGAATACAATGAAAACAATCTAGAAACCTCCAGAAACTTCCAAAAGCTTCTGAAATTCAAATTAACGGTTGAAAATTCAAATTAACCGTCAATAATGTCAGAAATTCGAATTTTGTAAATCTGAAAGCTTTAGAAACTGTTAAGCACCTTCCAGAAACCTCTAGAAACTTCCAAAAGCTTCTAGAACAACCTGGAAACTTCCAAACGCTCCTAAAACATCCTGAATACAATGAAAACAATCTAGAAACCTCCAGAAACTTCCAAAAGCTTCTGAAATTCAAATTAACGGTTGAAAATTCAAATTAACCGTCAATAATGTCAGAAATTCGAATTTTGTAAATCTGAAAGCTTTAGAAACTGTTTAGAACTTTCCAGAAACCTCTAGAAGCTTCCAAAAGCTTCGAGAACAACCTGGAAACTTTCAAACGCTCCTAAAACATCCTGAAAACAATCTAGAAACCTCCAGAAACTTCCAAAAACTTCTGAAATTCAAATTAACGGTTGAAAATTCAAATTAACCGTCAATAATGTCAGAAATTCGAATTTTGTAAATCTGAAAGCTTTAGAAACTGTTTAGAACCTTCCAGAAACCTCTAGACACTTCCAAAAGCTTCTAGAACAACCTGGAAACTTTCAAACGCTCCTAAAACATCCTGAATACAATGAAAACAATCTAGAAACCTCCAGAAACTTCCAAAAGCTTCTGAAATTTAAATTAACGGTTGAAAATTCAAATTAACCGTCAATAATGTCAGAAATTCCAATTTTGTAAATCTGAAAGCTTTAGAAACTGTTTAGAACCTTCCAGAAACCTCTAAAGTCAGGATACTTTTTGAGATATTTACGTTTCAAACTGATGATAATAATTATTGTTTATTGTCTGAAAATTACAAAAATGTTACAATTTTTTTTTTGAAATTTTGACACTAACAAATGAACATTTTAAATTTCTCGTCTCGAGTGTCAATTTTAACATCCAAAACCATATATTTCTATCTCTGACTTTTTGAAAATTGACAATTTGACAGTTGTGATTGAGTTTTTTGACTTCTGACACTAGAAAAGGTTTTTCTGACAAAAGTTGACATTTTTATGGTTGTGAAGCAGGCCTTTGACTTGTTCACTTCCAAAATCATGTATTTCTGCTTTTGACTAAATAAAAATTTGAAAATTGAAACAGCTTTTTAATTTCTGACACTAAAAATTTGATTTTTACCTGCAAAATATATATTTCCACTTCTGACTACCTAAGAATTCAAAATTTGACAGTTTTTAGGCAGATTTTTGACTTCTGACTCTAGAAAACCCTTTTCTGACTTTACAAATTAATATTTTCAACTTCTATCCCACTTGCTCAATTTTAAACTTCTGAAAATTGCATTTTTACTTTCAAAATCGTATAACCAATGAAATTGGAACCAAACAACCAAATTGGAATTAACGACCATTTACAAACATTTCACACAGTTTCAAAGTTCTTAAAAAGGTGTTTCCAATTTCAAAATAACGGTTTTACTATAAAAGTCTCAATAAAAGGTTGTTTCATGATTTCAGTGCTTTGAGACAATGAAATGGACACAAAATCGCCAGGTTACACTTTACGTCCATTTGCAAACCTTCCACCTAGCTTCAGAGGTCTTAAAAATGTTTTTCCACTTTCAAAATAACGGTTTTTTATGGAAGACCCTTTAAGAAAGCCTTTTTATGCTTTTCAGTTGCTTGTAAACATGAAATTGGTACAAAATTACCAAATTGCACTTTACAATCATTTACAAACTTTACATGCAGGGTCAGAGGTGTAAAAATTGTTTTTTTGAAATTCAAAATAACGTTTTTACTATAAAAGTCTCAATAAAAGGTTTTTTCATGATTTCAGTGCTTGGAGACAATGAAATGGGCACAAAATCACCAAGTTACACTTTACGTCCATTTGCAAACCTTCCACGTAGCTTCAGAGGTCTTAAAAATGTTTTTTTAATTTCAAAATAACGGTTTTTTATGGAAGACCCTTTAAGAAAGCCTTTTCATGCTTTTCAGTTGCTTGTAAACATGAAATTTGTATACAATTACCAAATTGCACTTTAGAAACTTTACATGCAGGGTCAGAGGTGTAAAAATTGTTTTTTTGAAATTCAAAATAACGTTTTTACTATAAAAGTCTCAATAAAAGGTTTTTTCATGATTTCAGTGCTTGGAGACAATGAAATGGGCACAAAATCACCAAGTTACACTTTACGTCCATTTGCAAACCTTCCACGTAGCTTCAGAGGTCTTAAAAATGTTTTTCCAATTTCAAAATAACGGTTTTTTATGGAAGACCCTTTAAGAAAGCCTTTTCATGCTTTTCAGTTGCTTGTAAACATGAAATTTGTATACGATTACCAAATTGCACTTTAGAAACTTTACATGCAGGGTCAGAGGTGTAAAAATTGTTTTTTTGAAATTCAAAATAACGTTTTTACTATAAAAGTCTCAATAAAAGATTTTTTCATGATTTCAGTGCTTTGAGACAATGAAATGGGCACAAAATCACCAAGTTACACTTTACGTTCATTTGCAAACCTTCCACGTAGCTTCAGAGGTCTTAAATTTTTTTTTTAATTTCAAAATAACGGTTTTTTATGGAAGACCCTTTAAGAAAGCCTTTTCATGCTTTTCAGTTGCTTGTAAACATGAAATTTGTATACGATTACCAAATTGCACTTTAGAAACTTTACATGCAGGGTCAGAGGTGTAAAAATTGTTTTTTTGAAATTCAAAATAACGTTTTTACTATAAAAGTCTCAATTAAAGGTTTTTTTTCATGATTTCAGTGCTTGGAGACAATGAAATGGGCACAAAATCACCAAGTTACACTTTACGTCCATTTGCAAACCTTCCACGTAGCTTCAGAGGTCTTAAAAATGTTTTTTTAATTTCAAAATAACGGTTTTTTATGGAAGACCCTTTAAGAAAGCCTTTTCATGCTTCTCAGTGGCTTCTAAACATGACATTCTCAGTGCGGGTGAAGAAGTTACTTTACCACACTGAGGACGGCAACTGCAGTATCATGCAAAAAAGTACCACTTTTCGCACTCGTCAGGTAAACATCTATTATGGAGAGAAAACGTAAAGGATGTTCCCCTAGAATTCGATAATTAAACGTTGGCCGAAGCTATTATATCACTAAAAACCGGGCCAATTAATAGATTTGCCGGCAAAACCAATTAAGCAGCCTTTTTAAAGCCGGATTGGTCAGAGAAATAAGCGTGGCGATAATTATTTAATTAATTGTTGCATTCCGCAAGTTTGTGTTGCGTTTTCGTGCTCGAGCTAGGAGAAAACCATTTTTTTCCTCTTCACGACGATTTATTTGCGTGCTTAAGCTGGGTACACACGTACAAGGAAATTTAATAGTGACAGTACAATTTAAAATTCAGGAACCCGTTCTGGAATTTCTGTACTGTTATTATTAACGAAAATTTCCTGTAAATGAACTGAAATAGTCAGATTTTCTCGCTTTTAGGGTAATTTTCGGTGATAACCTAGAGAAACTGGTTGGTACTAACCTAACAAAACCAAACAATTATTTGCATGGAAGTCTAGTTGATTTGATGATCGTTGGTTTGACAGCAATGACATTTATTATTATTCCATAGAAAAACCGTTATTTTGAATTTCAAAAAAACAATTTTAAAACCTCCGGACCTGCATGTAAAGTTTGTAAAGTGCAATTTGGGAATTTTGTACCAATTTCATGGTTTCAAGCCACTGAGAAGCATGAAAAGGCTTTCTTAAAGAGTCTTCCAGAAAAAACCGTTATTTTGAAATTGAAAAAACATTTTTAAGACCTCTGAAGCTTGGTGGAAGGTTTGCAAATGGACGTAAAGTGTAACTTGGTGATTTTGTGCCCATTTCATTGTCTCAAAGCACTGAAATCATGAAAAAACGTTTTATTGAAACTTTTATAGTAAAACCGTTATTTTGAATTACAAAAAAACAATTTTAAATCCTCTGGACCTGCATGGAATGTTTGTAAATGATTGTAAAGTACAAGTTGGTAATTTTGTACCAATTTAATGTTTTAAAGCCACTGAGAAGCATGAAAAAGCTTTCTTAAAGAGTCTTCCATAAAAAACCGTTATTTTAAAATTGGAAAGACATTTTTAAGACCTCTAAAGCTTGGTGGAAGGTTTGCAAATGGACGTAAAGTGTAACTTGGTGATTTTGTGCCCATTTCATTGTCTCAAAGCACTGAAATCATGAAAAAACCTTTTATTGACACTTTTATAGTAAAACCGTTATTTTGAATTTCAAAAAAACAATTTTAAAACCTCCGGACCTGCATGTAAAGTTTGTAAAGTGCAATTTGGGAATTTTGTACCAATTTCATGTTTTCAAGCCACTGAGAAGCATGAAAAGGCTTTCTTAAAGGGTCTTCCATAAAAAACCGTTATTTTAAAATTGGAAAAACATTTATAAGACCTCTGAAGCTAGCTTTGATGCTTCCTACCACTTTTTGGTCTGTAACTCCTCGAGGAGGCCTTTAAGGACAAAAACACTTTAACACAATTTTGTTGGGCATGAAATTGTGCATTTATTTTATTATTAACACTTTTTGACAGCTTTTCAAATAACCGAGCTATGCTCAATTAAAAATTGAACTAGTTGTAAAAGAGCACTCTGGGGTGCATCCTAACCTTCTTTGCTCCGTAACTCCTTAAGGAGGCCCTTAAGGACAAAAACACATTAATACAATCTTCAAGACAATGAAATTTGCTACAACTTTTATAATAAACAATTTTTGACAGTTGCTTAAATAACGAAGCTGCGCTCAGTTGAAAAACAATTTCCGGGACTGCTTTTCCAAGCAAGACGCATAACAAGGATCATAAAACACTCATCGAGTATTATGATTTAGGTGACGTCACCGATACTACAATGCGCACCGACAGTACCCATTTCCTACATTGTCATGTCAACGAGTACCCTTCGGGCGGTACGTATTTTTGTCAACCTCCTTTACAGTTAACCGAAGTCGTGCCTTATCTGGCCCAGTTAATGGTACCGCCGTTGGGTGCTCGCCACCTTTGAGAGTACCATGTCGCGTGCCGATTCCTCTTTTTTGTTTCTTTCCAGTACGCGGTACTTGTGCGTGGTTCCGCGCCAACTAAATAAGGGCGTTGGTACTGGATTCCTGCTGTTTTCGAGATATTTACAACAATACCCGAAAAAAATTGATGAACTTTGACGCCCTCTAGCGGACAAACGGTGCAACCTAGCGTTGTCAGCTCAACGTCACGTGATAGCCCCATTCATTGGCTAACTATGACTATTTAATAAGTTTATACAGAATGTTTTAAATAACCGAGTTATTTACGGTTTAATGGAACAATGCACCAAAAATTAGCTTTTTGGTGTCTTTCCGCTGGGTACCATATGAGCTGCCGCCATATTGGTACCATCTTGACAAAACTCTTTTCTAGACTAATTTTGCCTTGGGAAACCCGAATCCGGAGTCTATTTGGTTCTAGGTGGTACCATTTTTGTGGTGACCTGGAAAGTACGTCATTTTTGGCATTTTTGTGCACTTTTTAGGCTGTAGTTCCCTAATAAGGGCCCATATGGCCCTTTGACACTTTACGTCATATTTGTACCATTAACCCAAAGGTATTTGCCCGGTCAAGGTTAATTTTGAAAATTGGAAATTTTTTCCCAAAAATCCAAGGCCTTAGAAAAATGTGAAAATTAATTTTTTTTATTTTTCACGGCCAAACGATGCGTCGTACAAAAAACTTTCATATACAGTAAAAGTTGTGTGTTATTATAGCCCATCCTATGGTAAAAATTGCAGTCCTGTAAGTTAAACCGTTTTCGAGATATTTACAAAAATACCCGAAAAAATTTGAGGAACTTTCTCGCCCTCTAGCGAGCAAACGGTGCAACTTAGCGTTGTCAGCTCAACGTCACGTGATAGCCCCATTCATTGGCTAACTATGACTATTTAATAAGTTTATACAGAATGTTTCAAATAACCGAGTTATTTACGGTTGAATTTGACAATGCACCAAAAATGAGCTTTTTTGGTGTCTTTCAGCTGGTTACCATATGAGCTGCCGCCATATTGGTACCATCTTGACAAAAACTCATTTTCTAGACTAATTTTGTCTTGGGAAACCCGAATCCGGAGTCCATTTGGTTCTAGGTGGTTACAATTTCAGTTCTCTAAGTCAAACCGTTTTCGAGATATTTACAACAATACCTGAAAATAAGTGACCAACTTTGACGCCCTCTAGCGGACAAATGGTGCAACCTAGCGTTGTCAGCTCAACGTCACGTGATAGCCCCATTCATTGGCTAATTACGACTATTTAATAAGTTTATACAGAATGTTTCAAATAACCGAGTTATTTAAGGTTTAATGGAACAATGCACCAAAAATGAGCTTTTTGGTGTCTTTCATCTGGGTACCATATGAGCTGCCGCCATATTGGTACCATCTTGACAAAACTCTTTTCTAGACTAATTTTGCCTTGGGAAACCCGAATCCGGAGTCTATTTGGTTCTAGGTGGTACCATTTTTGCGGTGACCTGGAAAATACGTCATTTTTGGCATTTTTGTGCACTTTTTAGGCTGTAGTTCCCTAATAAGGGCCGATATGGCCCTTTGACACTTTACGTCACATTTCTACCTTTAACCCAAAGGTATTTGCCCGGTTAAGGTTAATTTTAAAAATTCAAATTTTTTTTCCAAAAATCCAGGGGTCAGAGCCTATGAAAAATGTGAAAATTTAAGTTTTTTATTTTTCACGGCCAAACGATGCGTCGTACAAAAAACTTTCATATACAGTAAAAGTTGTGTGTTATTATATCCCATCCTATGGTAAAAATTGCAGTCCGGTAAGTCAAACCGTTTTCGAGATATTTACAAAAATACCCGAAAATAATTGATGAATTTTGACGCCCTCTAGCGGACAAACGGTGCAACCTAGCGTTGTCAGCTCAACGTCACGTGATAGCCCCATTCATTGGCTAACTATGACTATTTAATAAGTTTATACAGAATGTTTTAAATAACCGAGTTATGTACGGTTGAATGGAACAATGCACCAAAATTGAGCATTTTTGGTGTTTTTACCAGAGTACCATATGAGCTGCCGCCATATTGGTACCATCTCAACAAAACCATTTCCCAAACTAATTTTGGTCTGAAAAACTCGAATTTGCTCTCGATCTGGTTCTAGATGGTACCAATTTTGCAGTACTATGGAAAATATACCATTTTGAGTAGTGAGTGAATCACGTGACATTTTCTAGAGTTTACTTGTCAAAATTGCGTACAATGATTAAAACTTTATAGGGTGGTCAAAGAAGATATTTAAGAGCTATAAATTGGTATTTTGAATCACCCTGTAACTGTCAAATAACTAAAGTTATGCACTGTTAAACTAGAAACTGTCAATTTGCTGCAAATCAGTCCAATCTGTCCTACCTGTCAAATAAATCGTTTTTTTTACATTTTCACTAGAGACTATACAGGGTGGTCAAAGGTTGATTTTAAGAGCTATAAATTGGTATTTTGAACCACCCTGTAACTGTCAAAATACTAAAGTTATGCACTGTTAAGCTGGAAACTCTCAATTTGCTGAAAATCAGTCCAATCTGTCCTAACTGTCAAATAAATCGGTTTTTTTGACATTTTTACTAGAGACTCTATACAGGGTGGTCAAAGGCTGATTTCAAGAGCTATAAATTGGTATTTTGAACCACCCTGTAACTGTCAAAATACTAAAGATATGCACTGTTTAACTGGAAACTGTCAAATCAGTCCAATCTGTCCTAACTGTCACATAAATCGTTTTTTTTTTTGACATTTTCACTAGAGACTATACAGGGTGGTCAAAGGCTGATTTCAAGAGCTATAAATTGGTATTTTGAACCACCCTGTAACTGTCAAAATACTAAAGTTATGCACTGTTAAACTGGAAACTGTCAATTTGCTGCAAATCAGTCCAATCTGTCCTAAATGTCAAATAAATCGTTTTTTTTTGACATTTTTACTAGAGACTCTATACAGGGTGGTCAAAGGCTGATTTCAAGAGCTATAAATTGGTATTTTGAACCACCCTGTAACTGTCAAAATACTAAAGTTATGCACTGTTAAACTGGAAATTGTCAAATCAGTCCAATTTGTCCTAAATGTCACATAAATCGTTTTTTTTTTACATTTTTACTAGAGACTATACAGGGTGGTCAAAGGCTGATTTCAAGAGATATAAATTGGTATTTTGAACCACCCTGTAACTGTCAAAATACTAAAGTTATGCACTGTTTAACTGGAAACTGTCAAATCAGTTCAATCTGTCCTAAATGTCACATAAATCGTTTTTTTTTTGACATTTTTACTAGAGACTATACAGGGTGGTCAAAGGTTGATTTCAAGAGCTATAAATTGGTATTTTGAACCACCCTGTAACTGTCAAAATAGTAAATAAGTTATGCACTGTTAAGCTGGAAACTCTCAATTTGCTGCAAATCAGTCCAATCTGTCCTAACTGTCAAATAAATCGGTTTTTTTGACATTTTTACTAGAGACTCTATACAGGGTGGTCAAAGGCTGATTTCAAGAGCTATAAATTGGTATTTTGAACCACCCTGTAACTGTCAAAATACTAAAGATATGCACTGTTTAACTGGAAACTGTCAAATCAGTCCAATCTGTCCTAACTGTCACATAAATCGTTTTTTTTTTTGACATTTTCACTAGAGACTATACAGGGTGGTCAAAGGTTATTTCAAGAGCTATAAATTGGTATTTTGAACCACACTGTAACTGTCAAAATACTAAATAAGTTATGCACTGTTAAGCTGGAAACTCTCAATTTACTGCAAATCAGTCCAATCTGTCCTAACTGTCAAATAAATCGGTTTTTTTTACATTTTTACTAGAGACTCTATACAGGGTGGTCAAAGGCTGATTTCAAGAACTATAAATTGGTATTTTGAACCACCCTGTAACTGTCAAAATACTAAAGTTATGCTCTGTTAAACTGGAAATTGTCAAATCAGTCCAATCTGTCCTAAATGTCACATAAATCGTTTTTTTTTTGACATTTTTACTAGATACTATACAGGGTGGTCAAAGGCTGATTTCAAGAGCTATAAATTGGTATTTTGAACCACCCTGTAACTGTCAAAATAACAAAATTATGAGAGAGAGTGTACACGAAAAATAGTGACGTTCCACAGGGTATAGAACAAAAACTAGCAACTTTAATGAGTTTGACGAATCAAATTGACCAAAAAGTAAAAAGTGTTAATAAAGTTATTACCGGGTGGCCCAAAAAAAGCACATTTCCTTTAACCTAATTTTTTTTTTAATTGGGCGTGGTCAAATTCGTGATATCAATTTCAAAGTCGACTTTTTTCCACGATTGTACGAATGTGTGTCACAAAGGTAACGCATTTTTGATTGGTTTAATACCCGGCCATTACATACGCATTAAAGAAAGTGTGAAACCGAAATTAGAGTTAATTCGCTTTAAATTAAATGGAAGAGAGCCTTTTGCTCGTGGATAATGAATGTTAGCTTCAATTTTTTTCCTCAAAACTCGTTGTATTTCAATCTTACTAGGATTTACGTATTTTTAAGTGGTAGTAGTAGGTCGAAATTGTCGTTTTAAATGGATTTGGTGCATGACGGTTATGGTGTTCAAATAAAATACGTGACCGAAGCGAAACGAATTGTAAATATCTCGTATTTTAGGTTTATGCAGTTTGAGGGTCACTTTTAATAGCAATCAATACGAGGGAATTTGTTTTAATGATTTTTTTTTTATAATCAGGTGACACCTCCAGAAAAATTACAAAAACACTGCAACAAAACCATAAAATAACAACAAATTTCATTATGGTCTCTTATCGCGTACAATTACTATATTAATTATACAGGCAAATACCATTGTTGTTTCAAGCAAATTTAATCCTTATTAACATTCGTTTTTCCCATAAAACTCTATTATTGAAGTGGCTGTATACAGAGTGTCCTATATTAAACATAATTTAAGATCATAATGTAACTTTAATAATGTTTTGCAATTTTACAGCTCTATGAAAGGTAATTTACACTGTTGCCTGATGATACAGACTGAGAGAATTTGACGACTGTCAAAATCTCATTCATAGAGCTATAAAGTGCATTTCATTTGGTTTAGACTAATTTACAATGTTTTAAGTACATTTAATAGCTCTATAAAGTTAGTACAATTATGCCAGACTAGCTTACGTAAGAAATAAACTGTCAAACGCCAAAAAAGTAGTACAACCCAGTTACAAGCTGTCAAAATTGCAAAAGTACAAGTTTTACTAAATTAAGGGGGGGGGACTTGTGATAAAATGATTGTGTTGTTTCATAATTATTTCAGAAGATTGATGCTGAGATATTGATCAAAAACTGCAAAAAACTAGAGTCAACTTTCACGCCCTCTAGCGGCTAAACGGAGCAACTAAGCCGTGCCCGCTCAACGTCACGTGATAGCCCCGTTCATTAGCTTTCTTTTGCTATACGGTAGTTTTATACAGGGGGTTTCAAATAAGCGAGTTATGAACGATTTTCTGGAAAAGTGCACCAAAATTTTGCTCAAATTGAGAATTTCTGCTTTCGAGGAGAGTGGTCAAAGTAAGGCTGCTAGAGCAAAAACAATTGAACATTTTACATCAAGTAGGCCTAGAATTTGAAGTAGATTCCAAAAATCGAATAAAAAATTATAATTTGGTTTGTTACTCAAATTTGGGACACCCTGTATACTGATGGATTATCTAGGAATAAATATAAACACGTCACAAGGATTTTAAAAATTCAATGAATCACCCTGTAAACTACTGCATTGTATTGTCAATAACTCGGTTATTTTGACAGTTATCGAGTGGTTCAATATACCAATTTGTAGCCCTTGAAATTTTCTTTTGACCACCTGTCAAAATTGTCAAGTTACAAGCTGTCAAAGTGGCACAAATACAGACTTGACTCAAATTTAGTGCAACTAGAAATTTCAGATAAAATATCTGTGTTGTATGACAACTATTCCTAAAGCACTGTATATCATTTTAAAGAAGACATTTTAGGCTACAACTTGATAGAAAAAAGTTCTACTAAATCTGTCAAAATTGTCAAGTTACAAGCTGTCAAAGTGGTACAAATACAGACTTGACTAAAATTTAGTGCAACTAGAAATTTCAGATAAAATATCCGTGTTGTATGACAACTATTCCTAAAGCACTGTATGTCATTTTATAGAAGGCATTTTGGGCTACAATTTGATATAAAAAAGTTGTACCATATCTGTCAAAATTGTCAAGTTACAAGCTGTCAAAGTGGTACAAATACAGACTTGACTAAAATTTAGTGCAACTAGAAATTTCAGATAAAATATCTGTGTTGTATGACAACTATTCCTAAAGCACTGTATGTCATTTTAAAGAAAACATTTTGGGCTACAATTTGATAGAAAAAAGTTCTACTAAATCTGTCAAAATTGTCAAGTTACAAGCTGTCAAAGTTGCACAAATACAGACTTGACTAAAATTTAGTGCAACTAGAAATTTCAGATAAAATATCTGTGTTGTAAGACAACTATTCCTAAAGCACTGTATATCATTTTAAAGAAGACATTTTGGGCTACAATTTGATATAAAAAAAGTTCTACTAAATCTGCCAAAATTGTCAAGTTACAATCTGTCAAAGTGGTACAAATACAGACTTGACTCAAATTTAGTGCAACTAGAAATTTGAGATAAAATATCTGTGTTGTATGACAACTATTCCTAAAGCAATGTATGTCATTTTAAAGAAGACATTTTGGGCTACAACTTGATAGAAAAAAGTTCTACTAAATCTGTCAAAATTGTCAAGTTACAAGCTGTCAAAGTTGCACAAATACAGACTTGACTCAAATTTAGTGTTTGTAGCTGTCATTTTTAAGAACATTCCTGTTTGACATTTGTTGTAAAACTACTAACCTTGATTTTGACAGTTTGTATTTCTGATTTTTTCTGCACTCTTGTTTGCTTGCACTCTTGTTTTTATTATGGCATTCCCCTGGGAGACCAAAATTTAAATTAAGTTCGGTTATTCCCTCTTTCCACCATTCAGACGGTAATCGGACAGTTATCACGTGACTGCGCTATGTGTACACGATGTAGTGTCACGTGACAAATAGAAGACTCTCTCTTTCTCTCTCTTGTAGCTCTGCTTGCTTGTCTGCACGATCATAATCCATCCTTCTCTATCTTGCATCAAATTTTTCAGACGACATTGAACAACAAAGAATGAGTTTGTTTGATGACCTCAAACGAGATTGAAACGGGGCACAAATGATTCAAAAGTCTGGAAGTTAATAATATAAGGCAATGTGTAATAATATCAGTAAAAGTTCACACGCCATTGAAGAAACAATGGCGTTTTGTCCGTGAGTTCCCATCATTAGAGACGATCTGCATGAACATCCGTCGGAGGCGCTGTGAAACTCTCGATTTCAATGTCAGCCAGAAGAAAAAATGTTATTAATTTATGTACAAAACGGAAGTCGTTGCTAAAAGGTAGAAATTCCTTTGCAAGTCTCAGTTTTGGTCGACTCAATCAACAACTTGGACCAAAAATGGTAAAAGACGATTAGACGAGGATGTTTTTGCTTCAATTCGTTCGGAATCCGGATCAAAACTGAAGAAATCTATTAATACAGGGTGATAAATTTTGAAAATAACTGAATTATGCGACAGATTCAATAGTTTACAGCGGGATCGACATAGTTATTAGTGATCGCATGCGGTGCGCCCCCTTGTGGCGCTATTTCTAAATCACTAAATTCCTTTTGGTTAGTTCCATAAATTCCTGGTTGATTTAATCACTCCATAAAGCCGCATTTGTTTTCTATTTTATGGTATCAATCAACATTGGCTCGGTATACTATAATACCTTTCTCGTACAGTGGCGGAACATCTAAAAACTCATCATTAGAAGGCCAAGAAAAACCTTCATTTGAACAAAATTTCGGTGGATTTTTCCAAAAAATCGCCAATAACTCGTTTATTTCAATTATTCCGTATAAACACATCAGATGGTCGTAGGTAGCTAATGAATGGGGCTATCACGTGACGTTGAACGGACACTGCTAAGTTGCGCCGTTTGACCGCTAGAGGGCGTCAAACTTGATTACCTTTTTTTCGGACATTTTTCTAAATATCTCGAAAACAGCTTGAGTTAGCAGTGTGAAATTTTTACTATGCATGTCCCTTAAAGAGACACAACTTTATTGGTACAAATGTGACGTAAAATGTCATTTGTCAAAATATCATTTTTTTTTAGGGTACCATGTCTCAAAATGTGCCAAAAATGCCTTAATAATTGTCAGTGACGAAATGGTGGTAGTTACAGCAAAACCGACACTAGATTCGTGTTCTACATGCCAAAATTAGTTAAAATGATCACCTTGACTCGTCTAAATCCAATATGCCGACGGTCGGTATAGTAGGCGAATAAAAACGTTCATTTGAACAAAATTTCAGGGCGTTTTTCCAAAAAATCGAGAATAACTCGTTTATTTGAATCATTCCGTATAAACACATCAGATGGTCGTAGGTAG
The DNA here is from genome assembly GCA_018691245.2 of Ips nitidus. Taxonomy (NCBI): domain Eukaryota; kingdom Metazoa; phylum Arthropoda; class Insecta; order Coleoptera; family Curculionidae; genus Ips; species Ips nitidus. Next base: position 3,264,763 of record CM042801.1, on the reverse strand, counting down.
CTAATGAATGGGGCTATCACGTGACGTTAAACGGACACTGCTGAGTTGCGCAGTTTGACCGCTAGAGGGCGTCAAACTTTATTACTCTTTTTCGGACATTTTTCTAAGTAGAAATGTGTATCGTCTGTCAAGAACTTATTAAAAATACTTTTTAAAAATCCTAAAAAAAAATCCAGAAGCTAGTAAAAGCTACGCAAATCTCTGGAAAGTGTATTATAAATTCCAAATAGAGATATTAGAATTACCTTAAAGATGCTTCTAGAATTACCCGGAAAAGTTGTCAGAAACGTCTTTTCCCCTTCCAAAGGTTGTTTAGATTTGTCTGAATCCTCTGGAACTATCCTAAAAAGGCCTCTACAATAATTACAGAGGATCCAGAAGCCTTTAAAATACTTTCAGGAACTTTGTAGAAATGCCAGATTGCCAAACCTTCCAGGAATTGCTTTTAACCAAAATATTGACATTTTCATGTGGCAACAGCGCTTTTTGCTATTAATTCAACAAGATTTGCATGCAAAAAATTCTTGGACAATGACGTTTTTTTCCAAAAATCACAAACATACATTATAGTAATTCTTGTTTTTAATGGAAAGCTTCTGGTTACGCTAGGTTAGGTTAAGTTAGCTTTTTCACAAAAAGCATAATTTTTACACGATTTATAGTAATAATATACAATAAGTGGTTTATGGGAAAAAAAATTGGACCAACAAAAGCGTTTCTAACCTAATTGACTGTTGATGTCTCCTTGAAAAATGTATTTAACGTTGAAATTAGCGTTGCTAAAATACTTTTTAAGTAATAATAACTTTGTCAACTAACCACCGATTACTGAATTGTTATTAAAACTCTTAAAACTGCAAGTACAAATATGACAGACTAGCATATGTCAGAAATAAACTGTCAGACGTCGAAACTGTCAAAATCCCACTGGTAAAGCTGTAAAATGCATTTGATGTTAGTCATGCTGATTTTACTGGTCGTTTAAGAATGTTTTGCTGTTTTATAGCACAATGAAAAGTAATTTACACGGCTGCCACATTTAAGACAGACCGGATTTAGGCTAAAACAAGCAGTCAAACGTCACAAGTGGAATAAGTCACTTTCCCATTTACCCTAACCTAGATTTCACATTTTCCGTTATTGACAATTATGGCAACTGTCAATTTTCTATTTACTCTAACCTATTTTGTCAGTCTGCAATACTCAAAATACTATAAAACATCATGAATTACGTCAACGACGTCAAAAAAGCTCTGCTCGCTCCATGGAGCCTGAAAACGAATGCAGCCTAAAACTACTTTTGATATTCCAAATAGCTATTAAAATGAGCTTTCCAAATATGAAGCTTTTGGATTGATTGCTCTTACGGTTTGGCCACTAGAGGGATTTAAAGTTGACTAAACAGGTTTTAGACATTTTTTATGTACTCTCTCATTCAATCCTCAATATTACGCTTATTTGGCATACTTTTGGAAGACTTTTATACGTCTATGGATAGCTATTAAAATGAGCTTTTCAAAAATATACCCACGTGGTTTGATAGGTTTGTTGGTTTAGCCGCTAGAGGGCTTCAAAGTTGACTAAACAGGTTTCACAATTTTTTTTAATGTACTCTCTCATTCAATCCTATATATTTCGCTTATTTAGCACATTTTTGGAAGATTTTTATACCTCTATGGATAGGTATTAAAATGAGCTTTCCAAATATGAAGCCTTTGAATTGATTGCTCTTACGGTTTGGCCACTAGAGGGCGTGAAAAATTGATGAAATCACAAAAAAAATCATCAAAATGGCATCTACATTCTGAGAAAAACAAAAGTAAAAGTACAAAGTAAGTAAATTTGTTGAATTTGGTTACTTAAGTATTGGTTGATCACATTTCAGTAATTTACACAAATAACTCCTTATAAGAGTTCTTGGACGGCACTATCGGTAATTGAACTTTTATTGTCATTTAAACGAACAACAATGGCGCTTACTATTCAGATAACTGCTGGTTATTTCAGATATTGTGGCGTGTTTGTCCACTTTCCGCCTCGGGAATTACTTTTACATCGCCAGATAATGCCGTAAATGAAATTGTACACCTTTTGTTACATAAACGAGACAGCACTTTCAATACCTACACTGGAATTGCCTATACATATATCAGCCCTGAATATTTTTGCTGATTTGAAGTAGTACATTACTTTGCAGTATTCTGCTGTATGTTGGAATAGAGTATACCTACTGAAAATAAATTCGCCAAAATTAGGGAAAACTTTAAATATAGGTTAGGTTAGATTGGAAAATGGCGAAATTGACTGACTCCCTTTCTACACAGTTTTCGGGTGTTCGTAACACCCAGNGTANGTTGCTNGTNNTNAGCTGATCNGNAGAANCCNCGAGTGCTTACNGTATNTTCACNACAGTTCNAAANGGCANGCTGGGGNCCATTGACGAGCTACCNACAATAATGTTAACNGAGACATCCNNCCTTNCGGGGGNNTNANAATCNTCACTNTCAAGNTAGTCANTGGGCTGCTTANTGNTNNTAGANGCCCTATTGNNTNNACANGCTACCCGCTGTATGGANCCACTNCNNTNNNAGGTNGCTTGNTCTCGGTTGCTGTACATNGAGCNAGANAGCATAGGNTATACNCCNCNNGCTCCNNNTGGTCTNGACTGGGAGAAAANAGAACAGNTGNTCNTTNGGGNACGTACCNTATCNGGCCGGTNNATTCGGGGNTCCTTGGANAAAGACTANTCAGGGNANGTTGNNANCNCNNAGANTGGATNNGCTTCAANATTNTATCTAACTTTTTGTGCGNNCCCANNGNGTNNGTCGAATNTANACGCTAGAGGGCTTCAAAGTTGACTAAACAGGTTTTACAATTTTTTTTAATGTACTCTCTCATTCAATCCTATATATTTCGCTTATTTAGCACATTTTTGGAAGATTTTTATACCTCTATGGATAGGTATTAAAATGAGCTTTCCAAATATGAAGCCTTTGAATTGATTGCTCTTACGGTTTGGCAACTAGAGGGCGTGAAAAATTGATGAAATCACAAAAAAAATCATCAAAATGGCATCTACATTCTGAGAAAAACAAAAGTAAAAGTAAAAAGTAAGTAAATTTGTTGAATTTGGTTACTTAAGTATTGGTTGATCACATTTCAGTAATTTACACAAATAACTCCTTATAAGAGTTCTTGGACGGCACTATCGGTAATTGAACTTTTATTGTCATTTAAACGAACAACAATGGCGCTTACTATTCAGATAACTGCTGGTTATTTCAGATATTGTGGCGTGTTTGTCCACTTTCCGCCTCGGAATTACTTTTACATCGCCAGATAATGCCGTAAATGAAATTGTACACCTTTTGTTACATAAACGAGACAGCACTTTCAATACCTACACTGGAATTGCCTATACATATATCAGCCCTGAATATTTTTGCTGATTTGAAGTAGTACATTACTTTGCAGTATTCTGCTGTATGTTGGAATAGAGTATACCTACTGAAAATAAATTCGCCAAAATTAGGGAAAACTTTAAATATAGGTTAGGTTAGATTGGAAAATGGCGAAATTGACTGACTCCCTTTCTACACAGTTTTCGGGTGTTATTATGGCTCAAAACGGTTTTTTCATTATAGTAATCCGAATCTTAATCTAACCTAACCTAATGTGACAATATTTAAACTTTTTGTTTGAACAATATGGACAGCTCATTAAAGTCTCTTTACATATTACAGTAATCGGTCAATATTCTTTATGAGAATACAAAAATCTGCCAATTTTGTGAACTTGACAAAGTCAAAATTGAAAAAGTTTAATTTTAGGAATAGGAAACAACTAAAAATGCAAAAATGTTATTTTGGAATATCAAAAGTAATACAACTGTTTGAGTTAAAATCTTAATTGTCAAAGTTAGAAAAGTGTTTTTTATTGTCAGAAGTCAAAAAACTGCCTGAAAAATGTCAAAATATTATTGACCAAAAGTAGAAATATGTCACTTCTGAAGTAAAATGCAACTTTTAGGAGTTGAAACTCGAGATAGGGGGATCGAAATTTAAAATGTTAATTTCCCAAAGTCAAAGTTTTATTGTTAAAAGTCAAAAAAACTGCCTTAACACTGTCAAATTTTCAGTCTAGCCTTGAATAGTGTGGTTTGAGAATGAAAAATGCAATTTTGAAAAGTATAGGAACTTGGGACGTTTAAAATGTTAATTTTTAAAGTCAGAAGTCAAAAAAACTACCTTCAAACCGTAAAAGTTTCATTTTTTAGACAATCTAAATTGAACTATTGTGGTTTTAAGTTAAAAACGCGGTTTTTGAAAATTTAAAACTTGTAGCAGTAGAACAGAAGTTTGAAATGTTAATTTTCAAAGTCAGAAAACCATTTTCGAGTGCCAGGAGTCACAAATCTGTCTCGCAAACTGTCAAAATTTCAATTTTCAGAAGGTCAAAAGTTGAAATACACGATTTTGGGGGTAAAAATGCGATTTTCAAGGGTTGAAACTTGATACAGTGAGACAGAACTTTAAAATGTTCATTTTAGTCAAAAAACTGTAAAATTTTCAATTTTCTGTGAATTTTTTTTGATATTTCGTAGTTTGTCATGTTTGGGAGCAATTCATGATGTTTTATAGTATTCTGCTGTATTTTGGGTAGTGCAGACTGACAAAATAGGTTAGGGTAAATAGAAAATTGACAGTTGCCATAATTGTCAATAACGGAAAATGTGAAATCTAGGTTAGGTTACGTCATATTTGTACTGTCGAAATCCTCTCTATAGAGCTATTAAGTTTGCAAAACATACTTAACATTGTAAATGAGTGTAAACCAACTAAAATGAACTTTATAACTCTATGAGTAAGATTTTGACAGTTGTGACGTTTGATTGCTGGTTTCAGTATTAGTTCGGCCTGTCATAAAGCTGGCAACAGTGTAAATTCCCTTTTATAGAGCTATAAAATAGCAAAACAATAACGAACCTTACTGTTTCATAAAAAGCACTTCACAGCACGACTAGAGTGGGATTTTGACAGTTTTGACCTTTGACAGTTTATTTAAAATGTCAGCTAATCTAGAAGCATTGAATTGTCTGGATTCTTCTTCAATTTTTTTTTGTCGCTTAGAGACTGTGTTCGTGTAGATGCGGGATCAGAAAAAGGTGCGAAAAACCGGCACCGCGTGCGGTTGAGCCGACGGAGGTCAGAGGGCGCCTTAATCGCGCGAGAACCAAAGCGAAACCGCCGCTAGAGGGCGTCACGCGCGATCCCCAACCAGGATTAGCGGCAGCAAAAAGGTGCTAACTTGGTGCTCGTTTCGTGGCTAATTCCTTTGGCCGATCTGTCCGTGAATTATTATTATTCGCTTTTATATGTTATTGCTGAATAATGAGACCACGCCCTCAGTTGTAGGGTAATCTCGATACGGTACCCGTAAAAAGAATTATTAGAGAGTTGTCGAATCTTCCTCGTTACTCAACGTAAACGATAAAAAACATGTCATTCGTGTCAAAATTTCTAAAAGGGTTAGAAAACTCTCTATTTTGTTCGTTCAAACGTCAAATTGACGTGAAATACAACAAAGTAACTATACTAGACATAGTGAAGTTGTCACAATTTGACAGCTCCTAACTTAGTCCCTGTGACAGTTAGGAGATTCGCTCAAAGGGCAAAATGTAGTCCAGAACTTCTACTTTCTTTTGTGATGACATAGTTTTCATGGAAAAAAACACTAATAACTGAGAAAACTGGCCTAGAACACTGTTGTACACGCCAAAGTTAGATACAAATCTTTAGTATACTCTCTTCCACAGATTGCGAAGGTATAGTGCGTTCTTCATAAAATTATCTTAATTGGGGTGGTTTCTCTAGTTGGTAAATATTTTTCTTCCCGGAAAAAATATCCCAAAAGGAAATTTTTGAGGAAAATTTTTAATCTGGCAACCTTGTCTAGTTTGTTCCATACATATTAATGCAAAATTATAAACCTTGCAAAAAAAAAAGTAAAGTAAACAAAATTGGGACCTGAAAACTGCTTATCTAGCGGAAATCCTGCAAAATTACCACAAAAAGTGATTTTTTTGATACAACTAGAAAAATTTAATAAAGTGTGGTTTTGCACTTTTGCAGGTAATACTACTAAAATCGACCTTGTATCACAAAAAAAAAACGTGCAAAATATCCCGGTAAATAATTACCAATCGAATCCTTCACGGTTTTTCTATAAAATTCAGAATTTCCTGCCACTGGTCTCTCTCTCTGTAATCAATTAGCGATTTTCGCAATCTCCCCCACTGTGTAAAATTCTTCAATCGTTATTAAACAATATAATGAAATGGAAAAATATATTATGCTAATGCTTTTCCTCTCTGTATAATTTGTTTTTCATGAATCATACAAAACTATTATATAAACAAGATTCTTCTATTGTTGTGTCTGAGAAAAACCTTCTTTGTGGTATAAGCATTGTTTCAATTGCAATGAAAATATTGGATAAAAAAACATTTATTAAGCGCCAGTACGAAATTGATTTGTGAAATTGGTACCTTGAGGGAATCCCTTAGTTTTAACTATTATCTCAGGGTTTTCTGGCTACAATTTTGCAATAACACCAATATGATGGACTTTGATACCTTTGTGAAGCCACTCGCAGTGTATATCTAAAATCTCCCTTAAACGGTCAGATATCAGAAAACTGAAAGTTAGCTTTCTTATAGAAAATTCAATTCTCTATAATCTCATTTTTTTAACAAAATTTTATCTCTACAATTAACGAAGATATGAGCTATTGGTTTTCCTACGACTTATCACAGTTGTTAGCTTGAAAATTAACTATTGAAGCTTGAAAATGCACTTGAAGTCTTAAAATTTGCCTTTTGGTGAACTTAAAATGGACTTTTCACAGTTGTTAACGTGAAAAGTGATTGCAAAAGCTTGAAAATGGTCTTGAAGCCTTAAAATTTGGGAAATTGACTGCAAAAGCTTAAAACTTGCTTTTTAAGCTTCTTTCTATGGTTTTTCTATGACTTCTCAAAGTTGTTAGCTTGAAAATTAACTATAGAAGCTTGAAAATTCACTTGAAGTCTTAAAATTTGCCTTTGATGAACTTAAAATGGACTTTTCAGAGTTTTTAACGTGAAAAGTGATTGCAAAAGCTTAAAAATGGTCTTGAAGCCTTAAAATTTGGGAAATTGACTGCAAAAGCTTTAAACTTGCCTTTGAAGTCACTTTCTATGGTTTTCTTACGACTTTTCACATTTGTTAGCTTGAAAACTAACTATAGAAGCTTGAAAATGCACTTGAAGTCTTAAAATTTGCCTTTTGGTGAACTTAAAATGGACTTTTCACAGTTGTTAACGTGAAAAGTGATTGCAAAAGCTTAAAAATGGTCTTGAAGCCTTAAAATTTGGGAAATTGACTGCAAAAGCTTTAAACTTGCTTTTGAAGTCACTTTCTATGGTTTTTCTACGACTTTTCACAGTTGTTAGCTTGAAAATTAACTATAGAAGCTTGAAAATGCACTTGAAGTCTTAAAATTTGCCTTTGGTGAACTTAAAATGGACTTTTCACAGTTGTTAACGTGAAAAGTGATTGCAAAAGCTTGAAAATGGTCTTGAAGCCTTAAAATTTGGGAAATTGACTGCAAAAGCTTTAAACTTGCTTTTGAAGTCACTTTCTATGGTTTTTCTACGACTTTTCACAGTTGTTAGCTTGAAAATTAACTATAGAAGCTTGAAAATGCACTTGAAGCCTTAAAATTTGCCTTTTGGTGAACTTAAAATGGACTTTTCACAGTTGTTAACGTGAAAAGTGATTGCAAAAGCTTAAAAATGGTCTTGAAGCCTTAAAATTTGGGAAATTGACTGCAAAAGCTTTAAACTTGCCTTTGAAGTCACTTTCTATGGTTTTCTTACGACTTTTCACAGTTGTTAGCTTGAAAATTAACTATAGAAGCTTGAAAATGCACTTGAAGTCTTAAAATTTGCCTTTGATGAACTTAAAATGGACTTTTCACAGTTGTTAACGTGAAAAGTGATTGAAAATGGTCTTGAAGCCTTAAAATTTGGGAAATTGACTGCAAAAGCTTTAAACTTGCTTTTGAAGTCACTTTCTATGGTTTTCTTACGACTTTTCACAGTTGTTAGCTTGAAAACTAACTATAGAAGCTTGAAAATGCACTTGAAGATTANACCGTAACGAGCTTACTGGCCGAAGCTNCCNGNATCNNNAGTTGGCGNCCGNCGTGNNAANNTNGGGTCCGANAAGTATGCNNCGTGNGTANNGGTCANTNACCNACANNNNCCGTTTCGNNGCNTCCTNNAGGCNNNCTAATTACACTAAGGNNCGANCGGANNCATCAANTNTNGNTGTTANACGAGNTCTTCTTGCCAGNTCNNAGATCGCGTATGATGGTCNNTNTTCNNCGCGCCNNGTTAATGGCAGNCTNCTGCTTGATNANTATTNAATGCNTGTCTCCNNCGCATANGANAATTGACTATCCTCNGNGTGNTNAGACGAGTAGANNNTNANTNGANTCCGCANANTGAATTCAGGTTATNNTCCACTGGTTCTTTCAGCGGGAGGTCNTTTNCCACGTNGNNAGGTGNTNTNTANNGTACAGNNTTGGNGCGTGATTGNGACNTGATGACATTCNAGANTCTNNTAACACCATTCANTANNTGGNACAAACTCATAAAAATTTGGCTTAAAATTAGTTTTTAGTAAGTTTTCAGGATTTTCAGGCTAATTTCAATGGTCTAGTCTTGAAATTTGACTTCAAGTCCATGAAAACTGTCATGCAGGCTTGCATTGTGTCTTTTCAAGTCAGTTTTTAAGGTTTTCAAGTTAATTTCAAAGTTCAAGTGTTGAAATTTGACTTCAAATTCATAAAAATTGCCTTGAAGGCTTAAAATTAGCTTTTTAAGTCAGTTTTTATGGTTTTCAGGCTCATTTCAATGGTCCAGTCTTGAAATTTGGCTTCAAACCCATGAAAACTGTCTTGAAGGCTTAAAATTTGTCTTTTAAGTCAGTTTTCAAGTTAATTTCAAAGCTCTAGTCTTGAAATTTGGCTTCAAACTCATAAAAACTGTCTTGAAGGCTTACAATTTGTCTTTTAAGGCAGTTTACAGGGTTGTCAGATTCATTTTAATTGTCTAGTCTTGAAATTTGACTTCAAACCCATGAAAACTGCCTTGAAGTCTTAAAATTTGTCTTCTAAGTCACTTTTCAAGGTTTTCAAGTTATTTCGAAAGCTCAAGTGTTGAAATTTGGCTTCAAATTCATAAAAATTGCCTTGAAGGCTTAAAATTTACTTTTTAAGTCAGTTTTTAGGGTTTTCAGACTAATTTCAATGGTCTAGTCTTGAAATTTGACTTCAGACCCATGAAAACTGTCTTGAAGGCTTAAAATTTGTCTTTTAAGTTACTTTTCAAGGTTTTCAAGTTAATTTCAAAGCTCTAGTCTTGAAATTTGACTTCAAACTCATAAAAACTGTCTTGGGCTTAAAATTTGCTTTTGAAGTCAGTTTTTAGGGTTTTCAGACTAATTTCAATGGTTCAGTCTTGAAATTTGGCTTCAGACCCATAGAAACTGTCTTGAAGGCTTAAAATTTGTCTTTTAAGTTACTTTTCAAGGTTTTCAAGTTAATTTCAAAGCTCAAGAGTTGAAATTTGGCTTAAAATTCATAAAAATTGTCTTGAAGGCTTAAAATTTGCTTTTTAAGTAAGTTGTTAGGGTTTTCAGGTTAATTTCAATGGTCTAGTCTTGAAATTTGGCTTCAAACCCATGAAAACTGTCTTGAAGGCTTACATTTTGTCTTTTAAGTCACTTTTCAAGGTTTTCAAGCTAATTTCAAAGCTCAAGTGTTGAAATTTGGCTTCAAATTCATAAAAACTGTCTTGAAGGCTTAAAATTTGCTTTTGAAGTCAGTTTTTAGGGTTTTCAGGCTAATTTCAATGGTCTAGTCTTGAAATTTGGCTTCAAACCCATGAAAACTGTCTTGAAGGCTTAAAATTTGTCTTTTAAGTCATTTTTCAAGGTTTTCAAGTTAATTTCAAAGCTCAAGTGTTGAAATTTGGCTTCAAATTCATAAAAATTGCCTTGAAGGCTTAAAATTTGCTTTTGAAGTCAGGTTTTAGGGTTTTCAGGCTAATTTCAATGGTCTAGTCTTGAAATTTGGCTTCAAACCCATGAAAACTGTCTTGAAGGCTTAAAATTTGTCTTTTAAGTCATTTTTCAAGGTTTTCAAGTTAATTTCAAAGCTCAAGTGTTGAAATTTGGCTTCAAATTCATAAAAATTGCCTTGAAGGCTTAAAATTTACTTTTTAAGTCAGTTTTTAGGGTTTTCAGACTAATTTCAATGGTCTAGTCTTGAAATTTGACTTCAAACCCATGAAAACTGTCTTAAAGGCTAAAAATTTGTCTTTTAAGTCAGTTTTCAAGTTAATTTCAAAGGTCTAGTCTTGAAATTTGGCTTCAAACTCATAAAAACTGTCTTGAAGGCTTAAAATTTGCTTTTGAAGTCAGTTTTCAGGATTGTCAGGTTCATTACAATGGTCTAGTCTTGAAATTTGACTTCAAACCCATGAAAATTGTCTCGAAAGCTTAAAATTTGTATTTTAAGTCAGTTGTAAGGGTTTTCAGATTAATTTCAATGCTCTAGTCTTGGAATTTGACTTCAAGTCAATGAAAACTGTCTTGAAGGCTTAAAATTTGTTTTTTAAGTCAGTTTTTAAGGTTTTCAGGCTAATTTCAATGGTTCAGTCTTGAAATTTGGCTTGAAACCCATGAAAACTGTCTTGAAGGCTTAAAATTTGTCTTTTAAGACACTTTTCAAGGTTTTCAAGAATCCAGTCTTGAAATTTGGCTTCAAACTCATATAAACTGTCGTGAAGGCTTAAAATTTGCTTTTTAAGTAAGTTATTAGGGTTTTCAGGTTAATTTCAATGGTCTAGTCTTGAAATTTGACTTGAAACCCATGAAAACTGTCTTGAAGTCTTAAAACTTTTCTTCTAAGTCACTTTTCAAGGTTTTCAAGTTAATTTCGAAGCTCTAGTTTAAAATTTGGCTTCAATCTCAAAAAAATTGTCTTGAAGACTTAAAATTTGCTTTTGAAGTCAGTTTTTAGGGTTTTCAGCTTAATTTCAATGGTCTAGTCTTGAAACCCATGAAAACTGTCTTGAAGTTTTAAAATTTGTCTTCGAAGTCACTTTTCAAGGTTTTCAAGTTAATTTCAAAGCTCTAGTCTTAAAATTTGGCTTCAATCTCAAAAAAATTGTCTTGAAGGCTTAAAATTTGCTTTTGAAGTCAGTTTTTAGGGTTTTCATTGCTAATTTTAGTGGTCCAGTATTGAAATTTGACATAAAACCCATGAAAACTGTCTTGAAAACTTAAAATTTGTCTTTTAAGTCAGTTTTCAGGGTTGACAGGCTAATTTCAAAGCATTATTCTTGAAATTTGACTTCAAACCTATGAAAACTGCCTTGAAGGCTTAAAATTTGTCTTTTCATTCAGTTTTCAGGGTTTTCAGGCCAATTTCAAGTATCCAGTCTTAAAATTTGGCTTCAAACTCATATAAACTGTCTTAAAGGCTTATAATTCGCTTTTTAAGTCAGTTTTTGGGGTTTTCAGACTAATTTTAAGTCTCCAATCTTAAAAATTCATTCTTCTTCTTCACGACTTCAAATCCATCAAAGTTTACTTAAAAATAATTAAAATTTGTCTTTTAAGTCAGTTTTCATGGTTTTCAGGCTAATTTCAAAGCATTATTCTTGAAATTTGACTTCAAACCCATGAAAACTGTCTTAAAGGCTTAAAATTTGTCTTTTAAGTCAGTTTTCAAGTTAATTTCAAAGGTTTAGTCTTGAAATTTGGCTTCAAATCCATGAAAACTGTCTTGAAAGCTTAAAATTTGCTTTTGAAGTCAGTTTTTAAGGTTTCATGCTAATTTCAATGGTCCAGTCTTGAAATTTGGCTTCAAACCCATGAAAACTGTCTTGAAGGCTTAAAACTTGTCTTTTAAGACAGTTTTCAGGGTTTTCAAGTTAATTTCAAAGCTTTGAAATTTGGCCTCAAACCCATGAAAACTGTCTTGAAAACTTAAAATTTGTCTTTTAAGTAAGTTTTCAGTGTTTTCAGGCTAATTTCAATGGTCTAGTCTTGAAGTTTGACTTCAAACCTATGAAAACTGTCTTGAATGCTTAAAATTTGTCTTTTCATTCAGTTTTCAGCGTTTTCAGGCCAATTTCAAGTATCCAGTCTTGAAATTTGGCTTCAAACTCATAAAAACTGTCTTAAAGGCTTAAAATTTGCTTTTTAAGTCAGTTTTTGGGGTTTTTAGGCTAATTCTAAGCATCCAGTCTTAAAAATTGACTTCAAATCCATCAAAATTTGCTTAAAAATACTTAAAATTTGTCTTTCAAGTCAATTTTCATGGTTTTCAGGCTAATTTCTATATTCTAGTGTTGAAATTTAACTTCAAACCCATAAAATCTGTCTTAAAGGCTTGAAAGTGTCTTTCAAGTCAGTTTTCATGATTTTCAGGCTAATTTCAATGGCCTATTCTTGAAATTTGGCTTCAAACTCATGAAAATTGTCTTGAAAGCTTGAATTGTGTCTAGTCCTAAAATTTGTCTTCAAATCAATAAAAATTGTCAACAAGGCCTGAAATGTGTCTTTCACAACAGTTTTCATGGTTTTGAGACTAATTTCAAGCCTGAAGGCTTCCAATCAATGAAAATTGTTTTCAAGCCTTGAAATTTGTTTTTCAAGTCAATTTTCAGGCTAATTTCAATTGGCCAAGTCTTAAAATTTGACTTAATCCATGAAAACTGTCTTAAAGGCTTAAAATGTGTCTTTCAAGTCGGTTTTAATGCTGATTTCAAGGTCTAGTCTAAAATTGTCTTAAAGGCTTGAAATTTGTTTTTCAAGTCAGTTTGCATGGTTTTTAGCTTTTTGACTGTATTAGTAGTTTTTTGTGAATATCTCGAAGACTAGTAGAGATATCTGGTTGAAACTTGAGCAAGGTGTCTGGAATGTCATTTTCACACAAATCGCTTGGTGTTTCCCTGAAAACCATACAGGAATTCAGGCTGAAAACTGTTACAAACAAATTTTCTGCTTTAAAGGACATTCGAGATTACGTGGGGAACAATACAGTAACACCAGAGGATCATTTTTTTTTTCGCATCGACACAATCTTTTAAGTCACCAAACACCCCGAAACAGGCCAATTCACACAGCAATATCAATTACCGGGCGAGTTCCAAGAGTATCGCAGTTACAATCGCGAAAAGTGCTCAGTAATTCGAAACGTTATGGGAACGAAGCCCTTCATCCATGAATGAAACTGGATTTTTCGACCTGATCCGAAACGTAGTAATTCATTCAGTACCAGTTTTTTTTTGTGCGGTGTGAATGTGTCTTATAGTGCGTCGTCAAAGGTTTCGCGTGTATGTGCAATATGCAAATTATGATTTCAAAGACGAAAACGGGAAAACCGCAAACTGCATTAAACATGCATTAGGACACGCATTAAACTAAGTGGCTGCCGGGATTCGTTCGGCTTTGATCCTTACACAAAGGACCTTCCTGAATTATCCTGCCTCTGTTTCGCTTTATGTTTCTGCCACGGCTCTATTAGCGCTTATATGCATAGAGCTGCAGACCAAGGTAATATATAGAGCTGGGCGAAATTTGTTGATAATTATTTCACTACTCAAATACCACTAATCATACAGAGTGGATTAAATTCACTCCTTTTTTCACCCCAACTTTGTAGCCAAAAGTGTCCTCTTTAAAACAACATATAACTTCCGTACAAACATTGTCAAATAATTGAGTTATTCTGTCAAAACCCGCAATAGTTCTAAATAGAGTTAAATCAGTGTTTTTAAAATTTTGACAGCTGGTAACTCAGCTATTTTGACAGGTATTGTAACCGGGTTTTTACCAAATTGTAGCCCAAAGTGTCCTCTTTAAAGGTGACATATAACTTCCTTACAAACATTGTCAAATAATTGGGTTATTCTGTCAAAAACCACAATAGTTCTAAATAGAGTTAAATCAGTGTTTTTAAAATTTTGACAGCTGGTAACTCAGCTATTTTGACAGGTATTGTAACCGGGTTTTTATCAAATTGTAGCCCAAAGTGTCCTCTTTAAAGTGACATATAACTTTCTTACAAACATTGTCAAATAATTGGGTTATTCTGTCAAAAACTACCATTGATCTAAATAGGGCTAAACCTGGTTTTCAAAATTTTGACAGCTGGTAACTCAGCTATTTTGACAGGTATTGTGACCGGGTTTATACCAAATTGTACCCCAAAGTGTCCTCTTTAAGGTGACATATAACTTCCTTACAATCATTGTCAAATAATTGGGTTATTCTGTCAAAAACCACAATAGTTCTAAATAAAGTTAAATCAGTGTTTTTAAAATTTTGACAGCTGGTAACTCAGCTATTTTGACAGGTATTGTAACCGGGTTTTTATCAAATTGTAGCCAAAAGTGTCCTCTTTAAAATGACATATAACTTCCTTACAAACATTGTCAAATAATTGGGTTATTCTGTCAAAAACCACAATAGTTCTAAATAGAGTTAAATCAGTGTTTTTAAAATTTTGACAGCTGGTAACTCAGCTATTTTGACAGGTATTGTAACCGGGTTTTTATCAAATTGTAGCCCAAAGTGTCCTCTTTAAAGTGACATATAACTTTCTTACAAACATTGTCAAATAATTGGGTTATTCTGTCAAAAACTACCAATTGTATTGTGACCGGGTTTTTACCAAATTGTAGCCCAAAGTGTCCTCTTTAAAGTGACATATAACTTCCTTACAAACATTGTCAAATAATTGAGTTATTCTGTCAAAAACCACAATAGTTCTAAATAGAGTTAAACCTGTGTTTTTTAAAATTTTGACAGCTGGTAACTCAGCTATTTTGACAGGTATTGTAACCGGGTTTTTACCAAATTGTAGCCAAAGTGTCCTCTTTAAAATGACATATAACTTCCTTACAAACATTGTCAAATAATTGGGTTATTCTGTCAAAAACCACAATAGTTCTAAATAAAGTTAAATCAGTGTTTTTAAAATTTTGACAGCTGGTAACTCAGCTATTTTGCCAGGTATTGTAACCGGGTTTTTATCAAATTGTAGCCAAAAGTGTCCTTTTTAAAACGACATATAATTTCCTTACAAACATTGTCAAATAATTGAGTTATTCTGTCAAAAACCACAATAGTTCTAAATAGAGTTAAACCTGTGTTTTTTAAAATTTTGACAGCTGGTAACTCCACTATTTTGACAGGTATTGTGACCGGGTTTTAGCCAAATTGTAGCCCAAAGTGTCCTCTTTAAAACGACATGTAACTTCCTCACAAATATTGTCAAATAATTGGGTTATTCTGTCAAAAACTTTAATTGATCTAAATATGGCTAAACCTGGTTTTCAAAATTTTGACAGCTGGTAACTCAGCTACTTTGACAGGTATTGTAACCGGGTTTTTACCAAATTGTAGCCCAAAGTGTCCTCTTTAAAAAGACATATAACTTCCCAACAAACATTGTCAAATAATTGGGTTATTCTGTCAAAAACTACCATTAATCTAAATAGGACTAAACCTGGTTTTCAAAATTTTGACAGCTGGTAACTCAGCTATTTTGACAGGTATTGTGACCGGGTTTTTACCAAATTGTAGCCAAAAGTGTCCTTTTTAAAACGACATATAATTTCCTTACAAACATTGTCAAATAATTGGGTTATTCTGTCAAAAACTACCATTGATCTAAATAGGGCTAAACTTGGTTTTCAAAATTTTGACAGCTGGTAACTCAGCTATTTTGACAGGTATTGTAACCGGGTTTTTATCAAATTGTAGCCCAAAGTGTCCTCTTTAAAGTGACATATAACTTTCTTACAAACATTGTCAAATAATTGGGTTATTCTGTCAAAAACCACAATAGTTCTAAATAGAGTTAAACCTGTGTTTTTTAAAATTTTGACAGCTGGTAACTCCACTATTTTGACAGGTATTGTGACCGGGTTTTAACTAAATTGTAGCCAAGAGTGTCCTCTTTAAATTGACATATAACTTCCTTACAAACATTGTCAAATAATTGGGTTATTCTGTCAAAAACTACCATTGATCTAAATAGGGCTATACTTGGTTTTCAAAATTTTGACAGCTAGTAACTCAGCCAATTTGACAGGTATTGTAACCGGGTTTTTACCAAATTGTAGCCAAAAGTGTCCTCTTTAAAACTTACATATTTCCTTTCAAAAATTGTCAAATAATTGAGTTATTCTGTCAAAACCCGCAATAGTTCTAAATAGATTAAAAGTTAAACGAGCCTAAATTTAGTAAACGTTTCCAAGTTGCTTTGACAGGTTGTAACTATGTTTTTAGAAAAGTTACAAAGTTCGTTCAAAAACAATTCAAAAGACCGTTAAATTCTCTTTAAATCATGTAACCACACTTTTTACCGTAACTGTCTCTGGTTAGGAGTTACTCGAGCTTGAAATTACAGTAACTTAAAGTTTTTCAGTGCAATCAAGTTATTTTAAGTGCACAGCAGTGTTTACTTTGACAGGTTGTAACTCCGTTGTTAGACAAGTTGCAAAGTTAATTCAAAAGCCCGTGAAATTCTCTTTAAATCATGAAACCACACTTTTTGTCGTAACTGCCCCTGGATTGAAGTTACATTGAACTTAGTAACTTCAAGTTCTTTCAGTGCAATGCAGAGTTTACTTTGACAGGTTGTAACTCCGTTGTTACAGAAGTTACAAAGTTTATTCAAAAACTATTCAAAAGCCCGTGAAATTCTCTTTAAATCATGTAACCACGCTTTTTGTCATTTTTGCCCCTGGATTGAAGTTACATTGAACTTAGTAACTTCAAGTTATTTCAGTGCAATTGACAGGTTGTAACTTCGTTATTAGAGAGGTTAGAAAGTTCATTTAAAAACCGTTCAAAAGCCCGTAAAATTCTCTGTTTTCTACTAAATAAAAGAAGAAAAAAAAACAATAAAAAATCACCAATTTTGACGTAAAAAAAGTGCCAAAATAAAAAAAGTAAAAACTGTAAAATTTTTGAGAAATGTCAAAACTTAAAATTGTCGAAACTCTTCTCTCTCAATCTTCGCTCGTGCATTCTGATTTAGTTTTTTGACACTCGCGCGACTGTGAAAACTTTTGACAGTGGTCACTAAAGTGACAGTTGACAAGTGACTTGACTATGTTAGGCAACGCCCTATACAGACATTGTTCCGTCAGAACTGTCAAAAGCTCACTTTGAAATTTGCTTACAAGTAAGTATTTTATATGTTTGTAGATGTTCTGTCAGACGCGTGACAGCTGTCAAATGTTTATTAATAAAATTTTGACAGTTTTCAAGGTATTTTGACAGTCCAGTCCTAGACAGACTTGAATTCTGCTCGTAGAGCTGCAAAATATCACACTTTACGTTATGCTGGCGAAAAGTGCGTTTTCACGTTTTATAGCTCGATGGAAAAACGGTTTTGACAGTTGACATACGACAACGTTGACGTCTTGTTTTGGTGATATTTGACAGTTGTGACATTTGTGGTACTTGGACACTTGGTAAATACATACGTCACAAAAGTGACAGTTGACAAATGACTCGACCTTATTATGTAAACACCCTAAGATACAGGGTGTACTTAGAAAGAAACTACTTATGCAAATATCTCGAAAACAGTGGCGGAGGCAAGAAAAATGCAAGAGTGCCAAAAGTTAACAATAAACTCAAGTTTTTCAATCACCCAGTATAATTAATTTAACCGAGTACTGTAATCGAGTATTTTAACGAATACTTTCGCCCAGCTCTGCGTGGAAATCAGTTAATTTTGCTTATACAGAGTGAACGCAAGAAAAAAACGAACGCACCCATACGCATCGGAAACTAATCTAAAAATGCCTCTTTCCTTTTCTGTACAAGGGTAAATCGGACGCTACCGACGCCTTTAGGGAGCGTCCGCCCCTCCCCCTTACCGCTGATTGGCCAATCGCACGCAGCTTGACTGTACAACCACGTGACTTTTTTTCTTGACACTACTGAATAATTTTAAGTAGTTTTAGGGGAAAAATCAAAATAGTTTTCCCGATTATTAGTGTTGGTTGGGAGGAAAAAAGTCCCTGAAAGGTGCAATTTCAAATGGCAAGCCCGGTTTACTTGTTAACTTTCCAACCGCTGTGACACGTCCCAAAATTATCTGATTTTGGCTCCGCCCATCCCGAAAAACGGGGATTTCAGTCCCGTTTTCTGGTCAGTCCGGGTTTGCGAAACGCGTCCGGAGAAGCGCGAATTTTGCCGGTATCTCAAAAACTGTCCGGTGTTTGTCCCAAAAGTGTTGAGTGCCAAAAAGTGTTTTTTAAAGTGTGCGGTTTTTATGGGCAATTCATGTGAGTTTGTGTCACTTAAAGTTCGAAAAACTGTTTTTGAGATATTTTGTTTTGGTTGCCGCACGCCAAAATGTGCGTAAATTAACCGAAATTTTCAGTAAAATTAAATTTTTAATTTTGGAAAATAACTTCCTTCTGACGCCCTTAAGGGCAAAAAGTCCCTCTTAGGGTTTTGTAGAAAATTGAATTTCCTACAACTTTAGTTCTCTAACATTTCCCTGAATTTTGCTTTTTAGCCGAGTTACATTGAAATTTCCGTAAGTAGACATTGCAGGACTTTTTGCCCCCATTAAATCTTTTTAAGCAAAAATCTCCCTTCTGAGGCCCTTAAGGACAAAATACCCCTCTCAAGCTTTTGTAGCAAATTAAATATCCTACAATTTTTGTTCTTTAACATTTCCCTGAATTTTGCTTTTTACCCGACTTACGGGGGATTGAAGTTTCCGTAAGTAGACATTCAGGACACTTTGCCCTCATTAAATCTTTTAAGCAAAAATCTCCCTTCTGAGGCCCTTAAGGACAAAATATCCCTCTCAGGCTAGCAAATTAAATATCCTAGAATTTTTGTTCTTTAATATTTCCCTGAATTTTGCTTTTTACCCGACTTACATTAAAGTTTCTGTAAGTACACATTCAGGACACTTTGCCCTTATTAAAGCTTTTATCTCCCTTCTGAGGCCCTTAAGGACAAATACCCCTCTCAAGCTTTTGTAGCAAATTAAATATCCTAGAATTTTTGTTCTTTAATATTTCCCTGAATTTTGCTTTTTACCCGACTTACATTGAAGTTTCTGTAAGTAGACATTCAGGACACTTTGCCCTCATTAAATCTTTTAAGCAAAAATCTCCCTTCTGAGGCCCTTAAGGACAAAATACCCCTCTCAAGCTTTTGTAGCAAATTAAATATCCTACAATTTTTGTTCTTTAACATTTCCCTGAATTTTGCTTTTTACCCGACTTACGGGGGATTGAAGTTTCCGTAAGTAGACATTCAGGACACTTTGCCCTCATTAAATCTTTTAAGCAAAAATCTCACCTTTTGAGGCCCTTAAGGACAAAATATCCCTCTCAGGCTTTTGTAGCAAATTAAATATCCTAGAATTTTTGTTCTTTAATATTTCCCTGAATTTTGCTTTTTACCCGACTTACATTGAAGTTTCTGTAAGTACACATTCAGGACACTTTGCCCTTATTAAAGCTTTTAAGCAAAAATCTCCCTTCTGAGGCCCTTAAGGACAAAATATCCCTCTCAGGCTTTTGTAGCAAATTAAATATCCTACAATTTTTGTTCTTTAGCATTTCCCTGAATTTTGCTTTTTACCCGACTTACGGGGGGGATTGAAGTTTCTGTAAGTAGACATTCAGGACACTTTGCCCTCATTAAATCTTTTTAAGCAAAAATCTCCCTTCTGAGGCCCTTAAGGACAAAATACCCCTCTCAGGCTTTTGTAGCAAATTAAATATCCTACAATTTTTGTTCTTTAACATTTCCCTGAATTTTGCTTTTTAATCGACTTACGGAGGATTGAAGACTGGAAATTTTAAATTTGCCTCTAAAACGTTAAAAAGAGCTTAGAAACTTGTAATTGCACTATCAGGTTAGGTTTTCAAAGTTAATGTAGTAAATTAAGGTTTTTAGTCAATTTTTATGATTGTTGCCTTTGATTTTCGCAATTTCAGCTCAAAATGGGTCTGAAAACGTAAAATTTGCCTTTGAAACTTTGAAAATAACTCAACTTACGTTTAAACTATCAAGTCAATTTTCAAAGTTTTTGACTATTATTTCCTTGTTGGTAGGCTTAAAATTTGACTTGAAAGTCAAAATTTAAAGTTTTAAGTCAATATTTTTTGGTTTTGGTTTATAATTTTTACATTTCCAGTTCAAAAAAATTGTCTGGAAGCTTTGAAATTGCTTCTAAAACGTTGAAAATGACTCAGAAAGTTGTAATTAGACTATCAGGTCAATTTTCAAACTTTTTGACTATCATTACCTTGTTGCAAGCTGAAAAGCTGTCTTAGAAGCTAAAAATTTGGGTTTTTAGCCAAAAAGTGGTCTGGAAGCCTTGAAAATGCTTTTCAAAAGTTGAAAATTGCTTGACAAACTTGTTCTGAGACTATCAAGATGAATTTTCAACTTTCTGATCATTTCCACCTAAAAAAAGCGAAACAAACTCACTTGAATTTGCCTTATCATCGCATATTTTCACCTCCTTCAGGACGTTTTGACAAGAGACAGTTTAGTGCAATAAAAATGTCCAAACCAACAAACTTTGTGCCGAAAACTGTAATTTACGTCGCGTGAATGCAATTTTGTAAAAAAAACTGTAAAATTCACTCAAATCGTTCGCCAGAAGTGATCCAAACTGGATTCGACTGCTTTAGCTGCTGGTCTATTGCTGAGAAGTGGATCCGCAATGGATCTCACTACAGCCTACCGGTACAACCAAAATATGATGGAGTACTATACGTGTAAGTAATTTGTTAATACGTAGATCTTCGGTTCAATCATTCATTTGATCCTAAATAACTTGGTTGTTTGATGAATTTTGTATAGATTGTTATACACCAGTGGATAGCCCATGAAATGGGCTTTCCAATGGTATATAAATTGTTGTTGGTTGGTCACTTAGTACGGTTTCTACAGGGTGTCAAACTTGACTAACAATTTAACAAAATTTGACAATTACACTCATTTATTTAAACCTCATTAACTTTCTTAGTTGGTACACTTTGTACATATTTTTATACATCAGTGGATAGCCAATGAAATGGGCTTTCCAACGGTATAAAAACTTTGATTGGTTGGTAACTTAGTATGGCTTCTACAGGGTGTCAAACTTGACTAACACTTTAACAAAATTTGACTTTTAGCTTTTTTATACACTCGTTCATTTAATCCTAAATAACTTTTTTATTTGGTACACTTAGTATAAATTGTTATACATCAGTGGATAGCCAATGAAATTGGCTTTCCAACGCTATATACATTTTGATTGGTTGATCATTTAGTATGGCACCTACAGGGCGTCAAATTTGACTAATGATTTAACAAAAATTGACAATTACACTCATTCATTTAATCCTGATTAACTTTCTTATTTGGTACACTTTGTATAAATTGTTATACATCAGTGGATAGCTAATAAAATGGGCTTTCCAACGGTATAAAAACTTTGATTGATTGGTCACTTAGTATGGCTTCTACAGGGTGTCAAACTTGACGAACACTTTAACAAAATTTGAATTTTAGCTTTTTTATACACTCATTCATTTGATCCTGAATAACTTTCTTATTTGGTACACTTAGTATAAATTGTTATACATCAGTGGACAGCCAATGAAATGGGCTTTCCAACGGTATATAAATTTTGATTGGTTGATCATTTAGTATGGCCGCCATAGGGCGTCAAACTTGACTAATGATTTAACAAAAATTGACAATTACACTCATTCATTTAATCCTGATTAACTTTCTTATTTGGTACACTTTGTATATATTTTTATACATCAGTGGATAGCTAATGAAATGGGCTTTCCAACGGTATAAAAACTTTGATTGGTTGGTCACTTAGTATGGCTTCTACAGGGCGTCAAACTTGACTAACAATTTAACGAAATTTGACTTTTAGCTTTTTTATACACTAACTTTTTTATTTGGTTTAAGTGGACAGCCAATGAAATGGGCTTTCCAACGTATAACATTTTGATTGGATGATCATTTAGTATGGCACCTACAGGGCGTCAAACTTGACTAACAATTTAACGAAATTTGACAATTACACTCATTTATTTAATCTTGATTAACTTTCTTATTTGGTACACTTTGTATATATTTTTATACATCAGTGGATAGCTAATGAAATGGGCTTTCCAACGGTATAAAAACTTTGATTGGTTGGTCACTTAGTATGGCATCTACAGGGCGTCAAACTTGACTAACAATTTAACGAAATTTGACTTTTAGCTTTTTTATACACTCATTTATTTAATCCTAAATAACTTTTTTATTTGGTACACTTAGTATAAATTGTTATACATCAGTGGACAGCCAATGAAATGGGCTTTCCAACGGTATATACATTTTGATTGGTTGATCATTTAGTATGGCACCTACAGGGCGTCAAACTTGACTAACAATTTAACGAAATTTGACAATTACACTCATTCATTTAATCCTGATTAACTTTCTTATTTGGTACACTTTGTATATATTTTTATACATCAGTGGATAGCCAATGAAATGGGCTTTCCAACGGTATAAAAACTTTGATTGGTTGGTCACTTAGTATGGCTTCTACAGGGTGTCAAACTTGACTAACAATTTAACGAAATTTGACTTTTAGCTTTTTTATACACTTATTCATTTGATCCTGAATAACTTTCTTATTTGGTACACTTAGTGTAAATTGTTATACATCAGAGGATAGCCAATGAAATGGGCTTTCCAACGCTATATACATTTTGATTGGTTGATCATTTAGTATGGCCGCTATAGGACGTCAAACTTGACTAACAATTTAACGAAATTTGACAATTACACTCATTCATTTAATCCTGATTAACTTTCTTATTTGGTACACTTTGTATATATTTTTATACATCAGTGGATAGCCAATGAAATGGGCTTTCCAACGGTATAAAAACTTTGATTGGTTGGTCACTTAGTATGGCTTCTACAGGGTGTCAAACTTGACTAACAATTTAACGAAATTTGACTTTTAGCTTTTTTATACACTCATTCATTTAATCCTAAATAACTTTTTTATTTGGTACACTTAGTATAAATTGTTATACATCAGTGGACAGTCAATGAAATGGGCTTTCCAATGGTATATAAATTTTTGTTAGTTGGTCACTTAGTATGGCTTCTACAGGGTGTCAAACTTGAGTAACAATTTAACGAAATTTGACAATTACACTCATTCATTTAATCCTGATTAACTTTCTTATTTGGTACACTTTGTATATATTTTTATACATCAGTGGACAGCCAATGAAATGGGCTTTCCAACGGTATAAAAACTTTGATTGGTTGGTTACTTAGTATGGCTTCTACAGGGTGTCAAACTTGACTAACACTTTAACGAAATTTGACTTTAAGCTTTTTTATACACTCATTTACTTAATCCTAAATAACTTTTTTATTTGGTACACTTAGTATAAATTGTTATACACCAATGGATAGCCCATAAAATGGGCTTTCCAACGGTATATAAATATTTGTTGGTTGGTTATACAGTATCACTTCTACAGGGCGTCAAACTTGACTAATATGTTATTAACCTTGTATACACTCATTTGATCCTAAATAACTTTCTTATTTGGTACACTTTGTATAAATTGTTATACATCAGTGGATAGCTAATAAAAAGAGCTTTGCAACGAGTTTGTATTAATTTTTGTTTCTTTGTAGAGTGACTGTACAGTCAGGTAAAATACAAACGTGCAAACCTCATTGAAAAACCCATCCAACTTCATTCATACGGCCGTTTTACTGCTCGACTGATTTTAACAGATCAAAAGGCCATTGAAATCGATTTATGACTTTGGAAAAGTCAATTTCGACGACACCGTTCATTCTTTGGCCGTTTTGATGTATGCGGTATTCTCAGTCTATTGTGTAGGTTAGATTTGGTTAATAGCCAGTGGCGTTACTGTTGGATTTAACGCCCTCTTGCGGCGTTAGTTTAACTGAAACAGTTTTGTTTGAAATAGTTTCTGAATGGTTAAAGTTTTTCCCGTCAGTTAGGTTATGTGTCATTTTGACGTATCTGTCAAGATTACCGAGTTGGTTTAAAGCAGACAACAGTCTTTTATTACTGTACTGCAAAATTGACATAACTCCCATTATAAACGTTCTAAAGGGATGATTTTTGTTGGAAGGGTAGTTCAGACTGTGCCAAAGTTATTGAAAGTCTCTTTCAGATACAAAAACTAGTTTTTGATTAAGGAAAACGAGGATTGCATTATTGAATTTATGCGATTTATTAAATTGATTGAGTGACAAGTTGACCACCTGTCACCGAATAAGATAAAGCGGAAACATTACACCCCAACACAAACATAATCCCACTTATCGGCGGAATACACCCGTTCAAATAAGGCCACTTAACCGACACATGTCGATGATTCTTATCTGGTGGTTATCAGTCTAATCTAAAACACTTTCGGGGGTTTTCAAAGGAAACGGACGCCCCTGATTGTTTTTAGGGGGTGCGAACTGGTGGATTATGATGAGCTTTTATTTTTATTAGCACCCTCGTATTAGGATAATACGACCAAATAATGAATATTGGTAGCCTTAAGGGTTGTCTCAAAACACTTTAAGTATTAACTTGGATATTTCCAAAACGGTTAGAGATATCGCAACTGTTGGTTAGATCAACCAATCAAAATGTATACACCGTTGGAAAGCCCATTTCATTGGCTATCCACTGATGTATAACAATTTATACTAAGTGTACCAAATAAGAAAGTTATTCATGATCAAATGAATGAGTGTATAAAACAGATAGAAGTCAAATTTTGTTAAATTGTTAGTCAAGTTTGACGCCCTGTAGAAGCCATTCTAAGTGACCAACCAATCAAAGTTTTTATACCGTTGGAAAGCCCATTTTATTGGCTATCCACTGATGTATAAAAATATATACAAAGTGTACCAAATAAGAAAGTTAATCAAGATTAAATGAATGAGTGTAATTGTCAAATTTCGTTAAATTGTTAGTCAAGTTTGACGCCCTGTAGGTGCCATACTAAATGATCAACCAATCAAGATGTATACACCGTTGGAAAGCCCATTTCATTGGCTATCCACTGATGTATAACAATTTATACTAAGTGTACCAAATAAGAAAGTTATTCATGATCAAATGAATGAGTGTATAAAAAAGATAGAAGTCAAATTTTGTTAAATTGTTAGTCAAGTTTGACGCCCTGTAGAAGCCATTCTAAGTGACCAACCAATCAAAGTTTTTATACCGTTGGAAAGCCCATTTTATTGGCTATCCACTGATGTATAAAAATATATACAAAGTGTACCAAATAAGAAAGTTAATCAAGATTAAATGAATGAGTGTAATTGTCAAATTTCGTTAAATTGTTAGTCAAGTTTGACGCCCTGTAGGTGCCATACTAAATGATCAACCAATCAAAATGTATACACCGTTGGAAAGCCCATTTCATTGGCTATCCACTGATGTATAACAATTTATACTAAGTGTACCAAATAAGAAAGTTATTCATGATCAAATGAAAGAGTGTATAAAAAAGATAGAAGTTAAATTTTGTTAAATTGTTAGTCAAGTTTGACGCCCTGTAGAAGCCATTCTAAGTGACCAACCAATCAAAGTTTTTATACCGTTGGAAAGCCCATTTTATTGGCTATCCACTGATGTATAAAAATATATACAAAGTGTACCAAATAAGAAAGTTAATCAAGATTAAATAAATGAGTGTAATTGTCAAATATCGTTAAATTGTTAGTCAAGTTTGACGCCCTGTAGGTGCCATACTAAATGATGAACCAATCAAAATGTATACACTGTTGGAAAGTCCATTTCATTGGCTATCCACTGATGTATAACAATTTATACTAAGTGTACCAAATAAGAAAGTTATTCATGATCAAATGAATGAGTGTAATGGTCAATTTTAGCACCCTCGTATTAGGGCAATACGACCAAATAATGAATATTGGTAGCCTTAAGGGTTGTCTCAAAACACTTTAGGTATTAACTTGGATATTTCCAAAACGGTTAGAGATATCGCAACTTGCATTGGTGGTTATAGAACCTTTCAGGGGTAATTTTTTGTCGAGAATACGTTTTTGGTGTAAAATCCTGGGTTTTGGAGTGAATTTTAGTCATAATTTATTGGATGGAAGCAGTTTGATCAAAATCTGCCAATTAGGGAGTGCAATGACACTCTGTAGAGAGAGAATTAAATTGAATTAGCCACGGAAATCTCAAATAATTAGCCAATCTGGGATCTCCCTAATTGGGCTGACCGCAACCTGTACTAAGCACAATGGCTGAATGATAAATGGAAAACCCTTTTTCCACGATTTCCCAACCCTTTAGACGTCCATTAGAGCCGTTTTTTTTTTAGTAAACGTAACCCAAAAAATGTCTTATTTAGTTGCCCAACACGTTTCTTGTGATAACTACTCATCTTCAGGGACTATAAATTATACAGGGTGGTTTAGAAATAATAGTTGTTTTTTTTATATTCCTAAAAAAGGAGAAATTCTGTTGTGTAAAAATTATATAAAATTAGGGAAAATAGCCACTTTGAAACGTATAAATCCAATATGCCGGCATATCACCATAGTAAGCCAAAAAAACCTTCATTTGGACAAATTTTCGGTGCATTTTTCCAAAAAATCGCCAATAACTTGATTATTTGAAACATTCCGTACAGACACATCAGATGATCGTAGGTAGCTAATGAATGGGGCTATCACGTGACGTTGAGCGGGCATTGCTAAGTTGTCCCGTCTGGCCGCTAGAGGACGTTAAATTTGATTATTTTTTTTCGGACATTTTTCTAAATATCTCGAAAACGGTTTGAGTTAGCAGTGTGAAATTACCTACCTGTTTGCACCTCAATGAAACGCAACTTTTACTAAATATAACATTTTTTCATATAACGCACCGGTTGACTTTGAAAAATAAAAAACTAGATTCTTGACATTTTTAAAGGGGGGTCATCCCATGAAATTTTTTGGAAAAATTTGAATTTTGAAAATTTTCTTTCACTCTCTAAATTAGTCTAGATTAACACTAGAAATGTGACGTAAAGTGTCATTTCTGAAAATGTCATTTTTTATGGGTGCCACGTCTTGAAAACTGCCAAAAATGTCATAATTTCAAGGTCAGTGACAAAATGGCGGCCGTTACAGCAAAACAAGCACCAGATTCGTGTTCTCCATCCCAAAATTAATCAAAAACGGCCACCTTGACAAGTATAAATTCAACATGGCGGCGGTCACCATAGTAGGCCAAAAAAACCTTCATTTGGATAAATTTTCGGTGCATTTTTCCAAAAAATTGCCAATAGTTTGATTATTTGAAACATTCCGTACAGACACATCAGATGATCGTAGGTAGCTAATGAATGGGGCTATCACGTGACGTTGAGCGGGCGTTGCTAAGTTGTCCCGTCTGGCCGCTAGAGGACGTTAAAGTTGATTACTTTTTTTCGGTCATTTTTCTAAATACCTGTTTAATTCTCGTAAAATGTACAGAATATTTTTTATAGCTTTATGGTCACTGTTTTGACAGTTGTGGTCTTCTGGTGAAACTTGACAAATGTCAGTAACGTCAAAAATGTTGTCAAAAGTCTGTCCTGGAAAATTCAGTACAAACAGTTTACTTGCACTCTTATGAACGAAACAGGTTTTATACCTTCATGGTCTTTATTGTGACAGTTGTGACTTGAGTAGTTTTTCAGTGTCACGTGACAACTGTGACATACGTCAAACTTGTCAAAGTTTTCACTGCAAAACTCAAAAAATCAAAGTAAAATTTGTTTACCAGCGCTACAATACATGGAATAAGAATTATAGCAGCATGGCCGTTATTTTGACAGTTGTGACGTCACAATCTAATAAATAGTGAGCTTCTATCCCACGACAAGTGTCAAAACTGTCAAAATTTGCTCTAAAAAGCTAAAAAAATCTTAGTAAATTCAGTTTGTTTGCTCTACAATGTACAGAGTAGGTTTTATAGCTTCATGACCATCATTTTGACAGTTGTGATGTGTTCTGACAGTAATCTCATGTCTCATACTGTCAGATACGTCAAACCTGTCAAAATTTTTTTCAGGAAAGCCAAGAAAATCAAAGTAAATTCGATTTACTTGCCTTATATTGGATTTTTAATGCACAGAATATAGTTAAAATCAGTTCACTTGCCTAATAATAAACAGACTAATGTTTTATAGCTTTATGGTTATTGTTTTGACAGTTGTGACGTAACAGTGACATTAGACAACTGTCAACAATGTCGAAACTCTAAAATTGAGCTGGACAGTTGAAAAAAAAGTAAAATCAGTTTATTTCCACTCTCTTGTGGACAAAAATTTGTAGTGCCATGCCACTTGTTTGTTTTGACATAACAGAATGTCAATTTAAGGGCGAATGACGTCATTCTAATTTTGTTTGATTTCTGGTGTATTTGCAGTTAACTAGTGAAATCTTTTCTGGGAAGTTGTACTGGAAATTGTACATTTTCAAATACCCTTAGTACTAATGTCAGTGAAACTGAAAATCCGTTATTTTTTGTGCTAAAAACTGTTTATTGGTTAAGTATTCAGCATCAAATAAGTCCAGGAAAAGGAGATTATCCGTATTAAAGCGGTTTGTCCTCGTGTGTGTATGTTTTGCAGTAAAAAGACAAAAATTTGAATAAAAATACCATAAAACAGATAATTGCACTCATGTCCCGTAATCGATTACCGGGCTGGATTTGTGGTAATTTAGTTTTTAATTCAGATTAATCCACTTCTTTGCTTAAAAACGAGTTACGAGAATATGTGAAAATGTAAGACAACAGTATTGATTCTCCATCCCTGCAAAATCGTTCTTACCCTTCGCAAAAGGGCCCATAAAAAGCCACTAAAACTCAGGATGCTTGGATTGTTATTTTTTTCGGAAGTCGCTTTATCACATGCCGCCAAACGACGGTCCCGTTGACAGGTCACGTGACCACCACGTGACTCCTTTTTTAACTTAGGGGGGGGGAATGATTTGCGGTTGAAAACATTTTCTTCATCCGCACTTTTAATTAGCAAAAATTGCTTTTTAATTATTATTCGTAATTTTGCAAAGAAAGTAGCCACATCCGCTATTATTTCTGTTTACCTTTCACATTTCTGTGCGTATTTATATACATATCCGTTTTGTGACGGTTTTTATTGGTTTGGAAGTAGGTAAAACTTGTATTGTCGTTCGTGTATATTACGCAAAAATAGCCGTAACCTAAATGATCTGAGACCGTATAAAAACTGTATTTATCATTTTACAAGGTTCCATTAAAATCGAATTTAAACGTAATGATACACGGGCTTTTATTCACTTTTATAGTGTCGCAATTTGTTTGAAAATACCTGGTACATATAGGGGAAAATCACACTGAATTGCGGTGACGTCACTGCCCAACCCCCCCAACTGTCATCACAAGACATTTTATTAGTAATCTGCTACGTCAAAATAAAACTCTCACTCTAGTTTGTCTTCTTAAGACTTCCAGAGCAAACTTTGACAGTTTAGACATTACTGACAATTGTCAAGAGGTTTTAGAACACGTGACAGGACTGACAGGTGTCAAATTAATAGTAATAAACGTATACAAAATGTGATTTGGCTTTGAAATAGTATACAACCTGAATAAATACTTTGACTTGATAAGCTTTTCCTGGGTAGAGAATGTTCTATAGCTATATGGGCGTTATTTTGACAGTTGTGTCATACCAGTCTAATGAATAGGGTGCTAGAGTCCTGTGACAACTGTCAATTACGTCAAAACTATCAAGTTTTGCACTCAAAACTTTGAAGAATCAAAATAGAGTCAGTTTACTTGCCTTATGGTGAACAAAATAGGTTTTATAGTTTTATGGCCGTTATTTTGACAGTTGTCACGTACCTGTCTAATAAATAGGGTCCTAAAGTCCTGTGACAACTGTCAATTACGTCAAAACTATCCAGTTTTGCGCTGAAAACCTTGCAGAATCAAAATAGACTCAGTTTACTTGCTTTATGGTGAACAGAATATGTTTTATAGTTTTATGGCCGTTATTTTGACAATTTAGAAGTTACTGACACTTGTCAGGGGATATTACAACACGTGATAGGACTGACAGGTGTCAAATTAGTAGCAATAAATGTATAAAACGTGATTTAGCTTTGAAAAATAGCATACAATCTGAATAAACACTTTTTGACTCGATAAGCTTTCCTGGGTAAACTTAAGCACTGTTTTGACGTATTTGACAAATGTGGCAGACTGCAAAGTAAACTATGACAGTTTTGTCGTAAATGACAGTTGTCATACGACACTAGGACACTATCTACTACATTGTGTTGTCAGAAATATCAAAGTAATTGTTATAAAACTCTAAAATAGGTTCTTTCTCTAATTTGACTCATCATCAACTAACTTGACTCATCCGAAGCAAACTTTGATAGTTTTGACGCATTTGACATTTGACATTTGAGTAAATTTTTGACAGTTGTGACGTATATGACAGTTGCCGAGTGATATTTGAACAATATTTGCATAAACAGTCATGGGACAAGTGTCAAATTAATCGTAATATAAACCTACTAGACTAAAAAACAACATGTGACTTATTACAGTTTTGACATATTTGACAACTCTTAATGTCTGTCAAATGCTTGCAGAGTGATGTTAAAAATTAAAAAATACTCTAAAATTATTAAAAAATAGTCAAAAGCTTCTGAAAACATCCCCAAAAAGACAATTTATAAATTCTTCAAAAATCTTTTACAATACCAAGAATTGGCAACGTACTCTATTATTCAGCGCTCTATAAACGTGGCAACAGCGCCAAATCAATTTGGTTTCCTCATAAATAATGCTGTTTGCTTAGGGTTTGACATTATAGTGACGTCATAGCAATTTTATTTGAATTTTGCTATACATCTTGGTAAAAGCTGTGTCGACTAAACTAACGTCACGTTAATACACTAAAACCCTCATTAGATTGCAATTTGGACACTCGTAAGCTTAATTAATTAGCACCGAAAAAATCCTAACCTATTCAGTTTACGTACATTCTGATCTGACCAAAAAGACGGGCATTATTCCAATGAAATTCATTTTCCTGCGCCTGAAACCAGCACACCAAATGCGTGTTACTACACTGTCCGGGCAAGATTTACATGAATCGCCCCTTTAAATTCAATTTTCCGTACTTTAAGCCTGATTTAGTGCCCATAGAACTTGTCGCAATTAGCGTTTAAGGCCGGACCATGAATTACTTTGGCGTATACCGAATGCATATCAAGTTTTGTTTACGTCTGGTTTACAGGCGAATTGAAAACTAAGAAATGTTTGGTTTTTTCAGTTAAAAAAAGTTAAGCAATTTTTGTACACCCCTTGATTCAAACTGAAATTACTCACTTATTTGGTACACACTGTATCTAGTTTTATCTGTCATTGAATAGCTAATGAGATGGGCTTTCTAACGATGTGGCAACATTGCTTTGTAGGTTGCATACTTTGGCCGCTAGAGGACCGCAAAGTTAACCAATATTTTGATTACTTTTCTAGTACATCTGATCATTCAAAATTAAATTACTCACTTATTTGGTTCACTTTGTATACAGTTTTATATACTGTGGGATAGCTAATAAAATGGGCTTTCTAACGATATGGCAACATTGCATTTTACGTTGCATAGTTTACCCGCTAGAGGGCTTCTAAAGTGACCGAATTTTTTGCACCTTTTTGGTACACCAGTCCATTCAAACTTAAATTACTTACTTATTTGGTCCACTTCATAGATGGCTTTGTATATCATTGGAAAGCTAATAAAATGTGCTTTCTAACAATGTGGCAACATTGCTTTGAAGGTTGCATACTTTGGCCGCTAGAGGACCGCAAAGTTAACCAATATTTTGATTACTTTTCTAGTACATCTGATCATTCAAAATTAAATTACTCACTTATTTGGTTCACTTTGTATACAGTTTTATATACTGTGGGATAGCTAATAAAATGGGCTTTCTAACGATATGGCAACATTGCATTTTACGTTGCATAGTTTACCCGCTAGAGGGCTTCTAAGGTGACCGAATTTTTTGCACCTTTTTGGTACACCAGTCCATTCAAACTTAAATTACTTACTTATTTGGTCCACTTCATAGATGGCTTTGTATATCATTGGAAAGCTAATAAAATGTGCTTTCTAACAATGTGGCAACATTGCTTTGAATGTTACATACTTTGGCCGCTAGAGGACCGCAAAATTATCCAATATTTTCATTACTTTTCTAGTACATCTGATCATTCAAACTTAAATTACTCACTTATTTGGTTCACTTTATATACAGTTTTATATACTGTTGGATAGCTAATAAAATGGGCTTTCGAACGATATGGCAACATTGCATTTCACGTTGCATAGTTAAGCCGCTAGAGGGCTTGAAAAGTAACCGATTTTTTGCACCTTTTTGGTCCACCAGTCTATTCAAACTTAAATTACTTACTTATTTGGTCCACCTTATATATGGCTTTATATATAATTGGAAAGCTAATAAAGTGTGCTTTCTAACAATGTGGCAACATTGCTTTGTAGGTTGCATACTTTGGGCGCTAGAGGACCGCAAATTTAACCAATATTTTGATTACTTTTCTAGTACATCTGATCATTCAAACTTAAATTACTCACTTATTTGGTTCACTTTATATACAGTTTTATATACTGTTGGATAGCTAATAAAATGGGCTTTTTCACGATATGGCAACATTGCATTTTACGTTGCATAGTTTACCCGCTAGAGGGCTTCTAAAGTGACCGCTTTTTTTGCACCTTTTTGGTACACCAGTCCATTCAAACTTAAATTACTTACTTATTTGGTCCACTTTATAGATGGCTTTATATATCATTGGAAAGCTAATAAAGTGTGCTTTCTAACAATGTGGCAACATTGCTTTGTAGGTTGCATACTTTGGCCGCTAGAGGACCGCAAATTTAACCAGTATTTTGAATACTTTTCTAGTACAAATGATCATTCAAACTTAAATTACTCACTTATTTGGTTCACTTTATATACAGTTTTATATACTGTTGGATAGCTAATAAAATGGGCTTTCGAACGATATGGCAACATTGCATTTTACGTTGCATAGTTTAGCCGCTAGAGGGCTTGTAAAGTAACCGATTTTTTGCACCTTTTTGGTCCACCAGTCTATTCAAACTTAAATTACTTACTTATTTGGTTCACTTTGTATACAGTTTTATATACTATTAAATAGCTAATAAAATGGGCTTTCTAACGATATGGCAACATTGCATTTTACGTTGCATAGTTTAGCCGCTAGAGGGCTTCTAAAGTGTAAATTTACTGTGTAATCATAATAGTTAAAAACTTGAAAATGTACTTGATAGTAACATTTTCAGGTTTCCTAACTAAATTTGGAGCTTTTTAGTAAACTTTCTTATTGAAAATGATAAAACTAAAGTAAAATTACAAAAACTAACTTATACTAGTCAATTTTCTTGATCACAATACTTCAAATTGGAAACTTGAAAATTTTCTTGATACTTACATTTCCAGGTTTCCTAACCAACTTTTTAACTCTTCAGTTAATTTTCTTGTTCAAATTGGTGAAACTAAAGTAAAAATTTAAAATCTGACTTAAAATTGTCAATTTTCCTAATCAGAATACTTGATATTAAAGTAGTAAACTTGAAAATTGACTTGGCAGGTACATTTAAAGTTTCCCACATCAATTTGTAGCTTTTAATTGAGAAATAATACGATAATTGACTTAACATAGTCAATTTTCCTGATCAGAATACTTGAAATTAAAGTTGGGAGCTTGAAAAAAACATTTTTAAATCTTCCAGCTATTCTAATACAGTAACAATATGTCCCCTAACCAAGGCAAATGGATGTTACGTCATTATCTGCTTTTTTGGTCTGTCAACAGATATTTTGGCCCACTGGAATGACAGATTTCAAAAGCCAAACACGAATTAAGTTTGTTACAGTGGGGGTGAAGGGGATCAGGCAGGACAAAATAAGTCACATTCCAAACGTACAAAATCATTAAACTTAAGTATGGTTCGGCCCATTGATAATGGGGTCAACAATGACTTAGTATATAACAAACTTATGGGCGAGATACGTGTAGATTCACGAAAAGGTGTGCTTAATTGTTGCCAAGAGCCAACCATAGCGAGTTTTGCATGGGCGTAGGCCACATGGGTTCAGTTGCCGTTAAAATTTCGCTTTAAGCCCCGTTTTACTGATTGATGGTTATCTAACCCATTCTCAGTCAGATCGTTTCATTCAGCACGCCAGAAAGGTTAGACGTTTAGGCTAAACACACTGACCGCCTTATAATCGTAAATTCCAAAATAATGAGCGATTAAAGTACCCGGCGGTACTAAATAGGTACCCGCAACAAAGTACGATATGGTTGCTTTAATGAGAAGTCGAATTTCTTGACAATCCCAATTTAACGCTCTCTAGCGGCCAAACGGTCCAACTTAGCAGTGCCCGCGCAACGTCACGTGATAGCCCCATTCATTAGCTACCTACGATCATCTGATGTGTCTATACGGAATGTTTCAAATAATCAAGTTATTCGCGATTTTTTGGAAAAATGCACCGAAAAGTTGTCCAAATGAAGGTTTTGATTTTTTGAGCTTGTCAGAGCAAACTTTGACAGTTTTGACGTTATTGACAGTTGTCAATGGTTAGGAGAAGACTGTTTGTTCAACTCTTACATGACTACTGTTAAAAAAAAATGCCCATAAAGCTATAAAACATCTTCTGTTCACCATAAGGCAAGTAAACTGACTCTATTTTGATTCTTCAAGGTTTTGAGAGCAAAATTTGACAGTTTTGACGTATCTGACGGTTGTCAGAGCACTATAGGACACTATTCGTTAGACTGGTATGTCAAAACTGTCAAAATAACGGCCATAAAACTGTAAAACATATTCTGTTCACCATAAGGCAAGTAAACTGACTCTATTTTGGTTTTTCAAGGTTTTGAGAGCAAAATTTGACAGTTTTGACGTATCTGACAGTTGTCACAGCACTCTAGGACACTACTAATTAGACTGGTATGTCACAACTGTCAAAATAACGGCCATATAGATATAAAACATATTATGTCCATTACAAGACAAGTAAACTGACGAATTTGATTCTTCAAGGTTTTGAGAGTAAAATTTGACAGTTTTGACGTATCTGACAGTTGTCACAGCACTCTAGGACACTATTCATTAGACTGGTATGTCATAACTGTCAAAATAACGGCCATAAAACTATAAAACATATTCTGTTTGCCATAAGGCAAGTAAACTGACTCTATTTTGATTTTTCAAGGTTTTGAGAGCAAAATTTGACAGTTTTGACGTATCTGACAGTTGTCACAGCACTCTAGGACACTATTCGTTAGACTGGTACGTCACAACTGTCAGAAAAAAGCCCATAAAGCTATAAAACATCTTCGGTTTACCATAAGGCAAGTAAACTGACTCTATTTTGATTCTTCAGAGTTTTGAGAGCAAAATTTGACTGGTTTGACGTATCTGACAGTTGTCATAGCACTTTAGGACAGTATTCATTAGACTGGTACGTCACAAATGTCAAAATAATGGTCATATAACTATAAAACATCTTCTGTTCACCACAAGGCAAGTAAACTGACTCGAATTTGATTATTCAAGGTTTTTAGAGCAAAATTTGACAGTTTTGACGTATGTGACAGTTGTCACAGCACTCTGGGACACAATTCATTAGACTGGTACGTCACAACTGTCAAAAAAATGACCATAAAGCTATAAAACATGTTCTGTTCACCATAAGGCAAGTAAACTGACTCTATTTTGATTATTCAAGGTTTTTAGAGCAAAATTTGACAGTTTTGACGTATCTGACAGTTGTCACAGCATCCTAGGACACTATTCATTAGACTGGTACGTCACAACTGTCAAAAAAATGCCCATAAAACTATAAAACATATTCTGTTCATTATAAGGCAAGTAAACTGACTCTATTTTGATTTTTCAAGGTTTTGAGAGCAAAATTTGACAGTTTTGACGTATCTGACAGTTGTCACAGCACTCTAGGACACTACTCATTAGACTGGTACGTCAAAACTGTCAAAATAACGGCCATATAGATATAAAACATATTCTGTCCATTACAAGATAAGTAAACTGATTCTACTCTGACTCATTGTGCTGTTCAATGCAATCTTTCACATATTTGACAGTTTTGACGTGTGTCAGAGTTGTCACACGTTACTGGGACACCATTTGACGTCAGTACTGTCAAAATAACGGCCATAAAGCTATAAAAGATATTCTGTCTTTAACCGTGAACTGTAACAAGTAAATTGACTCATCGAGCTGTTTAATGAATACTTTGACAGTGTTGACGGTATTGACAGCTGTCACTGCTTAGTAAACGTGACGTCACCGCTCTCTAAACAACGACCATGAAGCTATAAAACGTATTATGTTCATTATAGACTCTGAGTGGTTGACAGTTGACAGGTGTGAAGCAAAAAGTGGTT
Source organism: Ips nitidus (assembly GCA_018691245.2). Taxonomy (NCBI): domain Eukaryota; kingdom Metazoa; phylum Arthropoda; class Insecta; order Coleoptera; family Curculionidae; genus Ips; species Ips nitidus. The sequence goes on along the minus strand of CM042801.1, from coordinate 3,228,055 downwards.
GTACACTTTTCTGGTGGATTTTTGGGGTAACAGACATTTTGTTTCAGGTCACGGTGGGGTAAATCAATTGGGCGGCGTGTTCGTAAATGGGCGGCCACTTCCGGACGTGGTCAGGCAACGAATAGTCGAACTGGCCCACAACGGAGTCCGGCCCTGTGATATTTCGAGACAGTTACGAGTTTCGCACGGATGCGTTTCGAAAATTTTGTCCAGGTAAGGCCCTGGAACTTTTTTTTTTTTCTAAAAATATCTCCTGAATACCCTCCATTCATACGCATTTCCCATAACACGTGTGCAAGAATTAGACAAAGTGTTATTTAAGATCTGCCGTCGTTTGATCTCTGGATGTTTTTTCGACACGTGCGAAATATTACACCGTTTCGGTCGTTAAAAATCGTATTTTAAATCATCCAATGTGGCAACGTTAATGAAGCTTAGCACTTTTGTGCCCATGTAAAGGGAAAAATTTGGAAATTCAGCAAACAAACCAGAAATTTATAAAAAAAAAAGCTTTTATTTCTATTTGTCATGGTTTTTGTCCTGAGTGGATAAGCGAATGTTTTAGGTTAGGTTGTCACTGTTTTAAATTACCAACCTAACCTAATTTAACCTAAACCTAACCTAACCTAACCTAAAACATTTGCTTATCCACTCAGTTTGCGGAAATGGTTTCCGTAACTTTAACCGTTTCCGAAATATTTGACTTTTTTTGAAAATTGTTTACACATTTTGAAAATTCCGTAACTCCGTCATTTTTGGGGTGTCAGCGACTGTAAAAATCTCAAAATATTGGTTTTGAACTGATCTTTTACCTCGTGTTATTCGCAACACGATTGAACATATACAGAGTGTTCAAAAAAATAAGGAAAAACAGTTAAATTTGACACTAACGCTAAGCTAGTTGTGACTGCGTTTACCCCCTTAAAGTGGGTGTAAACCTAATCCATTAGATGCAGAAAGTTATTCGGAACATTTTTGGTCTCTTGAAAAATTTCCGTTACTTTAACCGTTTGCGAGATATTCAACTTTTTTTGAAAATTGCTTACAAATTTCGAAAATTCTTTATCTCCGCCATTTTTGGAGTTTCAGCGAGTGTAAAAATCTTAAAATGTTGGTTTTGAACAGTACTTTCACGCAGTGCTAACCGCAACACGATTGAACATATACAGGGTGTCCAAAAAAATTAAAGAAAAACTTGATAAATTTGATACTAATGTTCTGCGCGTTGTGTTCGCGTTTACACGGTTTGAAGTGGGTGTAAACCTAGCCCACTAAGTGTAAAATGTCATTCTGAACATTTTTGGTATCCAGCAAAATTTTTGTATCTCCCACCGTTTCCGAGATATCCGACTATTTTTCTTTTTTTTTTAAATTTGTATCCGAAATTATATATTCACTGTTTCGGTTACTTTTCAAATTTCAAAAGTCAAAGATGACATTTAAAAGTGTCAAAAGTTGAACCATAAAGTGTTGTCAAACGTCTAAATTTTATGTTAAAAATAAAAAGTGACATTTGGAATTGTTAAAAGTCAAAAAAGCGCCAAAAGTTCAAATTTGATGGCAAAAATAAAAAATTAGTTAAGAACGTCAAAAACTGCAAGTTTGAGTTTTCAAAAATAAAAATATGGCAACTGGGAGTGTGGAAAGTCCAAATTTGTTGTTAAAAATGACAAAAGTGAAAAGTGACACTGAAAAGCATTAAAAGTCCAAATTTGATGGCAAAAATAAAAAATTTGTTGAAAAGGTCAAAAGGAGCAAGTTTGAGTTTTCAAAATTAAAAATAAGACAACTGGGAGTGTGGAAAGTCCAAATTTGTTGTTAAAAATGACAAAAGTGAAAAGTGACACTAAAAAGCATTAAAAGTCCAATTTGATTGAAGTCTCCTCTAAAAGTATCAAAAACCTAAATTTGATGTAAAAATTACAAATTTACATTCAAAAATGTTAAGAGTGAAAAAGTTGAAGTGTCAAAAGTAAAAAATGACGAAAAAAATGAGTTAGAAATGTTAAAAATTTAAATTTGATTTAAAAAATATATAATAACACCTTAAAATATCAAAAGCCATAGTTTCATGTCAAAATCAAAAACTCCCAATTTGAAATGTCAAAAGTCAAAAATTCGAGGCGTCACAAGGTAAAAATAACACAGAAAAATGTCAAAAACTAAAAAGTATTAAAATTTGCACCTAAAAGTGTCAAAACCTTGAGTTTGATGTCACAAAATCAGAAACAATAGTCAGAAACGTCAAAAATAAAAAAAATGATACTAAACAGTGTCAAAAATAAAACTTTGATTAATTTGACTTTGAAAGACTTTAAATCAGTGTTTTTTTGGTTTTTTGAGTCTTTAGTTGAAAACCTTTAACAATGTATACAAAAATTACAAAATTATACCAGAAAAACTACCTGAAAAAACTTTCTTTGAGCTATTTTGATGCTAAATATCAAAACCACTTTATGTTTAAAACACAAATTGATATTCCTCAATATCACATCCTGTATCTGTCTAAATGTCACGCTTGCAACACCCTGTGTATTTTAATTCCGCACTAAATTCAGTCAGAAAAGTGTCATAAAACAAATATATAGGGTGTCCCAAGTTTTAGCACAAATTTTCTATACCTGCAGCAAGTTTTTTGCAGCTTTTTTAACACTTTGGACACCCCGTTTGTTACAGTAAGACCTGTCCCTAACTTAAGACACATTTAAAGGTAATTTAGTTAAAATTCAGTCATGTAGCCATTTTTGATCTGAATAAATTACAAAAACAAGCAAAACTTGAAACAAAATTACATTGCATGGAAACACTCCCCTAAAAAAGATATTTGTCATATTTTTGTGAAGGGGACAAAAATGAACCTATGTCCCGGCATTGCGGCTTTTTTAATGCAGTTCCGGCACAAGGGCGCTGGAAAGTGGATTTAGTGCCGTTTTATTCACATGAAAATGAAATAAGGAAAAAAATAAATCATTTCCGCAAACTGAGTGGATCAGCAAAGGTTTTAGGTTAAGTAGGCCACTGTTTTAAATGTTTTGTTTATTTTTTAAATTAAATGTTTTTCTGTCATTTTTTAATTTTGATACTTTTTCACTCTTAACATTTTTCAGTGTAAACTTGTAATTTTTACATCAAATTTAGGTTTTTGATACTTTTAGAGGCCACTTTAAACTGTTTTCAGTGTCACTTTTTACTTTTGTCATTTTTAACAACAAATTTGGACTTTCCACACTGCTAGTTGTTTTATTTTTAATTTTGAAAACTCAAACTTTGACTCCTTTTGACGTTTTCAACTAATTTTTTATTTTTGTCAACAAATTTGGACTTTTAATGCTTTTCAGTGTCACTTTTCACTTTTGTCATTTTTAACAACAAATTTGGACTTTCCACACTCCCAGTTGTCTTATTTTTAATTTTGAAAACTCAAACTTTGACTCCTTTTGACGTTTTCAACTAATTTTTTATTTTTGTCAACAAATTTGGACTTTTAATGCTTTTCAGTGTCACTTTTCACTTTTGTCATTTTTAACAACAAATTTGGACTTTCCACACTCCCAGTTGTCTTATTTTTAATTTTGAAAACTCAAACTTTGACTCCTTTTGACGTTTTCAACTAATTTTTTATTTTTGTCAACAAATTTGGACTTTTAATGCTTTTCAGTGTCACTTTTCACTTTTGTCATTTTTAACAACAAATTTGGACTTTCCACTCTCCCAGTTATTTTTAATTTTGAAAACTCAAACTTTGACTACCTTTTGACGTTTTCAACTAATTTTTTATTTTTGTCAACAAATTTGGACTTTTAATGCATTTCAGTGTCACTTTTCACTTTTTTGTCATTTTTAACAACACATTTGGACTTTCCACACTCCCAGTTGTCTTATTTTTAATTTTGAAAACTCAAACTTTGACTCCTTTTGACGTTTTCAACTATTTTTTTATTTTTGTCAACAAATTTGGACTTTTAATGCTTTTCAGTGTCACTTTTCACTTTTGTCATTTTTAACAACAAATTTGGACTTTCCACACTCCCAGTTGTCTTATTTTTAATTTTGAAAACTCAAACTTTGACTCCTTTTGACGTTTTCAACTAATTTTTTATTTTTGTCAACAAATTTGGACTTTTAATGCTTTTCAGTGTCACTTTTCACTTTTTTGTCATTTTTAACAACACATTTGGACTTTCCACACTCCCAGTTGTCTTATTTTTAATTTTGAAAACTCAAACTTTGACTCCTTTTGACGTTTTCAACTAATTTTTTATTTTTGCCATCAAATTTGGACTTTTAATGCTTTTCAGTGTCACTTTTCACTTTTGTCATTTTTAACAACAAATTTGGACTTTCCACACTCCCAGTTGTCTTATTTTTAATTTTGAAAACTCAAACTTTGACTCCTTTTGACGTTTTCAACTAATTTTTTATTTTTGTCAACAAATTTGGACTTTTAATGCTTTTCAGTGTCACTTTTCACTTTTGTCATTTTTAACAACAAATTTGGACTTTCCACACTCCCAGTTGTCTTATTTTTAATTTTGAAAACTCAAACTTTGACTCCTTTTGACGTTTTTAACTAATTTTTTATTTTTGTCAACAAATTTGGACTTTTAATGCTTTTCAGTGTCACTTTTCACTTTTGTCATTTTTAACAACAAATTTAGGCTTTTGACACTTCTAATTCTCTTATTTTTAATTTTGAAAACTCAAACTTTGACTCCTTTTGACGTTTTCAACTATTTTTTTATTTTTGTCATCAAATTTAGACTTTTGGCACTTTTTTGACTTTAAACAATTCTAACTGTCACTTTTCATTTTTAACATAAAATTTAGACATTTGGCAACACTGGTTCAACTTTTGACACTTTTAAATGTCATCTTTGACTTTTGAAATTTGAAAAGTAACTGAAATACTGAATATATAATTTTGAATACAAATTTAAAAAAAAACAGAAAAATAGTCGGATATCTAGGAAACGGTGGGAGATACAAAAATTTAGCTAGATACCAAAAATGTTCAGAATGACATTTTACACTTAGTGGGTTAGGTTTACACCCACTTCAAACCGGGTAAACGCGGACACAACGCGCAGAACATTAGTATCAAATTTAACAGTTTTTCTTTAATTTTTTTTGGACACCCTGTATATGTTCAATCGTGTTGCAGATAACACGAGGTGAAAGACCAGTTTAAGACGAACATTTTAAGGTTTTTACAGTCGCTGAAACTCCAAAAATTGCAGAGATAAGGAATTTTCAAAATTTGTAAGCAATTTAAAAAAAAAAGTCCAATATTTCGGAAACGGTTAAAGTTACGGAAATTTTTCAAGAGGCCAAAAATGTTCCGAATAACTTTCTGCATCTAGTAGACTAGGTTTACACTCAGACAGAGCTGAGTAAACGCGGTCACACCTGGCAGAGCGTTAGTATCAAATTTAACAGTTTTTCTGTTATTTTTTTGGACACCCTGTATATGTTCAATCGTGTTGCGAAAGCACGAGGTGAAAGATCAGTTCAAGACGAACATTTTGAGTTTTTTACTGTCGCTGGAAGTCCAAAAAATGGCGGAAATACAAAATTTTCAAAATTTTTAGATAATTTCGAAAATAAAAGTCAAAAATGTGGAATATCTCAGAAACGCTAGGAGTTACAAAAATTTTGCTAGGGATCAAAAATGTTCAGAATGACTTTCTGCATCTAATGGACTAGGTTTACACCCACTTCAAGTGGGTAAACGCGGCCACAACTGGCAGAGCGTTAGTATTAAATTTAACTGTGTTTCTTTTATTTTTTTGAACACCCTGTATATGTTCAATCGTGTTGCAAATAACACGAGGTGAAATATCAGTTCAAAACGAACATTTTGAGTTTTTTACTGTCGCTGTAAGTCCAAAAAATGGCGGAAATATGAAATCTGTCTTTCTGGCTTTGACACCGCTTTTCTATGTGACTGTACTAAATTTTGTAGTGTTTTTTAAGGTTATTTAATAGGAAATTGAACGAGGATTTCAAAAATGTGATTAAAACAGTCATTTTCTTAACCCAAACGGGTAGAATTTTGACTTGGCAACACTGCTCTACGAAGCTGTAAAAGTAACAATAAAGCTCAAAAGCAATACAGTTCTAAGACTAAACAAATCTTTTTGGGGTAAGATTGCGAGGGTTTGGCAACGCTGTTTGAAATCGCCAACTGTTTTGGTAAGCCACTGGTAAAAAAGGCTAATAAAACCCACACAAACTAACCCAATCAGCTTCTCCCTGCCAACCGCAAATTAATAAACCCGCCCCTGTTCGTCTCTTCCAGTTAATGAGAGAAAATATGAATTCGTCACGGTGCCGATGCCAGAACCGCACCCTCAACTCGATCAAATAATGTTGTTTTCGAAATAATTCGATTATTGTGCCGCGTATTAGCCGAAATGATATCACAAAGGGGCTGTTCGGATGCAGATCCCTCGGGAAAGATGAGAGAGTCCCTGAAAGGAAATCTGTCCAGGCCCGGATTGGGTTCGTAAATCCTGCAGGGGTGGGAAGGCAAAAGTTGTCTCGATCCTGACCTGGTTTAGGAATTTCAGTCACATAATAACAACAAAAGCAGTCGGGGGTGAATTAGGACGTAAACATAAACCAGAAGGAGATGATTTCAATACCTCCTTGCACTACTCTTCCCTCGTCTGTCCCACCAATTGGGAAAAGTGGCCGTGGATTTATCAATTTTCCAAATTTAAAAGAAGCTTGAATTAAACTAGAAAATGTACGTTTTTTGGAACAGACAAGACCAAATTCACTTTGCTTTTCATAATTTTGTCACAAAACATTTTTTGAATCATCAAACCTAACCTAGCCTAACCCAACTACTATAAGTTCAAACTTTGACACCGCTTTTCTATGCGACTGTACAAAATTTTTTAGTGTTTTTTTAGGTTATTAAATAGGAAATTTAACGAGGATTTCAAAAATGTGATTAAAACAGTAATTTTCTTACCCCAAGTGGGTTTTACAGGCGATTTTCTGCCTGACTGTCTTTTTAAACTGACTTTCTGGCAGTTCAAATTTTGACACCGCTTTTATATGTGACTGTACAAAATTTTGTTGTGTTTTTTTTAAGTCATTTAATAGAAAATTTAATGAGGATTTCAGAAATGTGCTTAAAACAGTCATTTTCTTACCACAAATGGGTTTTAAATTCGATTTTGTCCCTGACTGTCTTTTCAAAATGTCTTTCCGGCAGTTCAAATTTTGACACCGCTTTTCTATGTGACTGTACTAAATTTTGTAGTGTTTTTTAAGGTTTTTTAATAGGAAATTTAATGAGGATTCCAAAATTATGCTTAAAACAGTAATTTTCATACCTTAAGTGGGTTTTACAGGTGATTTTGTTCTTGACTGTCATTGAAAACTGTCTTTCTGGCAGTTCAAATTTTGACACCGCTTTTCTATGTGACTGTACTAGTCAAACTAGTCAAGGACAAAATCGCCTGTAAAACCCATTTGGGGTAAGAAAATTACTGTTTTAAGCACATTTTTGAAATCCTCATTAAATTTTCTATTATATAAGCTTAAAAAACACTACAAAATTTAGTACAGTCATATAGAAAAGCGGTGTCAAAGTTTGAACTGCCAGAAAGATATTTTGAAAAGACAGTCAGGGACAAAATCGAATTTAAAACCCATTTGTGGTAAGAAAATGACTGTTTTAATCCCATTTTTGCAATCCTCATTAAATTTTCTATTGAATGACTTAAAAAAAACACAACAAAATATAGTACAGTCACATAAAAAAGCGGTGTCAAAATTTGAACTGCCAGAAAGACAGTTTTAAAAGACAGTCAAGGACAAAATCGCCTGTAAACCCATTTGTGGTAAGAAAATTACTGTTTTATGCCCATTTTTGAAATCTTCATTAAATTTCCTATTATAGAACCTTGAAAACACTACAAAATTTAGTACAGTCACATAGAAAATCGGTGTCAAAATTTGAACTGCCAGAAAGACAGTTTAAAAAAACAGTCAGCGACAAAATCTCGTGTAAAACCCATTTGGGGTAAGAAAATTACTGTTTTAATCACATTTTTGAAATCCTCTTTAAATTTACTATTTAATAACCTAAAAAAAAAACTAAAAAATTTAGTACAGTCATATAGAAAAGCGGTGTCAAAGTTTGAACTGCCAGAAAGACAGTTTGAAAGGACAGTCAGAAACAAAATTTATTGTAAAACCCGCTTGGAGTGAGAAAATGACTGTTTTAAGCATATTTTTGGAATTGTCATTAAATTTCCTATCCAATAACCTGAAAAAACATTACAAAATTTGGTACAGCCAGGTAGAAAAGCGGTGACAAAATTTGAACTGTCAGAAACACAGTTTGAAAGGACAGTCAGGGACAAAATTGCCTTGGAGTGAGAAAATTACTGTTTTAAGTACATTTTTGGAATTCTTATTAAATTTCCTATCCAATAATCTGAAAAAACACTACAAAATTTAGTACAATCACATAGAAAAGCGGTGTCAAAATTTGAACTGCCAGAAACATAGTTTGAAAGGACAGTCAGGGACAAAATCGCGTGCAAAACCCATTTGGGATAAGAAAAAGACTGTTTTAAGCACATTTTTGAAATCCTCATTAAATTTTCTATTAAATAACTTTAAAAACCACTACAGAATTTGGTACAATCACATAGAAAAGCAATGTCAAAGTTTGAACTGCCAGAAAGACAGTTTAAAAAACAGTCAGGTAAAAATCACCTGTAAAACCCACTTGGAGTGTGAAAATGACTGTCTTAAGCACATTTTTGAAATCCTCATTAAATTTTCTATTCAATAACCTTAAAAAACACAACAAAATTTAGTACAGTCACATAGAAAAGCGGTGTCAAAGTTTGAACTGCCAGAAAGACGGTTTTCAATGACAGTCAAGGACAAAATCACCTGTAAAACCCACTTAAGGTATGAAAATTACTGTTTTAAGCATATTTTTGAAATCTTCATTAAATTTTCTATTAAATAACCTTAAAAAACACTACAAAATTTAGTACAGTCATATAGAAAAGCGGTGTCAAAGTTTGAACTGCCAGAAAGACAGTTTGAAAGGACAGTCAGGGACAAAATTGCGTGTAAAACCCATTTGGGATAAGAAAATGACTGTTTTAAGCACATTTTTGAAATCCTCATTAAATTTTATATTAAATAACCTTAAATAACACCTCAAAATTTAGTACAGTCACATAGAAAAGCGGTGTCAAAGTTTGAACTGTCAGAAACACAGTTTAAAAAGACAGTCAGGTACAAAATCACCTGTAAAACCCATTTGTGGCACGAAAATGACTGTTTTAAGCACATTTTTGAAATCCTCATTAAATTTCCTATTAAATAACCTTAAAAAACACTACAAAATGTAGTACAGTCACATAGAAAAGCGGCGTCAAAGTTTGAATCTCTCAAAAATCCTGCTCAGGGAGCTCAAAAAGAAAAATGTATGTGAATTTTACAATCTTGTTGAATTCAAACAATATCTTCTCAAGCATCTCATTGTGATGCGAATTTTCCCCAGAACTGGGGAATTTTTTCTCGACCTGGCAACACCGATTTTAATGATAATTCAGAATCGTACCTTTCGGGGGTCCAATTAAAAGTGGAGAATCATAGAGCACTGAACTAATTTAAACTCGTTGATCGCATTGTCAATCTACGATTCGCCTGCTTTAATTTGATTGTAAACAGATATTGTTGTTATTCTGATAGCATCTCTCGTTTCCAATCTTTTTTTTTTTTCGATTCCATGTTGGATCTAATTAACCAAGTTTGATGGGTTAAAAGGTAAATGTACTAAAGGAATTTGGTGCGTTTGGGTGTTAAAGAAAGTTGTCTCACCAAATTTAGTTTTTGGGGAATAACTTCCTTCTGACGACTCTGAGGGCTTAATGCCCCTCTTAGGTTTTTGTAGGAAATTAAATTTTCTACAAGTTTTGTTTCTTAACATTTTCCTGAATTTTGCCGTCTAACCGAGTTACGCGGGGTTTAAGGACACTCAGACACTGTGAGCCCACTGAGCACATATCTCCCTTCTGAGGCCCTTAAGGAGAAAATGTCTCTCTAAGGTTTTGGTAGAGAATTTGACAAGCTACAATTTTTCCCTTTACACTTTTTTTGCATTTTGTCAAAGAAAAAAAATACTAAAACTTTTCAGGCACATTAGGAAATTTTCAAATATTCGCTCGATATCGAAGGAAAATCGAAAGTGTTTGGTCCGCATTTTTCTGCACATTTCCCTGACTTTTCCTTAAAGTGTATCCCGGAACGGGGGGGCTTTTCCCCCCCCACCCCATCCCTTCCCTTATCCCTTTTTCCCTCCCCCAAAGACGCACTAACAGGATCACACGACCTGCTGGTAATGTTTTCCCGGTTTTTTCAGCAAGATGCCCACCACGTAATACATTTTTATTTACAGTTTTCCATCTGTCATAACTTGAAAACTGTCAAATTTCACTCCATGAAGCTATAAAGCACCAAAACTTGCTTAAAAGCAATACAATCAGTGTGAATCGTATTATTAAGCATTTTATAGTTTTATGGGTGGTTTTTTGACAGTTGTGACGTGTAACTGTCTATTTTGGACAAATTTAAATCTGTCACAATGGTGTCGACTGTCAAATACCACAAAAACTGTCAAAGTTCACTCCGTGAAGCTATAAAACAACAAAACTTGCTTAAAGAGCAATACAATCAGTGTGAAACGTATTATTAAGCATTTTATAGTTTTATGGGTTGTTTTTTGACAGTTGTGACGTGTAACTGTCTGTTGTGGACATATTTCAATCTGTCACAATGGTGTCGACTGTCAAATACCACAAAAACTGTCAAAGTTCACTCCATGAAGCTATCAAACTGTGAAACATTACTTAAAAGTACTACAATCAGCACAAATCACATTTAAGGCTGGTTTATAGGTTTGTGGGTAAAATTTTGACAGTTCTGACATACAAATGTATGTTCTTGACAGAATTGAATCTGTTACACATCTGTCAACTGTCAAAATCGGATCCATAGAGCTATTAAACTTCACACACCACAAAAGCGTTTAAATTAGTCTGAGAACTATGTTAAATACACTTTATAGCTTCATAAAAGTTAATTCTGATGGGTATCACGTCTATTTTGGACAAATTCAAATCTGTCACAATGGTGTCGACTGTCAAATACCACAAAAACTGTCAAAATTCACTCCATGAAGCTATAAAACAACAAAACTCGCTTAAAAGCAATACAATCAGTGTGAAACGTATAATTAAGCATTTTATAGTTTTATGGGTTTTTTTTTGACAGTTGTTACATGTAACTGTCTGTTGTGGACATCTTTCAATCTGTCACAATGGTGGTAACTGTCAAATACCACTCCATGAAGCTATCAAACTGTGAAACATTACTTAAAAGTACTACAATCAACACAAATCACATTTAAGGCTGGTTTATAGGTTTATGGATACAATTTTGACATTTCTTACATACAAATGTATGTTTCTGACAGAATTCAATCTGTTACAGACCTGTCAACTGTCAAAATCGGATCCATAGAGCTATTAAACTTAACCCACCACAAAAGCGTTTAAATTAGTCTGGAACTATGTTAAATACACTTTATAGCTTCATAAGCTTAATTCTGATGGGTATCACGTCTATTTTGGACAAATTTAAATCTGTCACAATGATGTCGACTGTCAAATACCACAAAAACTGTCAAAATTCACTCCATGAAGCTATAAAACAACAAAACTTGCTTAAAAGCAATACAATCAGTGTGAAACGTATTATTAAGCATTTTATAGTTTTATGAGTGGTTTTTTGACAGTTGTGACGTGTAACTGTCTGTTGTGGACATATTTCAATCTGTCACAATGGTGGTAACTGTCAAATATCACTCCATAAAGCTACAAAACTACAAAACTTGCTTACAATCCCTGTCATAGTTAATTCAGTGGTGAATCATATTAAATGCTGGTTTATAGGTCCATGAGTATAAATTGGACAGTAATGACGTATATCTTTTTATTTTGATCATATTTCAAATCTGTCATAATCTTGAAAACTGTCAAAATCCTTTCCATAAAGCTATAAAATGACAAAACTTTCTTGATGTGATAGAATCGGTTAAAATGCATGTTAAATGGTTTTTTAGAGCTCCATGAGCAGGATTTTTGACAGATGGGACGTGATACGGTTTTCTCGGTACGTCAAAATACTGCAAACTGTCAAATACCACTCCATGAAGCTATAAAACTTAAAAGAAACCAGTACAGTTCTAAATTATTTCAATTTTAATTTCAACTTGTTCTGGTCAGTCTTCGACTGACATTTGACATTCATTTCTTTGATCACGTGATGTAATTTAGAATTACTTTTATAGATATACAGGGTGATTCAAAACCCTAGTTGTTTTAAACATTTTTAAATTCTCCATGAAATTCTCTAAAATTTATTTATTTTTTTAATATTTTTGGACTAATTTTACTTCATCGTTCACCCTGTACAGTTTCGTATGATTTACTGGTCTGTTCTTTATCAGTGGTAAGAATGCTTAGAATGTACTATACCGTATGAGTGTGTGGTAATATACACTTACATTCTTACATACCAGAATAATGAGACAAATGCCTGTCACCATATTGTTAAGGACTGGTTTTTCCACCTCCGGATAAGTTTAACCTTAAGAAAATTTCTATGTAGAAATGACAGAATTGGACAATGATGATCACACTGTTTCTTCTGGAAATTATCCTGCACTAAGTAAAACACTATACAGGGTGTCCAAAATTTGAATTTTTTTTTCGGTTAACATATTCAAAAATTGAATCCTCAAATATGTAATAGATGGAACGTTTTCGATGCTTCCAGGTATTATGAGACTGGCAGTTTTAAGGCGGGTGTGATTGGCGGTTCAAAGCCAAAAGTTGCCACCCCACCGGTGGTGGACGCCATCGCCAACTATAAAAGAGAGAATCCCACCATGTTTGCCTGGGAAATTCGGGATCGGCTTTTGGCCGAAGGAATTTGCTCGCAGGACAATGTACCAAGCGTTTCGTCCATAAATAGGTAAGTTTACTTGCGAAAAGTTTGTTCACCCTGTATACACGAAAAAAAGAGAGTTCATTTAGGGAAATTGGCATTTTTTGACTTACCAAAAGCTAGTAAGGTCTAAAATTGCACGAAACTTACTAGACTTTAAGTGGATTTGTCCGTTTCAATTGCAATTTATGTTAGGCGATTTTGGACCATATTTACTTGAATTTCCTCTAACTGACACTTTGAAATTTTAGTTGTTTTTTTAACACCCTGTATATGTTTAATGGTTTTGCGGTTAGCACGAAGTTAAAAAGCAGTTTAAGACCAATATTTTGAGCTTTTTAAAGTTGCTGAAACTCCAAAAATGACGGAGATATAACATTTTCAAAATTTTCGAAAAATAGTTGAAAAAAGTCCTAATATTTCAAAAACGGTTAGAGTTACAGAAATTTTGCAAGAGACCAAAAATGTTCAGAGTAACTTTCTGGTCAGAGTGGACTAGGTTTACACCCACTCAAAGCTGAGTAAACGCGGTCACAACTAGCAGAGCGTTAGTATCAAATTTAGCTGTTTTTTTTTGTTTTTTGAACACCCTGTATATTTTCAATCGTTTTCTTGTTAGCTCGAAGTGGAAAAGCAGGTCAAAATAAACATTTTGAGCTTTTTACGGCGGCTGAAATCCCAAAAATGACGGAGATATAACAATTTCAAAATTTTGATGCAATTTCCAAAAAAAAAGTTTTAAAAATTGAATATCTCAAAAATGGTGAGAGTTACGAAAATTTTTCAAGAAACCAAAAATGTTCAGAATAACTTTCTGGTCAGAGTGAAGTAGGTTTACAGCCACTCAGAGCTGAGTAAACGCGGTCACAATTTTCAAAGCGTTAGTATCAAATTTAACGTTTTTTGTTTTTGTTTTTTGTACACCCAGTGTATGTGTAATCGTTTTCCGGTTAGCTCGAAGTGGAAAAGCAGGTCAAAATGGACATTTTGAGCTTTTTACGGCCGCTGAAATCCCAAAAATGACGGAGATATAACAACTTCAAAATTTTGATGCAATTTAAAAAAAAAAAGTTTTACAAATTGAATATCTCAAAAACGGTGAGAGTTACGAAAATTTTTAAAGAAACCAAAAATGTTCAGAATAACTTTCTGGTCAGAGTGGGCTAGGTTTACACCCACTCAGAGCTGTGTAAATGCGGTCACAATTTTCAAAGCGTTAGTATCAAATTTAACATTTTTTTTTTTGTTTTTTGAACACCCTGTATATGTTCGATCGTTTTGCGGTTAGCTCGAAATGAGAAAGTAGTTTAAGACAAATATTTTGAGCTTTTTACAGTTGATGAAACTGCAAAAATTACGGAGATATAACATTTTGAAAATTTTGATTTTTTTTTTTAATTGTTGAAAAAACTCCCAATATCTCAAAAACGGTTAGAGTTACAAAAATTTTGCACTAGCTCAAAAATGTTCAGAATGACTTTCTGCATCCAGCTGACTACGTTTACACTCTCTTAAAACCAGGTAAACGAGGTCACAATTTTCAAAGCGTTAGTATCAAACTTAACGGTTTTTCTTTTTGTTTTTTTGAACACCCTGTATAAGTGCAATCGCATTTTGGTTAGCAGCAGATTAAAGAGCACTTTAAGGTGAACATTTTGAGTTTTCTTCCAGTCGCTAAAACTCCAAAAATGTGGGAGATACGGAATTTTCAAAATTTGTAAGCAATTTTCAAAAAATAGTTGAAAAAAGTCCCAATATCTCGAAAACGGTGAGACTTACGAAAATGTTTCAAGAGACCAAAAATGTTCAGAGTAACTTTCTGGACCCTGTGGACTAGGTTTACACCCACTCAGAGCTGAGTAAATGCGGTCACAATTTTCAAAGCGTTAGTATCAAACTTAACGGTTTTTCTTTATGTTTTTTTGAACACCCTGTATAAGTGCAATCGCATTGCGATTAGCAGCAGATTAAAGAACACTTCAATGCGAACATTTTGAGTTTTTTTCAGTCGCTAAAACTCCAAAAATGTGGGAGATACGGAATTTTCAAAATTTGTAAGCAATTTTCGAAAAATAGTTGAAAAAAGTCCCAATATCTCGAAAACGGTTAGAGTTACGAACATTTTTCAAGAAACCAAAAATGTTCAGAATAACTTTCTGGACCCTGTGGACTAGGTTTACACCCACTCAGAGCTGAGTAAATGCGGTCACAATTTTCAAAGCGTTAGTATCAAATTTAACGTTTTTCCTTTTTTTGTTTTTTGAACACCCTGTATAAGTGCAATCGCATTTCTGTTAGCAGCAGGTTAAAAAGCACTTCAGTGCGAACATTTTGAGTTTTTTTCAGTCGTTAAAACTCCAAAAATGGCGGAGATATGGAATATTCAAAATTTGGTTGCAATTTCCAAAAAAAATCAAATATCTCGGAAATGGTTAGGGTTACGGAAATTTTGCAGGAATTTAAAAATGTTCAAAAAAACCTTCTGCATCAAATTGACCCGATCGCTTTTACCGTTTCGCTGCTAGAGGGCGCTAAAGTTGACTCAAATATTTGGTCAATATCTCCAAAACGTTCAACTTAGAAATTTGAATTTTTACACACACACCACAATTGCCCCTGGATACAAGTTTCTGAAATCAAAATTAGTTAAAAACAAAAAAAAAAAACTATTTCTGTATCTCAAAAAAGAGAAGAAAACACAAAAATTAAGTACAGAAAAATATGTTCCCTAGAATTGTCTGGAACTACCCAGAATGTGATAGAAGCATTTCAGATTGTTCTGGAACGTGCCAGAGGAGTTTTACTTCCAGGAGACCGTTAAACTTTTTTGAAATGTACTCATCAACTTTAACGCCCTCTGGCGGTCAAACGGTGAAACCTAGCGATGCCCGGTCAACGTCACGTGATAGCCCCATTCATTGGCTAGTTATGATCATCTGATGTGTTTAGTGGAAATGTTGCAAGTAGGCGAGTTATTTGGGACTGAAGGGGAAGTTGCACCAAAAATGACAGACCTGTAAGTTGGAGTGTTTTTGAGATATCTACTGCCTGAAAAGGACGGGAAGTTGCACCAAAAATGTAAGTTGGAGTGTTTTTGAGATATTTACTGCCTGAAAAAATTGCAAAAAATCTACAGGGTGTTCTAGAGAAGTAAGGAAAAAGAAGTCACCCTATAATAATCACATAAAGGCTGCGTATCAATTCCGAGCGATTAAGGGTAGACTAACAGCCCCCTGTCGGGCCCTTGGAAGGGCCACTTAAAGTAAATTGTTTGACGATTCCGTCGAGCCGACTAATCCAAATCATTGCTGACGCTAAGGGGCGATATTGCACCCTCCACCCCCCTTTTTGAAGCCCTTTTTTGGGGCTTTTTTCGCTTTGAAAAAGTTTGTTGGACTTTTTTAACCCCCCTTCCCCCACAACAAGGATAAATAATAATGGAAGATTTATTGGGGTAATTTGCAACATCCCCACTAAACGCAAGTTCATAATCCACATTAAAAAGCGGTCAAAATATTGAAAGGGGGTGGAGTAAATATTTGACACGTGACCGGACGTTGTGCGGCAACCGTTTGAACACGTGTCACATGGAATAGCACTTTATAAGTCATTTTGTGCTCCCTTTTAGGCAAAATTTTGACGAATGGAGGAATTCGTCACGGTTTAGATTCACACTTTCGGTTTCATCCTCGTAATTTGCAAAACAATGAACAAACAACCAAGTGGATACACTGAAACCAAGAAACTTTAAAGAAGAAAGAAGTTTGCCATGGCCGACTGTAAAAGCTTTCTCCCCGCCAGTAAATCTAATTTGCAATGAAACTTATTAGTTGAAACGGCGAGTTTTTGTGTTGAAAATTGGCTCGATTAAAAGTGGCGCAGTCGGTAGGACGGCAAAACCGATTTAATTCCCAATTTACCCCGCTTGCATTTATATTAAGCCATATGCGTAGTTACAATAGATTACGAATTTGATTGGCCCCTCAAAAACTACTTTACAATATCGTATTACTAACATTCCACCGCCCCTTTTCACTGCTAACATATTTGCCTCCCCCGGGACCCTCTTAAGGGCGGTACATTGCCGTCAACCCCGTCAAGGGACCAACGATAATTTCATTTTCCTTCAAATGTTATGTGGAATGACCTTATGCTGTATGTTGATGTGTTCTTTTACTGTAAAGTGGTATTTTTTAATGAATATTAAAGGAAACCATCCAAAAAACTAAGGAAAATGATGTGGAAGCTTCTTATTATAGTCTTCCAATAGTCAAATCAAAACCTGTCTTTGAATAGTCAAAACTGTTGTCTGGAAGCCTTCCTTGTCAAATTGTAGCCTTTGATTAAAAACAGGAAGCTTTTTAGTGTCTTCCAGTAGTCAAGTGAACAACAGAAGGCTTCTTTCTGTCTTTGAATAGTCAAAACTGTTGCCTGGAAGCTTCCCTGAACACTCTCTAAGTATTTTAATAGATTTAGGCTTCGTTCTGTCTTTGAACAGTCAAAAGTGCTGCCTGGAAGCCTTTTTAAAGACTCTTGAGTTGTTATAAGCATTTTAGTAGGTAAAAATTGTCAAATTGTAGCCAGAAAGCCTTTGACTGAAGCTTCTTATTGTCTTCCAGTAGTCAAATGAACAACAGAAGGCTTCTCTCTGTCTTTGAATACTCAAAATTGTTGCCTGGAAGCTTCCCTGGAGACTTTCTAAGCATTTTAATAGATTTAGGCTTCGTTCTGTCTTTGAATAGTCAAAAGTGCTGCCTGGAAGCCTTTTTAAAGACTCTTGAGTTGTTATAAGCATTTTAGTAGGGAGAAATTGTCGAATTGGAGCTAGAAAGCTTTTGATTGAAAACAGGAAGCTTCTTACTGTCTTTCAGTAGTCAAATGATAACCAGAAGGCTTCTTTCTGTTTTAAATAGTCAAAAGTGTTGCCTGGAAGCTTCCCTGAAGACTCTCTAAGCATTTTAATAGATTTAGGCTTCGTTCTGTCTTTGAACAGTCAAAAGTGCTGCCTGGAAGCCTTTTTAAAGACTCTTGAGTTGTTATAAGCATTTTAGTTCAAATTTGATTTGAAACGTTGCCAAACTGACAAATTTAACCGTCTAGAGTTGCTCTAGCAACTTACGACACGTAAAATTGTAGGAATGAGCCAAAAAGGGCAATCACTCAATTAAACCACTATTAAGGGCGAACTGCTAGGGTTTCGATTTAAATAAGATTAAGTTTGTAATCCCTCGTAATACCCCTGTAGAACGGCACTATTCCGCCACTATACAGTATGTTTGTCATAAGCAGTTTCGGGCAACAAATCTAAAGGGCTAACAATAGGGCGACAACAATAGTTGACACTTCAATACGGCAAATATTTGTTACCCTCTACCGGTCCCTTTTCCTACCCCATACACAATTTTCGACTTATATTTTATATCCGAATAATATACCTACTTTTGACTATTCAATGAGAGAACGAATCCTTCTGGTTTTCATTTGACTACTGAAAGACAGTAAGAAGCTTCCTGTTTTCAATCAAAAGCTTTCTAGCTCCAATTTGACAATTTCTACCTACTAAAATGCTTATAACACTCAAGAGTCTTTAAAAAGGCTTCCAGGCAGCAGTTTTGACTGTTCAAAGACAGAACGAAGCCTTCTGGTGTTCACTTGACTACTGGAAGACAGTAAGAGGCTTCCTATTTTCAATCAAATGTTTCCTATCTTCAATTTGACAATTTTTATCTATTAAAATGCTTAGAGAGTTTTCAGGAAGGCTTCCAAGCAACAGTTTTGACTATTAAAAGACAGAAAAAGCCTTCTGATGTTCACTTGACTACTGAACGACAGTAAGAAGCTTCCTGTTTTCAATCAAAAGCTTTCTAGCTCCAATTTGACAATTTCTACCTACTAAAATGCTTATAACACTCAAGAGTCTTTAAAAAGGCTTCCAAGCAGCACTTTTGACTATTCAAAGGCACAACGAAGCCTTCTGGTGTTCACTTGACTACTGAAATAAAATAAGAAGCTTCCTGTCTTCAATCAAAGGCTTTCTGGCTCCAATTTGACAATTTCTACTTACTAAAATGCTTATAACAACTCAAGAGTCTTTAAAAAGGCTTCCAGGCAGCACTTTTGACTGTTTGGCAACCTTATCAACACAGTTCAAAGCAAATTAGCTGAATTTGTCACTTTGGCAACGTTTCAAAACCAAATTGCCTGAATTTGTCACTTTTGGTAACGTTTCAAACGAAATTTGGGCAAATTGGTCTGTTTGACAACATTTCGAACCAAATTTGAACTAATTTGTCAGTTTGGCAACCTTACCAACACAGTTCAAAGCAAATCAGCTGAATTTGTCACTTTGGCAACGTTTCAAACCAAATTTGGGCAAATTTGTAAGTTTGACAACATTTTGTACCAATTTGACAGTTTGGCAACCTTTTACCAACACAGTTCAAAGCAAATTGGCTGAATTACTGAAAACCGAGATATTTGACCGGGAAATGAGAGCAGTGCAAGTGAACAAACTTTAGTAAAAGTGTCACAATTTGACAGCCTCTAACTCGGTTCCTGTGACAGATACAAAGTTCGTTTAAACGTCAAAGTAAAGCTTGTGATTTCGACTTTCTTTTATCTAAACACAATTTTCTTTCAAAAATTACTAAAAACCGAGATATTTGACCGGGAAATGAGAGCAGTGCAAGTGAACCAACTTTAGTAAAAGTGTCACAATTTGACAGCCTCTAACTCGGTTCCTGTGACAGATACAAAGTTCGTTTAAACGTCAAAGTAAAGCTTGTGATTTCGACTTTCTTTTATCTAAACACAATTTTCTTTTAAAAATTACTAAAAACCGAGATATTTGACCGGGAAATGAGAGCAGTGCAAGTGAACCAACTTTAGTAAAAGTGTCACAATTTGACAGCCTCTAACTCGGTTCCTGCGACAGATACAAAGTTTGTTTAAACGTCAAAGTAAAGCTTGTGATTTCGACTTTCTTTTAAGTAAACACAATTTTCTTTCAAAAGTTACTTAAAACCGAGATATTTGACCGGGAACAGAAAGCAGTGCAAGTGAACCAACTTTAGTAAAAGTGTCACAATTTGACAGCCTCTAACTCGGTTTCCGTGGCAGATATAAAGTTCGTTTAAACGTCAAAGTAAAGCTTGTGATTTCGACTTTCTTTTATCTAAACACAATTTTCTTTCAAAAATTACTAAAAACCGAGATATTTGACCGGGAAATGAGAGCAGTGCAAGTGAACCAACTTTAGTAAAAGTGTCACAATTTGACAGCCTCTAACTCGGTTCCTGCGACAGATACAAAGTTTGTTTAAACGTCAAAGTAAAGCTTGTGATTTCGACTTTCTTTTAAGTAAACACAATTTCCTTTCAAAAGTTACTAAAAACCGAGATATTTGACCGGGAACAGAAAGCAGTGCAAGTGAACCAACTTTAGTAAAAGTGTCACAATTTGACAGCCTCTAACTCGGTTCCCGTGGCAGATATAAAGTTCGTTTAAACGTCAAAGTAAAGCTTGTGATTTCGACTTTCTTTTAAGTAAACACAATTTTCTTTCAAAAGTTACTAAAAACCGAGATATTTGACAGGGAAATGAAAGCAGTGCAAGTGAACCAACTTTAGTAAAAGTGTCACAATTTGACAGCCTCTAACTCGGTTCCTGCGACAGATACAAAGTTTGTTTAAACGTCAAAGTAAAGCTTGTGATTTCGACTTTCTTTTATCTAAACACAATTTTCTTTTAAAAATTACTAAAAACCGAGATATTTGACCGGGAAATGAGAGCAGTGCAAGTGAACAAACTTTAGTAAAAGTGTCACAATTTGACAGCCTCTAACTCGGTTCCCGTGACAGATACAAAGTTCGTTTAAACGTCAAAGTAAAGCTTGTAATTTTGGCTTTCTTTTAACTAAACACAATTTTCTTTCAAAAGTTACTAAAAACCGAGACCAAACCGAGATAAATGAAAGCAGTGCAAGTGAACCAACTTTAGTAAAAGTGTCACAATTTGACAGCCTCTAACTTCGCTCGTATGACAGTAAGGAAGTTCGTTCAAACGTCAAATTAAAGCCCGTAATTTTGACTTTCTTTCACCTAAATACAAATTTCTCAAAAAAATTATATACAACCGAGATATTGAGCGAGAAGTAGAGCAGTGCAAGTGAAGACGCTTTATTAAAGTAGTCACAATTTGACAGCTTCTAACTGACGGGTGTGTGACAGAAAGTTCGTTCAAACGGCAAAAGAAAGCCCGTAAATTGGGTTTTTCTTCACCAAAAACCATTTTTTGGTCAACGACGTCAAATCAGTCAAATGACGTTATTATGACAAGCCTGCAAGTATAGGGTTGTAAATATCTCAAAAACGCACACGCGTTTTAAATTCGGTGCGGCAAGAAACGTAAAAGAAAGCGTTCAGGGGATTCTGAGAGGGCGAGTGACTTTTCCCCGTCACAAAGGGTGTGGGGGGGGACTGACTTGGGGGGGAAAATCAATAGGAGAAGAAAGCCGGTTCCGGAACGGTTGGCTGCGTCTCAGATTCGCCGATCACCGAGACGCACCGCAAAACTGCCATTTGCATAAGCGTGCCCTTAAACTTTCTCCCTTTTTGTCTTGGATTTTTAGAGCAGAAAGTGGCTAATTGCTGCTCTAGAGCTTCACTATGACTTTCTCCTATTTTCGTTCCAAAAAGGAACAAATTTAGGATTTTTACTGTCGCAATTAAACGATTATAAGTGATAGTTCCGCGTGTGAATAAAAGGGCAAATAACACCACCTTGTCCCTTCTGGTCCCTTATTCGCACCCCCCGCTGACTATTTCGAGTGTCCCATAAACATTTTAATGAACTACCTACTTCTCGTATTCGATCCAAAGTCTGTTTTAATAGACTTCGCATTATAGAGTCGCCCTTTTGTTACCAACCACCGGTGACACTGATACAGCTGCTGGAATCAGTCAGTGGCGTAGGTAAATCGATGAAAAATTGTTGACTTTTCACGTTGTAAACATTGTATTTCTGTGTTTTATGATTATTTCGAGCGCCCTTTATGTGAAAAGTATTTGGGCACGTGTCCTGAATTCGTGACGCCACTCAAACACGTGACTGTAAATGAAGGGCGAAAGTCCAATTTGATCCACTTTTTTGCCAAGAGAATGGGAAATATCATTAAAAACTAGGAGGAAAGCTGGTTAAATTGAGCTTATTCCACCCAGAAACTAATCAGGTAAACGAGAAGGCCAACCGAACTTAAACTGAGTTTAATTTTGCTTGTGCATGACGTTCTAAGCCAGGATTAACATGTACTTCTAAGTAAAACTTGACACTGCTCTTCTCTACGTAATCAACTACATTTACTTTGTTTAAACAAGTTTGTTTAGATGTAAACAACCCCTTGCTCCAAAACTGACGTTGTAAACCAAGTCAGTTAACCTACAGTGTGATGAATTTGAGTATTAAAACTTTGTGCTTTGTGAGATTGCATCTTTATTGCTTCTTGAGTTGCTTGAGAAAATTGCGGTAATCTAATATTTTTCTTCCTGACTGTACCAAATTTTTTAGTGTTTTTTTTAGGTTATTAGATAGGAAATTTAATGAGAATTCCAAAAATGTGCTTAAAACTGTAATTTTCTCACTACAAGTGGGTTGTACGCGCAATTTTGACCCTGACTGTCCTTTCAAACTGTGTTTCTGACAGTTCAAACTTTGACCCCGCTTTTCTCCCTGACTGTACCAAATTTTGTAATGTTTTTTCAGGTTATTGGATAGGAAATTTAATGAGAATTCCAAAAATGTGCTTAAAACAGTAATTTTCTCACTCCAAGTGGGTTTTACAGGCAATTTTGTCCCTGACTGTCCTTTCAAACCGTGTTTCTGACAGTTCAAATTTTGACACCACTTTTCTACCTGACTGTACCAAATTTCGTAATGTTTTTTCAGGTTATTGGATAGGAAATTTAATGAGAATTCCAAAAATTTACTTAAAACAGTAATTTTCTCACTCCAAGTGGGCTTTACAGGCAATTTTGTCCTTGATTGTCCTTTCAAACTGTGTTTCTGGCAGTTTAAATTTTAACACCGCTTTTCTTCCTGACTGTACCAAATTTCGTAATGTTTTTTCAGGTTATTGGATAGGAAATTTTACGAGGATTCCAAAAATGTGCTTAAAGTAGTAATTTTCTCACTCCAAGTGGATTTTACACGTGATTTTATCTCTGACTGTCTTTTGAAACTGTGTTTTTGACAGTTCAAAGTGTGACACTGCTTTTCTCCCTGACTGTACCAAATTTTGTAGTGTTTTTTCAGGTTATTGGATAGAAAATTTAATGAGGATTCCAAAAATATGCTTAAAACAGTCATTTTCTCACTCCAAGTGGGTTTTACAATCAATTTTGTTTCTGACTGTCCTTTCAAACTGTGTTTCTGACAGTTTAAATTTTGACACGACTTTTCTCCCTGACTGTACCAAATTTTGTAATGTTTTTTCAGGTTATTGAATAGGAAATTTAATAAGAATTCCAAAAATATGCTTAAAACAGTCATTTTCTCACTCCAAGTGGGTTTTACAATCAATTTTGTCCCTGACTGTCCTTTCAAACTGTGTTTCTGACAGTTCAAATTTTGTCAACGCTTTTCTACCTGACTGTACCAAATTTTGTAATGTTTTTTCAGGTCATTGGATAGGAAATTTAATGAGGATTCCAAAAATGTGCTTAAAACAGTAATTTTCTCACTCCAAGTGGGTTTTACAGGCAATTTTGTCCCTGACTGTCTTTCTGACAGTTCAAACTCGGAAACCGCTTTTCTCCCGGACTGTACCAAATTTTGTAGTGTTTTTTTAGGTTATTGGATAGGAAATTTAATGAGGATTCCAAAAATGTGCTGAAAACAGTCATTTTCTCACTACAAGTGGGTTTTACAATCAATTTTGTTTCTGACTGTCCTTTCAAACTGTGTTTCTGACAGTTCCAATTTTGTCACCGCTTTTCTACCTGACTGTACCAAATTTTGTAGTGTTTTTTTAGGTTATTGGATAGGAAATTTAATGAGGATTTCAAAAATGTACTTAAAACAGTAATGTTCTCACTCCAAGCGGGTTTTACAATCAATTTTGTTTCTGACTGTCCTTTCAAACTGTGTTTCTGGCAGTTCCAATTTTGACACCGCTTTTCTCCCTGACTGTACCAAATTTTGTAATGTTTTTTCAGGTCATTGGATAGGAAATTTAATGAGGATTCCAAAAATGTCCTTAAAACAGTCACTTTCTCACTCCAAGTGGCTTTAATAATCAATTTTGTTTCTGACTGTCCTTTCAAACTGTCTTTCTGGCAGTTCCAATTTTGACACCGCTTTTCTATGTGGCTGTACCAAATTTTGTAGTGTTTTTTTAGGTTATTGAGTAGGAAATTTAATGAGGATTTCAAAAATGTGATTAAAACTGTCATTTTCTCATTCCAAGTGGGTTTTACAAGTGATTTTGTCTTTGACTGTCCTTTAAACTGTGTTCAAGTTTCATTTCACAATTTCAACTGATTTGAATATTTGTTGCATCAAACCAGTTTTTTCTAAATAACTCGAAAACGGTGAAAGTTACAAAAAATTGACAAGAAATGTTCCTAATCAACTCCTTAATTCAGCACCGTAAGCTTTCAGGACAATTTTTGCTTCCAGTATACAGAGTGTGCATGAAAAGGATGGTGATCGAACGTTTTTGGCCACCCTGTACACAATTTTTCAGATACAATTTTTTGCTCAACACTACAGGAAAGAGGAGGTCAAGACGGTTAATTTGAGTGGTTCAACCTTTCTGAACTCCAAAAACTAATCGAGTTACAGGGTGCTTAAATTTCAAACTGATTGACTCACTAAATTTTACTTAAAATAACTGAAATTTATGATTTTAAACCTTGAATTCATTGGATATGTTAAGGGATTCGATACGGTTTGTTCGTGTGTGATCTATAATCACTCATTAAACATCCAAAAAAACCCTCACTTTTCGGTCATGCATGTTAGTTTGCGGTAGCACTATTTTTGTTTGATGCTCTTGTAACTATACTGTTGATATTTGCTTATCACTCGTCAGAGCGTGTAATACGGTCATAACAACTGTTCCATCGTTTTTTTATCAATGATTAATGTTAATCCTTCTCCAGTTGAGTAAATTTTCGCATAAATTGTCGCAGATCTAAGATCCATATGTTTGAAATCAGGGGGAACGTTTCGATTGTTCATAAATATCTCAAAAACATCGCCATACGGCACTTTCAGAGATTGAAAAGACGCGTCGAGCCGATCTAATTCTCTGCCCTTTCGTACCCCCCGAGACCAGTTTGTAACGTAATTGATTGTTTAGTTCATCCTGGTCGAGGGGCGTCTATTCGAGTGTGAATTTGACTGGTGAAAAGTCGCGAATACGTCCCTGAAAATCCGCCCAAAAACCACGCAGAATGGTTTAATTGCGACGACAAAAAGTCGCCATTGTTTCGAGCATCTTCCGCCATTCTCTCAGCGTGGCGTCATGTCCGGTTCCGTTGATTCCCCCCCCCCCTCCCCTTGTTTCCCTCCCCCGCAATAATGCAGACCCTCTAGCAAAGTTTTTCCTCAAACGCCATTAATTCAATAAAGTGACTCCAATTATTTGTGAGGTTATTCTGCTCTACAGTAGAGCAAATCATAACAAATTGCACTTTTTAAACATCCCTGTAGAGTAAACCAACCAACAAGAAAGGCAAACTGCAGAATATAAAATTATTAGCGTGAATACTTTGACAGCTAGTAACTTGCTAATTTTGACAGTTACAGAGTTTTTCAAAACACTTGAAATTGACAATTTTAGGTGTGCAAGTCAATTATCAAAAATTTGGAGTCAAAATCGGGTTTGAAAATCATGAAAACTCAATGTAAACACAATTTGGTCATAAAAGTAGATTATCATGGTTTTCAAGTCAATTTTCAAACTTTCCACGCTTTGGAATTTGTAAATTGATCGTTTTCAAGTCAATTTTCATGGCTTGAGAGACTTTGTGTAGGTTTTCAAAACAGTTTTCAATGTACAAACATGAAAATTGACTGGAAAAATGAATTTAAAGTCTCCAAGTTGATTTTACTGGTTTTAGAGTCAATTTTTGATTTCAAAGTCAATTTTCAATGATCAAATATTGGAAATTAAGTGACACAACTTTAAGTTTCACAGTTCAAGTCAATAAACCTTTTCCAAGTCTTGAAATTAGTCTGACAATCATGAAAACTCTCTTCAAATACAAATTTCAGACTTTCAAATCGATTTTTCATGATTTCAGACTGTCTGGTGGTTTCCAAGTCAAATTATCAATCATCAAGTGTTGAAATTTAAGTCAAAACACTTGAAATTGACAATTTTAGGTGTGCAAGTCAATTATCAAAAATTTGGAGTCAAAATCAGGTTTGAAAATCATGAAAACTCAATGTAAACACAGTTTGGACATAAAAGTAAATTATCATGGTTTTCAAGTCAATTTTCAAACTTTCAACACTTTGAAACTTGTAAATTGATCGTTTTCAAGTCAATTTTATGATTTGAGAGACTTTGTGCAGATTTTCAAGACAATTTTCAATCTACAAACATAAAAAAACTTTTAAAGTCAATTTTATTGGTTTTAAGGTCAATTTTTGGTTCTTACATCACATTTTTAACGGTCAAATGTGGAAAAATTAAAGTGAAACTACTTTAAGTCTTGAAATTTGTCTCATAATCATGAAAATTCTCTTCAAATACAAATTTCAGACCTTCAAAGTCAAATTATCAATCATCAAGTGTTGAAATTTAAGTCAAAACACTTGAAATTGACAATTTTAGGTGTGCAAGTCAATTATCAAAAATTTGGAGTCAAAATCAGGTTTGAAAATCATGAAAACTCAATGTAAACACAATTTGGACATAAAAGTAAATTATAATGGTTTTCAAGTCAATTTTCCAAATTTCAACGCTTTGAAACTTGTAAATTGATCGTTTTCAAGTCAATTTTTTGATTTGGGAGACTTTGTGCAGATTTTCAAGACAATTTTCAACCTAAAAACATGAAAATTGACTTTTAAAGTCAATTTTATTGGTTTTAAGGTCAATTTTTGGTTCTTACATCGCATTTTTAACGGTCAAATGTGGAAAAATTGAAGTGAAACTACTTTAAGTCTTGAAATTTGTCTCATAATCATGAAAACTCTCTTCAAATACAAATTTCAGACTTTCAAAATCGGGTTTGAAAATCATGAAAACTCAATGTAAACACAATTTGGACATAAAAGTAAATTATAATAGTTTTCAAGTCAATTTTCAAACTTTCAAAGCTTGAAACTTGTAAATTGGTCATTTTTAAGTGAATTTTCATGGCTTGGGAGACTTTGTGTAAGTTTTTAAAACAATTTTCAATGTACAAACATGAAAATTGACTGGAAGAATGAATTTATAGTCTCCAAGTTGATTTTACTGGTTTTAGAGTCAATTTTTGATTTCAAAGTCAATTTTCAATGATCAAATATTGGAAATTAAGTGAAACAACTTTAAGTTTTACAGTTCAAGTCAATAAACCTTCTCCAAGTCTTGAAATTAGTCTGACAATCATGAAAACTCTCTTCAAATACAAATTTCAGACTTTCAAATCGATTTTTCATGATTTCAGACTGTCTGGTGGTTTCCAAGTCAAATTATCAATCATCAAGTGTTGAAATTTAAGTCAAAACACTTGAAATTGACAATTTTAGGTGTGCAAGTCAATTATCAAAAATTTGGAGTCAAAATCAGGTTTGAAAATCATGAAAACTCGATGTAAACACAGTTTGGGCATAAAAGTAAATTATCATGGTTTTCAAGTCAATTTTCAAACTTTCAACGCTTTGGAATTTGTAAATTGATCGTTTTCAAGTCAATTTTCATGGCTTGAGAGACTTTGTGTAGGTTTTCAAAACAGTTTTCAATGTACAAACATGAAAATTGATTGGAAAAAGGAATTTAAAGTCTTCAAGTAAATTATACTGCTTTTAGAGTGAATTTTTGATTCCAAAGTCAATTTTCAATGATCAAATATTGGAAATTAAGTGAAACAACTTTAAATTTCACAGTTCAAGTCAATAAACCTTCTCCAAGTCTTGAAATTAGTCTGACAATCATGAAAACTCTCTTCAAATACAAATTTCAGACTTTCAAATCGATTTTTCATGATTTCAGACTGTCTGGTGGTTTCCAAGTCAAATTATCAATCATCAAGTGTTGAAATTTAAGTCAAAACACTTGAAATTGACAATTTTAGGCCTGCAAGTCAATTATCAAAAATTTGGAGTTAAAATCAAGTTTGAAATCATGAAAACTCAATGTAAACACAATTTGGGCATAAAAGTAAATTATCACGGTTTTTAAGTCAATTTTCAAACTTTCAAAGCTTTGAAACTTGTAAATTGATCGTTTTCAAGTCAATTTTATGATTTGAGAAACTTTGTGTAGATTTTCAAGACAATTTTCAATCTACAAACATAAAAAAACTTTTAAAGTCAATTTTATTGGTTTTAAGGTCAATTTTTGGTTCTTACATCACATTTTTAACGGTCAAATGTGGAAAAATTAAAGTGAAACTACTTTAAGTCTTGAAATTTGTCTCATAATCATGAAAACTCTCTCCAAAGACAAATTTCTGACTTTTAAATCAATTTTTCATGATTTCAGACTGTCTGGTGGTTTCCAAGTCAAATTTTCAACCATCAAGTGTAGAAATTTAAGTCAAAACACTTGAAATTGACAATTTTAGGTCTGCAAGTCAATTATCAAAAATTTGGAGTCAAAATCAGGTTTGAGTTTGGAAAACTTTGTAAGAGATACATAATTGGAGAAGTTAGGTTAGGTTAGGCTGTAAATTGCGTGCAATTTATAATACTAAATATAATAGTATGGTATATAATTGTATATGATGAAATTTGGTACTCAATTAAAACACACGTGTAAATAAGGATCAAAATTGCATATCACTTGATTGTAGTTAGGACAGAAATTTCCATTAAAATGCTAGTTGGTTTCACGCAATTTTCGACTCTGTTACTTTTTTCTGATGGAATTTTTGCTCTAGAATAATCGTAATTATTCAGTAATCAAATTGAGGCGGTTAAAGAGATAATCCAGGAGGGACGTATATACCCTCAAAAACCGTAATTAACCCACCCTTATAGGCTTAAGTGCTTCGGCGTAGCCCGCAACTTAATTTGCTCCGCCACGGCGGCTTATTAATAATTTGCCGCCCTTCGTCGGGTCCTGCGACGCCCTTTTCCCCCTTCGTGCTGGTGCAATCAAAGACCGAGTGTAGAAGATTCTTTCGATTCGCTCGACTGGCTTTCGGGGGTGTGGCCGGGGGTAATCGACGTCGATTTACCATTTCTCCCTGTTTCAGTTGATTATGTTGCAATTTTTTTGCGCCCTTTTTAAAGGGAGCGAACTGCCTCGAAAAGGCATTTGCGAGTAGTACAGGCCGCAATTTGATTAACATCCCCCCCCCATTCCCCGCATGATTTGTATGCGAGAATAAATAGGGAAGTTTTATCCTGAAGATGGTTGTTTTGTGACACACTCAATTAATAATTATGTACACCCTGTATAGTAGTGACACATGTGAAACTTCCAGAGATGTGTTTAGCAGTTGTTTACAAACATTTTTGCTTTCTTTGAAATTTTTCGTAACTTTCACCGTTTCTGAGTTATTTAGCAAAAACTAGTTTGATGCAACAAATTTTCGAATCATTATGGTTTGAAATTTGAACACCCTGTAACTCGGTTATTTTTGGGAGTTTGGAGAGATTCAACCACTCAAATTAACCGTCTTGAGCTCCTCTTTCCAGTGGCGTAAAGCAAAAAATTGTACCTGAAAAATTGCGTACAGGGTGACCAAAAACATTCAGTCACCATAATTTTCATGCACATCCTGTATACTGGAAGCAAAAATAGTCCTGTAAGCTTACGGTGCTGAATTAAGGAGTCGATTAGGAACATTTTTGGACCTTTGCAAATTTTTCGTAACTTTCACCGTTTTCGAGTTATTTAAAAAAAATGGGTTTGATGCAACAAATTTTCAAATCATTTGAAATTTGAACACCCTGTAACTCAGTTATTTTTTGGAGTTTGGAGAGGTTCAACCACTCAAATTAACCGTCTTGAGCTCCTCTTTCCAGTGGTGTAAAGCAAAAAAATCTATCTGAAAAATTGCCTACAGGGTGGCCAAAAACAATCTTGTTTATAAGTACATGAGTAGAAGTTAAAGAGTCGTGACGTGTATCTGTCTATTTGAAGGATATTAACAAAAATAACACTCCCATGAAGCTATAAAATGACAAAACTTTCTTAAAACTCGTAAATCAGTTCTGGACAAATGTAACGTGAAGCTGTTTTCTATGATAGTATTCTGAGGAATTTTAGTGAAATCTGGCAACTGCGCTGCTCTTAAGAGAAATTTTTGACAGCGAAACTGTTTGTTGCAGGATTGTGAGAAACAAGGCTGCGGAAAAGGCGAAACACGCCCACCAGGTGGCGACCAGCGCGGGTTCGTCCACGTCACCTGGAGGACCGGTTTCGGTGATTGCGCACGCCCCCTCCACGCAACTGAACGAACCACGATCAGGCGCGTACAGCATCAACGGCATTTTGGGGCTGCAACACGACCCCAACGGTAACAGCATCAAAAGGAAACGAATAGACGACCACGGTAAGTGATTCTGTTACTTAAAGTTTGACAAAAAAAAACTGTCAAATTGACAGTCAGTTTGAGTTGTGACATAACAGAGCGAGACAAGTTATAGTCTGACTGGTTTAACGTAAACTTGACTTGAGAAGGGGGGACTTTAACAAACTGTCAGCTGTTTTATAGTGGACGTAGGACAAAATTAGGTTAGAATATATAATTTTCAGGTCATCCCCAAAACTGTTGGGCCAAAATGAGTGTCAGGGTGACCAAAAAAGTGAAAAACAACTTTTAGTTTGCGCAAAATATCTCCAAAACTGCGTGAAAAGAAAAAACGATCAAAAGTGTCAAAAAGCTAAACTTTGACGCCCTCTAGCGGTCAAACTATCACACTAATGACAATTTTTGAACATACCGTAGAAAAGCTTTTGGCCGGGACTATATTTTACCTTCAGTGACGTTTTGTTGTAACTGTTAAAATAACTGAGTTATTTTAGGTTGGTTAGGTTTGGTTAGGTCACAAACCTTTGAATCACTTTAAAAGTTTGTGAAGCTTGACTTTGACGCCCTCTAGCGAATGAGCTAATTTTGATTGATGTTTGACTGTCAATTTGAAGCTTGGTCGTGTGTCAAGCAGCTGTCACAATTGTCAAAATTAGCCTCATGGAGGAATAAAGCGCAATTATCTGCTGAATATCTTTGGAAGTGTCACTAGATAGTAAAAATGCATTTTATACCTCTATAAAGCTAATTTTGACACTTTTGATGTTTGACTGTCAATTTGAAGCTTGGTCGTGTGTCAAGCAGCTGTCACAATTGTCAAAACTAGCTCCATGGAGGAATTAAGCGCAATTATCTGCTGAATATCTTTGGAAGTGTCACTAGATAGTAAAAAGGCATTTTATACCTCTATAAAGCTAATTTTGACATTTTTGATGTTGGGCTGTCAATTTGAAGCTTCGTAGTGTGTCAAGCAGCTGTCACAATTGTCAAAATTACCTTCATAGAGGTATAAAGCGCAATTATCTGCTGGGTATCTCTAGAAGTCTCACTAAATAGAAAAAATGCATTTTATACTTCTATAAAGCTAATTTTGACACTTTTGATGTTTGACAGTCAATTTGAAGCTTGGTTGTGTGTCAAGCAGCTGTCACAATTGTCAAAATTAGCTTCATGGTGGAATAAGGCGCAATTATCTACTGAATATCTTTGAAAGTGTCACTAGATACAAATAATGCATTTTATACTTCTATAAAGCTAAGTTTGACATTTTTGATGTTGGGCTGTCAATTTGAATCTTAGTCGTGCGTCATGCAGCTGTCACAACTGTCAAAATTAGCCTCATGGAGGTATAAACCTTTAAATCACTTTAGAGGTTTGTGAAGCTTGACTTTGACGCCCTCTAGCGGCCAAACGGTGCAACCGATTAACTTAAATGGGCACATTTTTCGAAAGCTCACGATCTGAGCTATCTTTTCACTTCAGTCACTTTTGGTCGTCAACTGTCAAATAAACAAGATTTTGGAGAAAAAGTGCAAAGAAATTTCAAATCAAAAAAGACAATTTCAGCTCAAATTAGAAATTTAATTTGATAATAAAAACATTTTTTTTTAAATTTAATTGTTAATAACTGTTTTTTACTACTAACTTTAACACAAAATAATTAGCTTCTCTGACAGAGTTTTGTGCTTTTTTTGGGGGAAAATAAGTTTTTCCTGATTTTAGTGTTTTTTTAATTCGGACTTATTTTTTACATGTCTATCAGTAACATTTTGACAGTTTTGACATGCAAATGTATGTTTTGGGGGCTATATAAGTGACACAAAATTAATTTCCGATTGGTTAATGGCAATTCTCAATCATTTCAGTGCGTCACTTTCCCTGGGGGAGTATAAAAAGCTCCCCCAATCGACTTTTTGTTTTTTTTTTTTTTCTTGCCGCGTTGAGATCAAATGTTTTCACGGTTTCAGGGAACAAGGTAATTAAAGCCGTCCATAAATAATCCTGACAACAACATTGTCAAAATGTATATAAAATATCACGGT
Source organism: Ips nitidus (assembly GCA_018691245.2). NCBI lineage: Eukaryota > Metazoa > Arthropoda > Insecta > Coleoptera > Curculionidae > Ips > Ips nitidus. Next base: position 3,195,264 of record CM042801.1, on the reverse strand, counting down.
GTATGATCACAAAAGTGGTCACTGAGCGTGAAGTGCTCCATATGAAAGCTTCGTTCGCGATTTTTGATTGTCTGTTTTGAATTTAATGGCTTTTCAAGGTTTCCTAAAGTCCCTTTAAGACGAAGGACCCTATTTCCGGTCAGTTTCAGGACTTCCTCGTCTAGAAACTAGACCTGAAACAATGGCTAGACCCTTTTGGTTACAGAGAGAAAAAAATTGGTTGGAATTGCTCTATAAGGGGTAGAGGGAGAGGGGTGAAATGGGCCAACAATAGGGCTCGATTTATTCGAAATGGGGGCCCTTCGGCTAGTCGATATAATCGCAATAACGAACCCGCGAACGGATCTGGCTCTGATAAATCACGGAAGCAATAATGGACAACCGATCATTCCATGTGAAAAGCTTCTGGACCGAAGGCTTCAAATAAAAAAAAAACCGGCTGGAATATTGATTGTCCCATCAATGGGGACTTTCCATTATGTCCTCTTGTTTGCTTTAATGAATTTTAATTGATTTGATTTTTTCAATCCGGTCACTTTTACATGATCTCTGCCTTGTTGGTATAGTTCAAATCAAGTAGAAATGAACAGTATTAAAGAGGAAAAATTTAGCATTTAATAGTCAGTAGTTTTAATCAATTTTCACTTTCATCCACACCCTCAAGTAATGCTTTTTTACCAAATTTATTGTTTATTTCAACCACTGTAATATAAATACATTCCAACACTGGGCAAAAAGGGGGTGAGGGGGAGGGGTAGTTTCATGTATCATTCAATCTTAAATAACATGCTAATTTTGCGTATATCAGTAAGACTTTTATACGTCTATGGATAGCTACTGAAATAAGCTTTTCAAAAATATACCCACGAGGTTTGATAGGTTTGTTGGTTTAGCCGCTAGAGGGCCTCAAACTTGACAAAACAAGTTTTGAACATTTTTTTTATGTACTCTCTCATTCAATCCTAAATATTTCGCTTATTTGGCATACTTTTAGAAGACTTTTATACGTCTATGGATAGCTATTAAAATGAGCTTTTCAAAAATATACCCACGTGGTTTGATAGGTTTGTTGGTTTAGCCGCTAGAGGGCTTCAAAGTTGACTAAACAGGTTTGAGACATTTTTTTATGTACTCTTCCATTCAATCCTAAATATTTCGCTTATTTGGCATATTTTTGGAAGACTTTTATACGTCTATGGATAGCTATTAAAATGAGCTTTTCAAAAATATAACCACATGGTTTGATAGGTTTGTTGGTTTAGCCGCTAGAGGGCTTCAAAGTTAAATAAACAGGTTTTGGACATTTTTTTTATGTACTCTCTCATTCAATCCTAAATATTTCGCTTATTTGGCATACTTTTAGAAGACTTTTATACGTCTATGGATAGCTATTAAAATGAGCTTTTCAAAAATATACCCACGTGGTTTGATAGGTTTGTTGGTTTAGCCGCTAGAGGGCTTCAAAGTTGACTAAACAGGTTTTAGACATTTTTTTATGTACTCTCTCATTCAATCCTAAATATTTCGCTTATTTGGCATATTTTTGGAAGACTTTTATACGTCTATGGATAGCTATTAAAATGAGCTTTTCAAAAATATAACCACATGGTTTGATAGGTTTGTTGGTTTAGCCGCTAGAGGGCTTCAAAGTTGACTAAACAGGTTTTGGACATTTTTTTTATGTACTCTCTCATTCAATCCTAAATATTTCGCTTATTTGGCACATTTTTGGAAGACTTTTATACGTCTATGGATAGCTATTGAAACAAGCTTACCAAAAATAAATTCTCTTGGGTTGTGAAGTTTGACGATTTGGCCGCTAGAGGGCGTGAAGAAAAGAGTGTTGTCAAGAAAACAACACCAAAACTGTTAAGAAAACTTTTTTTTAAGAAAGGAAATAAACATTAAATTTTACCAGTAAATTAGTTGAATTTGGCTACGTGACTTCAAAAAAGTCACTCCTATTTATTTGCGACGTTGCCAAACTGCCAATTTCCTAGCAACTAGAGGAAACCTCACTAAAACCAATATTGTGACTTTTGGTCATTAATTTGTTGCTTTTTTTACGAAAATTGTCAAACACTTTAGTTACTTTCGTACTAAACTAGAAGAATTGTCAAATTTGGCAACACTGTAGTAATGTGATTGTTTGTTTTAGCAACGTTGCAAATATTTTGTGCAAAAATTGTCTGTAAAAATATTATTTTTGGTCGTTTAATCCAGCCTAACCTAACTTTCTTTTAATTTTTGAAATTTCGAAAATTTTCAAAAAAATCATTAAGGCTTAGAACAAACCGTTTGCTCAATGGGATAGCAGGTAAAAATGGACCATAATGACGATTAAATATTTTTCAATAGCCACTGAACGTTCACTATTCCGCTTATACATTTTAGTGTAGAAAGTAGCACATTTTCGCTCTAGTGCGGTAAAAAGTCTACTTTTCCAGGATTAGTTGTTGATTTTTAAATTTTTTTTTTTGAATGTTAATTAAATCTAAATTCAACACGATCGTTTGAAATCGAGAAGGACAAATTGGAAATTGGTCCGGCAGATTTAGATGGAACAAAGGCGTCTCTATTCGTCGGTGGCCAAAGTAAGCGTCGTTGATGACGTCACGCATCGGCGCGTCGTTTTTCCACTAATTGGGTGACGGCTAATTTGGGAGACGCCGCCTTTTCGGTCAAATTCGTTGATTTTGTTTTAGTACAACACACCAAAAATAAAACGACAAAATTTGCAATAATTCGATATGTATGGTTAATTAAACCAGGTTTAATTACCTAATGTAGATGAAAGTTTGGATTTTAATTGCGTTTAACAATGAGTTTACAATCACTTATCAGACAAAAAGAATTTTAATAGGGAGAATTGTACAGCCCATTTCAATTGCTATCCATAGACATATAAAAGTCGTACAAAAATATGTCATTGAAGCAAGTTATTTAAGATTGAATGGAAGAGTGTACCAAATATGTACAAAACCTTTTTGGTTTTGACTTTGAAGCCCTCTAGGGGCCAAATCGTTAAACCTATCAACCTAAAGGAGTATATGTCTGAAGAGCTTATTTTAATGGCTATCCATCGACATATAAAAGTCTCATAAATATATGTCATATAACCAAGTTATTTAAGATTAAATGAGAGAGTGCACCAAACATGTACAAAACCTTTTTGGTTCACTTTGCAGCCCTCTAGCGGTCAAATCGTTAAACTTAAAAACCTAAAGGAGTATATGTTTAAAGAGCTTATTTTATTGGCTCTCCATCGACATATAAAAGTCCTACAAAAATATGTCAGCTATAAGAGTTTAACTCTAATTCCAAAGTGACTGTGTGATAGTTTGGCAACACTGGATCATATCTCACGGCCAGTGGATATAAACTTCAAGCTGTTCGGAAAACAGTGGGAGTAGGAAAATAACCATTTCCTCCTCCATCTTAGTTTCGTGGTGGGGGGATCGTAAAAACAAAAACCACTCTCCCCCAAAATGGGGGGGAATTCATTTTATGATTACCACTCATCTGCGCCCATCAGCGTAAATCAAGTTGGCGGTGCTGAGTTTTTTGACCAATGGCGTGACGAGTTTGCCGCCAAGACGCGATGCCGTCGCTAGGCGACCGTGCCGCCCCCCAATTTCACTTTTTAGGGGTTGGGGGGGGGCGGCAGGTAATGCGTTTAACCCCACTTTTGGCAACTTCAAAGATTTTGTTGCGCTGCTCTAAAAAAATTAATCATTTCCCTCCCCCCCGGGGGAAGAAGGGTTGATTTTCTCTCTCCCGTTAAAAATGGGAACAAAGGGCGTCCTCTTGGGGGCCCCAAAAAAACAAAACGACGAAAAGTTGTTTCGTAACAGATTTGGCCAAAGTGGACAGTGGTCGGATTGTTTATTATCTGGGCAAGTGCCACGAGGGTAATTTAGGTCTTTTTGTTCGAATTTAAGGTTAAATCTGTTGGAGTTTTTTAGGTTATGTAACTGTCAAACGTCACTAACACACTTATTGGAAAGGAAACACTAGAAATCAAACTAATTGCTGGTGACGTCGCAACAGGAAAAAAGCAACCCTTTTGTACGTCACAAAGCATGTTTGGAAATGTAGATTTGGAAAATACGAGAGCCGCGTTTTTGATGTCACGATGACGTAATTTGACAGAACCGTAGATTGACCAATTGTCAAATTACGTCATTGTGACGTCATGGAGCCTGAAAACGAATGCGGCCATTGTGTCACATTTAAAATAACGGACATTCTTAGCTTTCGTAGACAACCTTCAAGACTTTTGAAGCAATTTTGACTCTAAATATCTCAAAAACTATATTGTAATTACATATTTACGTCATAATGTAGCTTTGAGAATGTAGAATCGAAAAATGGAGCAACATACCGGGTGTCCCATATAAAATACTGTTAATTCACAGTGTTTTGTAGCAAAAATCCACATTTTTCCTATTTCTTGAAATGTTTGCCAAGTACGCCACTGGTTTATAGCTAAAAAAATCAGTGGTTCTCAAACTGTTTTTTTGCATTTTTGCTTAAAGGGAACCCTCATAGAGTCACCAGTGGTTCTCAAACTGTCTTAAACCCCTCATTTTGGGAAGAAAAGCGTTTTAATACAAAATAAGGTTAATTGCATTTTATGCGTGAAATGAGTGACAAATCAGTGGTTCTCAAACTGTTTTTTGACATTTTTGTTTAAAGGGAACCCTCAGAGTGTCACCAGTGGTTCTCAAACTGTCTTAAACCCCTCATTTTGGGAAGAAAATCGTTTTAATACAAAATAAGGATAGTTGCATTTTATGAGTGAAATGAGTGATAAGTCAGTGGTTCTCAAACGGTTTTTTGCCATTTTTGATGAAAGAGAACCCTCAGAGTGTCACCAGTGGTTCTCAAACTGTCTTAAACCCCTCATTTTGGGAAGAAAAGCGTTTTAATACAAAATAAGGTTAATTGTATTTTTTGAGTGAAATGACTGAGAAATCAGTGGTTCTCAAACTGTTTTTTCACATTTTTGCTCAAAGAGAACCCTCAGAGTGTCACCAGTGGTTCTCAAACTGTCTTAAACCCCTCATTTTGGGAAGAAAAGCGTTTTAATACAAAATAAGGTTAATTGTATTTTTTGAGTGAAAGGAGTGACGAATCAGTGGTTCTCAAACTGTTTTTTGACATTTTTGCTTAGAGAGAACCCTCAGAGTGTCACCAGTGGTTCTCAAACTGTCTTAAACTCCTCATTTTGGGAAGAAAACCGTTTAAATACCAAATTATGTTAATTGTATTTTTTTAGTGAAATGAGTGAGAAATAAGTGGTTCTCAAACTGTTTTTTCACATTTTTGCTCAAAGGGAACCCTCAGAGTGTCACCAGTGGTTCTCAAACTGTCTTAAATCCCTAATTTTTTAGGGTTTTAATACAAAATAAGGTTAATGGCATTTTATGAGTGAAATACCTTTATAAACCTCCCACCATTTTCCAGATCCCTATACGTACGTAATTGGGACACCCCGTAGATTGCGAGTCAAGTATTGGGACACCCTGTGTAGTAGAAACGGTAGCAACATTCAATTACGTCATTTGTAGTAGCAACTCGAAAACTACAAAAAAATGATTTTTTTTACGGTTAACAGTCTTCATTTCAGACCTCCATGGAGTGAATTTTGACAGTTTTACTATTCTGCGACAGCTGTCACACACACTTTGACAATTCTGACAGCTGAAAATTGACAGTTCTGACAGCTGTCACAAAATATGATAAGCGTCACACACACATATTTCCGGAACTTGGAAAATCGCCTAATCGCCGCTCTGAAGGACTGACTGTTTTACCGGTTACAGTTTGTCCACTTAACCTCCAGGTTAAAATTAACTTGAACCGTTAAAACTGACCCTTAATTTTGGTACTTGATGGTTTTTTTTAACTAATTTTTATGACAATTTTCCAATCAGTGGCGTAGTTAAACGCAATTTTCTTGTTTGTTGTCCTAAACGAGAGGGAAAATCCCCAAGTCACCCTAATTTACAGAGTGATCAATGAGTCGTCTTATCAGTGACGGCTCGTAATTTGATTAATTGATTTTAAGGGGTTGCTAGACTAATCGAGTTTTGATGACTCGTAACATGTTCGNNAGTCTGTCCNGTGTNNGNCGNCGACCTCAGCNTGTNAAGTGGACGGCGTAAGTNTCTGANCGTTGACCGTCNGCTNTNGATNATNCGCGGAGCAACNNACTCGNNNNCGGNCATGTATAGATATACGGANCACNNNNACNCNGNGGTGGAATANAATTAGTCGGTTGNNTACCCTAAACGNNNNTGAGGGTAAGATGGCTGNANTCNGNTNTCTTGAAATNTGNNCANCGCNTCACTACNTGAGANATGTATAAATACGNAGNAAGCATGCGGGCCGGGGTGTNAGTATANNANAACCGGNGNNATGGNTGTCACTCCAGTGTNTAGGNGNCAAGGCNAGAATAGAGGCNTNTGCAGCGAGACNANNCCCANCTCGNCTGNNGTTGACGACCGCTTNAGANGGGGTACANTCGGTTCGNANCGGTGTNNANGNAAAGTAAACGGAATNTTCGTGNTNCNCCCCTAGNTNCATGTGAGCCGTNCAACNGNGACTCAGTTTTTTTTGGCTTTTCTCTCCTCTTTTCACTTTTGGCAGATGTGACGTTAAATGACAGTTTAAGATGTCCTATTTGGCACTTTATACTTTCAGGTCATTGGTAAGTGGGTTTTGACAGTTAAAGACAGCTGTCACGTGACTCCCGTTACATATTAAAGTGTTAATTCACACCCCAACTGTCAAATTTGACTACTTGGAGCTGTAAACACCACTTACAATGCAATTTGTCACAGAAACGCATCTATTTGGCATTTTATAGTTTCAGATCAATGGCGGGTGAATTTCGGAAGTTAAGACAGCTGTCACGTGACACAAGTAACGTATTAAACTGTTTCGTAACGTCCCCACTGTCAAATTTAGCTCCATGGAGCTGTAAACACAACTTACAGTGCAAATTTTTCAAAGAAACTCATCTATTTGGCATTTTATCTTTTCAGGACACTGGTGAGTGAGTTTTGACAGTTATGACAGCTGTCACGTGATTTAAGAAAAGTATAAAAATGTTTCATAACCTCACAACTGTCAAATTTAGCTCCAAGGAGCTGTAAACACAACTTACAGTGCAAATTTTTCAAAGAAACACATCTATTTGGCATTTTATCTTTTCAGGACACTGGTGAGTGAGTTTTGACAATTATGACAGCTGTCACGTGACGCAGGCAAAATATTAAAGTGTTCCTTAACGTCTTAACTGTCAAATTTGACTCCAAAGTGTTATTCTTGGGCATATCCAGACAAAACCTACTTTCCACACAGGAATTATATTATTTTTCAGTATTTTTGCGTCTAATAAGCAAATAGGACAATGTTGATACACGGCGGCTCAAGGAAAATGATAAAAGTACAGGATAAAACCAGATTTTTTATGGAAAAGCGACCTGGAAAGTTGGAAAATCTGGTAATGTTAGAACACTGAGGAAAATACTGTTTTTGTCCTAATTGAGTCAGCATCATCCCATAAAACTTAACAAAACCCCAATCAAATATTCTCTTTTCTGGCAGCTGGAAAAATCCAAAATTTACCAGAAAAGGAGCCATTGAATGTTAAAATTATAAGTCACGGTCATAGAATGTGATTTCTAACTAATTTAAATCAAAAATTGGATTTTTTTGACACAATCAGCATAAAACACAAAATTCTAAACAATCCAGCTTGAAAACTGTTTCTGACATTGCCATATTTCAATTCTAGACACTTGCAAAGCTAGTCAGAACAAGCTTAGAATGTCGTTTTAAACAAAATTAAACTTCCTGAACAGTTTTAGCTTGGAATTCGACACCAAAATTGCTTTTTTTGACACAATCAGCATTAAACATGACATTTTCTGATAATCTAGCTTGAATATGGTTTCTAATCATGCCAGATTTGAATTCTAGAAACTTCAATTGGTCAGAATGTCATTTCTAACAAATTTAAACCCAAAATTGGCTTTTTTCCACCCAAAATTGGGTTTTTTTGACACAATCAGCATTAAACATGACATTTTCTGATAATCTAGCTTGAATATGGTTTCTAACCATGCCAGATTTGAATTCTAGAAACTTCAATTCGTCAGAATGTCATTTCTAACAAATTTAAACCCAAAATTGGGTTTTTTTGACACAATCAGCATTAAAAATGACATTTTCTGATAATCTAGCTTGAATATGGTTTCTAACCATGCCAGATTTGAATTCTAGAAACTTCAATTCGTCAGAATGTCATTTCTAACAAATTTACACCCAAAATTGGCTTTTTTTGACACAATCAGCATTAAACACGACATTTTCTGATAATCTAGCTTGAATATGGTTTCTTAAAACAGAGAATTGCCAGATTTGAATTCTATAAACTTCAATTCGTCAGAATGTCATTTCTAACAAATTTACACCCAAAATTGGCTTTTTTGACACAATCAGCATTAAAAATGACATTTTCTGATAATCTAGCTTGAATATGGTTTCTAACCATGCCAGATTTGAATTCTAGAAACTTCAATTCGTCAGAATGTCATTTCTAACAAATTTAAACCCAAAATTGGGTTTTTTTGACACAATCAGCATTAAAAATGACATTTTCTGATAATCTAGCTTGAATATGGTTTCTAACCATGCCAGATTTGAATTCTAGAAACTTCAATTCGTTAGAATGTAATTTCTAACAAATTTCCACCCAAAATTAGCTTTTTTGATACAATCAGCAAAAAAATATCTAATTTTCAATCAAACCAGCTTCAAAATTGTTTTTGAAAATGCGAGAATTACATTACAGAACATTACATTACAGAACTAGTTTAGAACGTCGTTTCTAACAAATGCAAACCTCCTGAAAAGCTTTAATTTGGGATTTGAACTAAAAATTGGCTTTTTTGACACAATCAGCAAAAAAATATCTAATTTTCAATCAAACCAGCTTCAAAATTGTTTTTTAAAATGCGAGAATTACATTACAGAACATTACATTGCAGAACTAGTTTAGAACGTCGTTTCTAACAAATGTAAACCTCCTGAAAACCCTTTTTTGACCCCATTTAATTTCTTATTTGCTCACCTGAGAAAAAATGTTCAGTACCACACTGATTGTCGTTCAACATAGCATAAAACCATTGCGCAAACTCTTTAGCCATAACATTGACGTTGCTCTCTTCCCCATCCTTTCCACGCACCTCCAAATCTCTATTTGAAGAACTGTCACCTTCCTTCTTCAAAACTGCCCCAAAACGGGGCAAATTCCAATAATCCGCTACAATATCGATGAGTTCGTCTTTGGTAATTGGGAGGCGCACTTTAACGTTTTCCTCCTCCAAATAACCAAACAAAATCTCCCTGGTGACCAGTTTACGTCTTAGGACGCTCACTGGATCCGGGGAGAATTTCATTATGTTCTGGATTGCATCTAAAAATTGGAGGACACCCTGTATACAGATATTCTACAGGGTGGTCCAAATTGTAGGGTACTTAAAGGGTGGAAGGTAATAAATGTGTGCCCCAAAAAAGAGCTGTTTTTGTTATTTTAAGTTCACCTAAAAAATCCCAAAAAAACACATTTTTCCTTAAGGAATTAAAATTTAAAAAAAAATTCTTTTTGTGGCTCACTTTTTAGGGTTTGCCAGCTCCGCTAGAGGGCACTTTGCCAGTACAGTTTACACCCTTGAATTATCCTACTAACAATTTGGACCACCCTGTATAAACTGAAACTGTATTTTACCTTCAGCAGACCTGCTTTTCTTTAGTTTTTGCGTTACAGTACGAGCTAAAGAGAATAGACTGTCCTGGTCCAGTTTTTGGAGTATTTCCATTAGTCCTTCGTTTGCATTAGGCATTTTGTCACATGATGACTGCCAACAAACAATTATTAAACGCAGTGTTGCCAACCATTAAATAATTTCCCCGAAAATGTTTTCACTAAAATTCCCCAACAAATCTAAACAATTTTGGCACCTTTTTTTTTAACTTATGAGGTTTTCACTGTTTTTTAAAACATAATTTTATTTTTACAATGTTTTGCATTTTGCAATACTTTCTTCTGCACACCCTGTATACACTACACTATAATAACTGGCAAACTCTTGAAAATATCTATTTTATATAGTCTACAAAAATAGTATTTCCTGGCATTCAACAGAATCTAAACCAATACTATTCTGTTGGTGCTTCTGGACTACTAATATACAGATTCAGGCCCTTAAAGTGTCACAAAACTACTATTATTATTCCCTCCAATGTAAAATTGTAACATTTCTGCTTTTAATACCAAAGAGTACCCAGCTTAAGCACTTTGCGAGCCTGAATTTCCTTTACTTTGAAACATTCACATTGACTAGTTCCTTGTTGTCACAGATTGCATATTTGTCGTGTTTAAAGTTCCTACTACTATACTCAGTGTATTTTGTGTTGTTTCAACACTAAATTACCACTTAAAAGACCAAATAATGTGAAACTTACCTTACACTACTCCAGTTAGAAACAGTGTGAAGTTTTCCTCCTACTTCTCGGCGTGGCAATTCCTTAACAAATCAGTCTGGTTAAAGCAAAGCATTTGCACGTCTACTTTGTGGAAGTTTTTAGTGCACAACAACCCTAATTAACTTTATTAAAAAGTATTTTAATAAAGTTATTACTTCAAACAAACAACCAAAACAAATAATTCTGAGGTTATGTTACTGTAAGCATTATTCAATTAGTTGTGCAGTGTATTGCTGCACTACTTTAACAGCGTTTGATAGAGCAGGACCGATATAGACTCGGCCCGGAAGACAACTTAGACAGTTGACACTTGACACACACAAAACTAACCAAAACAAACAATTTTGCCGGAGATAATTGTGTTTGGCATTTAATCTGTTTTCCCACATTTCCAACAGAAAAATCGGTTAAAAGTAACCGAAAATGGTGATTTCGAACTCTTTTAGATATCCCTCGTCCAGTATTAAGCACGAACAGCGAAACGTAAGGGCAATACTGAACAAAAAGGATTTGGGGTCTGGAACCTTGTTTGTTAGTGAAAGGTATGTTTTTTCCTTAGTTTTAAAGGTGTTGATTAAGGGATTTTGTATTGTTTTCAGCACCTTATGCTGGCAGGAGAAGGATTCGATCGGTTTCTGCGTTCCCTATCAAAATATCTCTTTGCATGCTATTTCAAAAGACGAAAGTGTGTACCCTGGAGAATGTGTGTATATCATGTTGGATACTCTGCTTTATATGCCTGGTATGTGTTTTTGGGGCTTAGTTAAAAAGAAAACATGCACACTAACCTAAGTTTGTAGGTGATGAGCCACAAGACCTAGAAAACGAAGAAAGTGATAGTGAATCAGAGAATGAAACCACCGAATTAATTTTAGTCCCAACTGATGATAATTCCACAAGCATTTCCTCTATTTATGAAGCTATTAAGTTATGTCAGGTTAGGATAATCACTCAAAAACACTAAATGCAACTAATTAACTAATTTTTAGGAATTAAATCCTGATCCTGATGATATGGATGAGGATGATGATGATAATTTGTATGCTGACGCTGAAGATGATCTGGAGGAAGGTCACTACGTGATTAATGAGAGGGGAGCTGGAGATGCAGGTTAGAATTGGTGATTTTCTCACCCTGAAGGTTTTCAACATTTTTGCTGCAGATATTTCAGATATTTCCAGGAGAATGGAGGAAAATTTTGTTTCCATAAATTACGCACAAAACGGTAACGACGAGGATGAGTTTCAGGATGCTGACTAGAATTTTAGTTAAAAATTTTGTTTGTTTTATAAAACTGCTGATATAACTTCTATTATAAGGAAGGATTGAGCTTGATGTATTAATTAAGTTTTTTTTTTCTACTGCTTTTACTTAATAAATAGCTTTTTCTGTGTTTTGCTGTGTTTAGACAAGACTTTTAATGTATTTTAGTATTTTTTTCTTGAATAAAAACAAAATAACCTGGCAACAGGGTGAATTGAAAACAATAGCAATGGCAACACTGCAAACAATGACACTTGACAAACATTGAAAATGACAGACGCCATTTTTTTATTATTTATTTATCAGTCATGTTTATCATTAAATTCTTAAGTTTAAATCCTGTTTTACATTTACTTTTTCCACTCCTAGAGTGTAATTACTAGTTTAACCAAATCTAATAATGCAAGATACGTAAATAACAATGGGAGGTTATGTGCCTCTGTCCCAATTGGGGGCTATTCTGCTCCGGTTGATTTTACGAGTTTGGGCCTATTCAGGCCTGGTTGTAATAGTCTGCCTCCTGCTGTACTACTTATACGGAGGACTGTTTGCCCTGTTACTACTTTTTTTGCGGTTTCAGGTAGTTTTTTAGTGTTTTTTTAAGTTTTGTGGAAATAGCACCGCTTTGCAGGTATTCTATATCAAGTTCAGGACACTTTACTGTACTCTCCGGAGTTGCCGAGTCATTCCCGCGTGTACATTCCTATACCTTCGATGTTTGGGCTTCCATTTGAGAGTATTAACTATAAATGCCCCGATGGGGTTACCATACACATGTATTTTATACATCAACCAAAGGAGAGGCAGCGACTGGCCCCCACTATTGTGTTTTTTCACGGTAACGCTGGCAACATGGGTCACAGGTGAAAATGTTCATTCTGGTTCTCTTTGCATGTTTGTTTCTTGGTTATTTACTATTTAGGTTGCAAAATTGTTCAGGACTGTACCATAATTTGCACTGCAACATTTTGTTGGTCGAGTATCGAGGTTATGGACTGTCCGAGGGAACCCCCTCGGAAGAGGGGCTCTACACCGATGCCAAATCTAGTTTAGATTATTTATTTACCAGGAATGATATTAATCATTCGGAGATTGTTGTGTTTGGCCGATCATTAGGTAAGTTGACGTTTTTGTGTGTACTTTTAACCTTTTTATTTCCCTGCAAAGCAAGAATTTGATCTGTCAAAAAATAACCTGTCAAATGACATCACAGATGTCAGGGTGGTGAAAACAAGATTTTAGGGACTTTAAATTGATATATTGGACCACCCTGTAACTGTCAAATTAACAGATTTCTGGACTCTTGCAGTTGAAATTGTTGTATTAACACTTCAGTTGTTAATTACTAAATAACTGGATTATTAGATATTTTTGTTAATTACTTATACAGGGTGGTTAAAAGATGATTTCTGGAGCTACAAATTTACATAATGATTCACCCTGTAACTGTCAAAGTGACGAATTTATGGACTATTTAAGTTGAAATTGTCATAATAACTTTTCAATCATTTCTGATTAATTAACTCAGTTATTTGATATTTTGCCTTCTGTATTTATACAGGGTGGTCAAAGGAGCATTTCAGGGGCTAGTAAATAATACATTGAGTCACCCTGTAACTGTCAAAATGACGGATTTATGGACTATTTAAGTTGAAATTGTCATAATAACTTTTCAATCATTTCTGATTAATTAACTCAGTTCTTTGATATTTTGCCTTCTGTATTTATACAGGGTGGTCAAAGGAGCATTTCAGGGGCTAGTAAATAATACATTGAGTCACCCTGTAACTGTTAAAATGACAGTTCTATGGACTATTACAGTTGAAATTGTTGTATTAACACTTCAGTTGTTAATTACTAAATAACTGGATTATTAGATATTTTTGTTAATTACTTATACAGGGTGGTTAAAAGATGATTTCTGGAGCTACAAATTGACATAATGATTCACCCTGTAACTGTCAAAATAAACTGTCAAAGTGACACATGTCAAATTCACACTTTAACAGAAAATGCAGGTTCTTTAAATTGTTGGAAAAAAACTGTTTTTCTTTGCTGAATTTTGGAAAAAATTGCATTTTTTGAGGTTAGGTTGTTTTCAGTCGGATTCGAACCAGCATCTGGATATTTGTCTTCGTAAACTTTTTTTTTTTTTTTTTTTTTTTTGATTTGTACTGAAATTTGTGAGAAAGCCTTAAACAACAAAAAATCAAAAAAAAATCTAATTTCTGGTTTTAATATTTTTTTTTTAAAATTGACAGGAGGTGCCGTAGCAATCGATTTAACTATAAGGGAAAATTACAGCAATAAAATTTGGTGTTTAATTGTCGAAAACACTTTTACCAGCATACCGGATATGGCAAAAGTCCTGTTAGGTTGGAAAGTGCTTCACTATTTGCCTCTCTTCTTTTACAAAAATAAGGTATATCACCTTAACCTAACCTAACCTAACATAACCTCCAAATTAATGTTGTTTTGTTTTAGTATTCCTCTTTTTCTAAAGTGAAACAAAGCAGAACGCCCACTCTGTTCATTTCCGGTTTGTCTGATTCGTTAGTTCCGCCCAAAATGATGCAAGAGCTGTACGAAAGGTATGGTTGAGTTGACAATTGTTTTGTAAGAGTGAAAACGCGTTGTAGAGGGCGCCACTTAAAAAAAAAACAAACTGTCAAATGTGTCAACGTGTTTTAGTGTTGCCAGACAAATTTTGACAATTGACACTTTAATGACAGATGGAGTACATGTCAAAAATAGTCATTCCTAATTTAAAAACAGTCAAAACCACACTCATGGAGGTATTAAATTACTGTAAACTGAGTTTCTGTTTTTCAAGTGTTTTTTACAGTTTAATAGCTTCATTGAGCGAATTTTGACAATTGACACTTTAATGACAGATGGAGTACATGTCAGATAGTCATTCCTAATTTAAAAACAGTCAAAACCACACTCATGGAGGTATTAAATTACTGTAAACTGAGTTTCTGTTTTTCAAGTGTTTTTTACAGTTTAATTGTTTCATTGAGCGAATTTTGACAATTGACACTTGAATGACAGATGGAGTACATGTCAGATAGTCATTCCTAATTTAAAAACAGTCAAAACCACACTCATAGAGGTATTAAATTACTGTAAACTGAGTTTCTGTTTTTCAAGTGTTTTTTATAGTTTAATAGCTTCATTGAGCGAATTTTGACAATTGACACTTTAATGACAGATGGAGTACATGTCAGATAGTCATTCCTAATTTAAAAACAGTCAAAACCACACTCATAGAGGTATTAAATGACTGTAAACTGAGTTTCTGTTTTTCAAGTGTTTTTTTATAGTTTAAAGGCTTCATTGAGCGAATTTTGACAATTGACACTTTAATGACAGATGGAGTACATGTCAGATAGTCATTCCTAATTTAAAAACAGTCAAAACCACACTCATGGAGGTATTAAATGACTGTAAACTGAGTTTCTGTTTTTCAAGTGTTTTTTTAAAGTTTAAAGGCTTCATTGAGCGAATTTTGACAATTGACACTTTAATGACAGATGGAGTACATGTCAGATAGTCATTCCTAATTTAGAAACAGTCAAAACCACACTCATGGAGGTATTAAATGACTGTAAACTGAGTTTCTGTTTTTCAAGTGTTTTTTATAGTTTAATTGTTTCATTGAGCGAATTTTGACAATTGACACGACCAGATTGATTCATAATTTTGCCCATTTTTTAGTTTTTGAACCAATTTTCATGATTTTGATCAATTTTCATAATTTTGCTAATTTTTTAGTTTTTGAACGAATTTTGATGATTTTGATCAATTTTCATGATTTTGCTCTTTTTTTAGTTTTTGAACCAATTTTCTTGATTTTGCCCATTTTTTTGTTTTTGAACCAATTTTCATGATTTTGATCAATTTTCATAATTTTGCTCATTTTTTAGTTTTTGAACCAATTTTCATGATTTTGATCAATTTTCATAATTTTGCTAATTTTTTAGTTTTTGAACCAATTTTCATGATTTTGATCAATTTTCATAATTTTGCCCATTTTTTAGTTTTTGAACCAATTTTCATAATTTTGCTCATTTTTTAGTTTTTAAACCAATTTTCATGATTTTAATCAATTTTCATAATTTTGCTCAATTGACACAGAGTTTCAGTTTTTCGACTGTAAAATCTGGGAAATTTCAGTGAAATCTGGCAACACTTTCAAATATTTTTTTGGGGGCGCTACCATATTTCAATTTTTTCCGCAGAAGCGGTAGTATAAGAAAGCAGCTCTACCAATTACCAGCCGGTACTCATAACGAGACCTGGCAACTGCCGGGGTACTACCATACAATTGCTTTGTTTTTGCAAAACTACCGAATATCGACGTTAATGCAACAGGCCAGCATCGAGATGGACAGTAAGTCGGACAGTAGTAGCGGCAGTATGTGGAGCAACGTGCAGGACATTTAAAAAAAAGTCGCAAAGTTGAGATTTTTTTGTTGGAAATTTTTGGTCCTTCGAACCAAATTTTTTAGAAAAAAACTACTAAAAAAGCAGGCAAACACAAGTCGCATAGTAGTAGCGGCAGGATGTGGAATAGAAAAGACAAAATGGACGTTTTTCCACGTTAATAAATTTTTGGTCCTTCGAACCGGATATTTTTCAAACTTCCCAAAAAAAATGACGAACGTAGGACACCCTGTTTAGTAGTACAGTTTAAGTGTCTAATAATTTTAGAAATAATGATTTTTTGCACCAATTTGATGCTAAAAATTTTGTGATTATTACTAAGTACCATTTAATTTTTGTAGTCAATTTGTATGCCATTGTTACTATTTGAGCCTAAATATATTTCATTTTACTAAAAAACAGTGTTTTTATTTTTTTTTGGTAATTATTTTATTTTTTAAAAATAATATTAAAAAAAACTACAATTGAAAATGTGACCGAGCATCTCGACCATTTGGTATACTTCCAACACTTCTCATTCTTCTCACAGCTTCTCGTAAGTGTTTTGGCTGTAAGGGACCTGTATCACCAAGTTCTTCCATTACATCTAAACCTGGACAAATGCATAAAAAAAAACCAGTAAAATTTGGGACACCCTGTATACCTTCTTCCACAATTTCCCCTACGAAAACTTTGGCGATTCCCGCCATTGCTATCACAACATTCTGTGAAACGAACAGCCTGTAATAGTTTGCATTAATCGTTTAATGGCCGCTTTAGGGAAAGCGGATCTTCGGTACATTTCGTATCTGTCTAGTTGTTCTTCGGTGAAATTTGAGACTAATACCCTGGAAATTAGATTGGAAAAAGTACCAGAATTGCCCTAAATGGGAAACAGTGTTTTTTGTACTAATTATTTGGTAAAAACCGGTACGCCAGTGGCTTTTTTGATGGTTTTATTGTTTTTCTAGTTTAAGCAACTCAAAATACAACTTTCTGCTCTCTTGCATTTTTGTTGTATTTTGTGTCGTTTTTGAGAAAAAAATTATCAAAATTTCAGTTGACTCAACAGCCACTTATTACAATTATTTGGTAAAAACTGGTACGCCAGTGGCTTTTTTGGTGGTTTTATTGTTTTTCTAGTTTAAGCAACTCAAAATACAACTTTCTGCTCTCTTGCATTTTTGTTGTATTTTGTGTCGTTTTCCAGAAAAAAAAATATCAAAATTTCAGTTGACTCAACAGCCACTTATTACAATTATTTGGTAAAAACTGGTACGCCAGTGGCTTTTTTGGTGGTTTTTATTGTTTTTCTAGTTTAAGCAACTCAAAATACCAACTTTCTGCTCTCTTGCATTTTTGTTGTATTTTGTGTCGTTTTTGAGAAAAAAATTATCAAAATTTCAGTTTACTCAACAGCCACTTATTACAATTATTTGGTAAAAACTGGTACGCCAGTGGCTTTTTTGGTGGTTTTATTGTTTTTCTAGTTTAAGCAACTCAAAATACAACTTTCTGCTCTCTTGCATTTTTGTTGTATTTTGTGTCGTTTTCCAGAAAAAAAATATCAAAAGACTCAACAGCCACTTATTATAATTATTTGCTAAAAACCGGTATGCCAGTGGCTTTTTTGATGGTTTTAATTTTATTTCTAGTTTAAGCAACTCAAAATACAACTTTCTGCTCTCTTGCATTTTTGTTGTATTTTGTGTCGTTTTTGAGAAAAAATAATAATTTTCTAAGGCTAATTTGTATAGAAAAGAAAGAATTGACTAATTGTAGCCTCTGATTTTAGGGTTTTCATAGAAATTATCTTTGAAACAGTGAAAACACTGGCCCTAAATAATACACTTACTGCATTTTTTCTCGTTCTTCTTCCTCCATTTCCCTTTTACTTCTCACATCTTTTTTAGGTTTTGCAACTTGTTGATTGTTACTGCCACCAATCGAAGATTGGCTCGACGCTTCAGGCATTATAATGTCCACTCCGAGATCCAAAATCTCTTCCTTGATTCGGAATTGACTGTCCGCGGAAAGGTCCAAATCCATATTTTTGGCGGACACCTCCTCAAACTCATCTTCCTCTTCGGAATGGGTGTTTTCGAAATTGTTGTACCTCAAATTGTCCAAAGCCCGCAGGTTGTCCCGGTCGATTTCTTTATTGAGGATATGGTCCATTTTCAGTGTTTTATGGTTAATTACTGCTTTTTTTCGTGGTAAATGTAAAAGTAAACAGTAAAAGTATAGGTAAACAATGTTTGAGGTTATACAACAATGTTTTGACTTTTGACATCAAAAGTTTGAGGTTATGGTGAGTGGGGCTAGTTCTTTTTGTTGTCAAACTGTAAAAGGCGTCACAGCTGGGATAATAAACAACTTTTATTGTTATTAATATTAAATTCCCCATTTTTAACGTTTTTTCCTTATTTTAAGTAACAAATTAAGGCAAATTCCAACTTTTTTTGCAGTTGTTTGAGTGACATCTAACGGCAAAACCACAAAACAACCAACTTTTTGACAGATTTCCAATGGCTGCCGATGGCAGCACTGTTCCCTTTCATTCCAATCAATACGGCAGCCCAGCGTTTCTGACAATAACAAAATAAATCATCAATTTTTGTTTACCAATTGGTGAAAAGCCCCAAATTTAGGGTGATAAACAAATCGCGCCCCCTCTTGCCCCCTTATTGAGTGGTTTACAGTGCCGTACACGCCCCTGAGCCGCTGGACCGTAACCTTTTACAGTTTCACTATTTTTTTTAGTACTTTTGTGATTAGTGACTTGTTTTGTGCATGAGTCAGTTAAACCAGAAGATTTTGAGCCTGGTAAGTGGAAAACTGGTCTGGGACATGCTAAAAACATGGCTTAAGCAGTGGTTGAACCTGATTAACAATCACTTTGACACCAGGTCACTGCCAGCTAAATAATGTGAGATTATTCGGTTTGGAAGATGATTTTTAGCTGAGTTTGGTAACTAACTGAGTGTCTTTGTTCTAGGAAGGTCACTAGTTAACCTTCCGAGTGTAGGTTCATTGGATGGGGCTTGATTTGCCCCCAGATTCTTGCACTGGCTCCCACTTCAACCACCACGATTACCCCACTAAACTCAGAAGGTAAGTTTTTTTGTAATTTTGTTTATTTTAAGAGGTGGTTCATGTGATTAAGGTTATTGTACCAGTAATTGATGATTTAAGGGATGTTATCACTTTGACAAAGTATATTAACGAATATTCATGTAAAATGATCCCAAAATGTGACAGTATTTGATTAAATATTTGCCAGTAAAGGATCATTACAGAAGTGAAGAATAACAATAATGTCCTTCAGTTAATTACTGGATAAGTTCAATGAAAAACAGTACTAAATAGAGTATTTTAAGACTTTAATATGGAAGACAGTAGTTTGGCCAGTTTAACAGAATAATTCTCCCAAATTTGTCAAATTTTAAGTGTTTCACTGTGTATCCATGAAAATTGACCAAAAAATCCAAATTACACATCAAATTCTTGAAAAACAAATTAAATAATTGGAAGTAATTGACTTGAGAACTAGAAATTTGCATTAAATTCATGAAAATTGACCAGAAAATCCAATCAAGTTTATGGTAATTGACTTAAATATTGAAAATTGCCATCAAATTCATGAAAAACTGATTTGATAATTGATATTTTGCCAGTTTCAGTGCTTGACTATTGATGATTGACTTGAAAACTAGAAACTGACATCACAATGATGAATATTTGCTTCGGAACTGGAAATTTAGACTTTTCTTCCTGACTGTACCAAATTTTGTAGTATTTTTTTGAGTTTCCGTATAGGAAATTGAATAAGGATTCCAAAAATGTGTTTAAAAATGTGATCCAGTTACTACAAGTGGTTTTTCCAGGCGATTTTGTCGCAGACTGTTCTTTAAATCGTCATTTTTACAGTTCAATGTTTGACAGCGTTTTCCTCTCTGACTGTACCGACTATTTTACTGTTTTTTTAGGTTAATGAATAGGAAATTTAATGAGGATTCCAAAAATGTGCTTAAAAATGTGATCTGGTCACTACAAGTCAGTTTTAAAGGCGATTTTGTCTCAGACTGTCTTTAAAAACTGTGTTTCTGGCAGTTGAAGTTTGACAGCGCTTTCCTCTCGGACTGTACCGACTATTTTACTGTTTTTTTAGGTTAGTGAATAGGAAATTTAATGAGGATTCCAAAAATGTGCTTAAAAATGTGATCTGGTCACTACAAGTGAGTTTTACAGGCTTTTTTGTCGCAGACTGTCTTTAAATCCGTGTTTCTGGCAGTTCAAGTTTGACAGCGCTGTTCTCCCTGACTGTACCGACTATTTTACTGTTTTTTTAGGTTAGTGAATAGGAAATTTAATGAGGATTCCAAAAATGTGCTTAAAAATGTGATCTGGTCACTACAAGTGAGTTTTACAGGCGATTTTGTGTCAGACTGTCTTTAAAACCGTGTTTCTGGCAGTTGAAGTTTGACAGCGCTTTTCTCTCTGACTGTACCGACTATTGTACTGTTTTTTTAGGTTCGTGAATAGGAAATTTAATGAGGATTCCAAAAATGTGCTTAAAAATGTGATCCGGTCACTACAAGTGAGTTTTACAGGCGATTTTGTCTCAGACTGTCTTTAAAACCGTGTTTCTGGCAGTTGAAGTTTGACAGCGCTTTCCTCTCTGACTGTACCGACTATTGTACTGTTTTTTTAGGTTAGTGAATAGGAAATTGAATGAGGATTCCAAAAATGTGCTTTAAAATGTGATCTGGTCACTACAAGTGAGTTTTACAGGCGATTTTGTCTCAGACTGTCTTTAAAACCGTGTTTCTGACAGTTGAAGTTTGACAGCGCTTTCCTCTCTGACTGTACCGACTATTGTACTGTTTTTTTAGGTTAGTGAATAGGAAATTGAATGAGGATTCCAAAAATGTGCTTAAAAATGTGATCTGGTCACTACAAGTGAGTTTTACAGGCGATTTTGTCTCAGACTGTCTTTAAAACCGTGTTTCTGACAGTTGAAGTTTGACAGCGCTTTTCTCTCTGACTGTACCGACTATTGTACTGTTTTTTTAGGTTAGTGAATAGGAAATTGAATGAGGATTCCAAAAATGTGCTTTAGAATGTGATCTGGTCACTACAAATGAGTTTAACAGGCGATTTTGTCTCAGACTGTCCCTGTATTTTGTTTTTTGCTTAAAAATTAGTGAATTTGACGTAAAAACGTCATTTTATGTGGTTTTCACCTTACATCTATCCAATTTCTTCTCGTAATTTTTAGCGGACCACCCTGTATACATAATTTCTCTACTAAACGTTGTTTCAAGCTAAAAACAAGCTTAATACCCTACAAAACAAAAATTAACCAACTTTAATGATTTTTAGTGTTTATCTTCAGTAGGTACACAGTAAGTGAAAAAAACCGTTAGTCACTTCTTCTGAAACCATTAAATACTGTTATTATCGGGTTTCAGTCTTGTATACAGGGTGTACAAATTAACCGAAGTTCAGTTTGGTTATCAGCAACACCCCGTACAATTTTAATTTATTTTTGAAGATCCTTAATTACTTCTTAAACGGTTGTTTACCAGCTAAACGAGGTTAAAACCGAGTTCAATACCACTTAATGGTCCAACGTCGAGACTAATTTGTGCACGATTAAGTCTCTTTTGTACTACATAGTCTAATTGGTTTTAGTCATCAGGTTACAGAGCGAATCAAACTAAATTGGCGTGACGTCATCGTTGTGTACTTTGATTTTTTATATTTAAATATGGGAGTGAAATGATCATACAAAGTAAACAAAAGCCTATCAAAGCAGACGCAGTATATACAGGGAGAGAAAAAAAATTGCATGAAGACCGGATATTTGGCTTGTGATGAACCACTCTGTATACGAATAGGTGCACCTTCCGTGTGTTTACGGAAAATACATAAAAAGCAGAGATATACAGTTAGTTTAGCGATTCCCATATGGTATGGAAACACTGTTATATAGATGGGACGGTGCATCGGCACAGAAAGTTGTTTTTGCCGTTTCTGGTCCGTGGATTTTGTTTTTAATATACAGGGTGTGTAGGAAATTGGATTAACAAGCACTTTTGGTTCAGAAAAATGCGCAACCCTGTATCTCTTTTAGATTCTAAGATTGGTCAGTTTTAACTACAAAATCATGATTTCTTGCTTGTCAGAAAAAAAATTGTCAAAAGTGTCTTAACTTTGCCTGAATTTTCTAAAATTGTCAAAAGTGTCTTAAACTTTGCCTGAATTTTATAAAATTGTCAAAAGTGTCTTAAACTTTGCCTGAATTTTCTAAAATTGTCAAAAGTGTCTTAAACTTTGCCTGAATTTTCTAAAATTGTCAAAAGTGTCTTAAACTTTGCCTGAATTTTCTAAAATTGTCTTAAAAAAAGTGTCTTCAAAAGTGGCTTAAACTTTGCCTGAATTTTCTAAAATTGTCAAAAGTGTCTTAAACTTTGCCTGAATTTTCTAAAATTGTCAAAAGTGGCTTAAACTTTGCCTGAATTTGTCAAAAGTGTCTTAAACTTTGCCTGAATTTTATAAAATTGTCAAAAGTGTCTTAAACTTTGCCTGAATTTTCTAAAATTGTCAAAAGTGTCTTAAACTTTGCCTGAATTTTCTAAAATTGTCAAAAGTGTCTTAAACTTTGCCTGAATTTTATAAAATTGTCAAAAGTGTCTTCAAAAGTGGCTTAAACTTTGCCTGAATTTTCTAAAATTGTCAAAAGTGTCTTAAACTTTGCCTGAATTTTGTCTTAAAATTGTCAAAAGTGTCTTAAACTTTGCCTGAATTTTCTAAAATTGTCAAAAGTGTCTTAAACTTTGCCTGAATTTTATAAAATTGTCAAAAGTGTCTTAAACTTTGCCTGAGTTTTATAAAATTGTCAAAAGTGTCTTAAACTTTGCCTGAATTTTCTAAAATTGTCAAAAGTGTCTTAAACTTTGCCCTGTAAAAAGTGTCTTTTGCCTGAATTTTAAAATTGTCAAAAGTGTCTTAAACTTTGTCTGAATTTTCTAAAATTGTCAAAAGTGTCTTAAACTTTGCCTGAATTTTATAAAATTGTCAAAAGTGGCTTAAACTTTGCCTGAATTTTCTAAAATTGTCAAAAATGTCTGCATAATACAGAAAACTTTCCAAAACTTGCCAGAGGGTCTTAAAACTTAGAATTTCTAGGGGGCTCTGGAATCATAAAAATCTACACTACAGAGCAAACGAAAGTGTCATTCTGTCACTTTTACGTCATCTGTCATAAACGTCAAGCGGTGTTAAGTCTACTTGACCTTTCGATTGCGAGAGATAAACACACTTAACGAGACAAATACAAAACAAAGTCGTTATCTGAACGCTAAAACCACTTAAGTGGGTTAAACTTGCTCGATCGAGCGATTTATTTAGTGAAAGTGAGGTTAAAACCGCTTGGTTCCTCCATAACCTTCGATAGCTCAGTTGGTAGAGCGGTGGACTGTAGTTGGTGTAGATTGTGGACATCCATAGGTCGCTGGTTCAAATCCGGCTCGAAGGATACTTTTTTATTTTTTTTCTGTCTAGAAAAATTTTTATTTCCTATTTAAATTGTTGTTGTAAGTGATTTTTGTCGGGTTGTTGTGATTAATTCACTTTTTTCCACGAAGAGCGTTGATTAAGTTTCGTTTCTATTTCAAGTCTGTTTTGCTTCTCAATTTACGTTCTTTCCCATTAAAACTGTGTTATTTAAAGCATTTGACCTAGTTTCGTTGCCTTTTTAGGGCTGAGAAAGCTTTCTGAATTGATTTTGTGTCGTGGTTTCCTTGCAGAATAGATATTCTAAAGTTTTTTCAGAAGAGAAATTTTCAAATTTACCTGAAGTCTCTAGAAATATTTTGAAAGTGTCAGGAGCTTGAAAATACTGCTGAAAACCTCCCAAAAACTGCCAGAGGCTTCTTAAAGTATCCTAGAGCTTTCAAGAATTTTCTAAATTTACCAGAAGTCTCTAGAATTATTTTGGATGTGTCAGGAGCCTGAAAATACTGCTGAAAACCTCCCAAAAGCTGCCAGAGGCTTTTGAAAGTATCTTAGAGCTTTCAAGAATTTTCTAAATTTACCAGAAGTCTCTAGAAATATTTTGAAAGTGTCAGGAGCTTGAAAATACTGCTGAAGACCTCTCAAAAGCTGCCAGAGGCTTCTTAAAGTATCTTAGAAGTTTCAAGAATCTTAGAGCTTTCGTCAAAAGTGTCTTAAACTTACTAGAAGTCTCTAGAAAATTTTGAAAGTTCAGGAGCCTGAAAATTGTCAAAAGTGGCTTAAACTTTGCCTGAATTTTCTAAAATTGTCAAAAGTGTCTTAAAACTTGCCTGAATTTTGAAAAATTGTCAAAAGCTGTCTTTAACTTTGCCTGAATTTTCTATTTAAAATTGTCAAAAGTGTCTTAAACTTTGAAAACCTCTGAGTTTTATAAAGTTTCAAGAATTTTCAAAAGTGGCTTAAATTTTGCCTGAATTTTCTAAAATTGCCAAAAACTAAGTGGCTTAAAGTATGCCTAGAATTTTCTAAGAATTGTCTTAAATTTACTAGAAGTCTCTAGAAATATTTTGAAAGTGTCAGGAGCCTGAAAATACTGCTGAAAACCTCCCAAAAGCTGCCAGAGGCTTCGTAAAGTATCTTAGAACTTTGAAGAATTTTCTAAATTTACCAGAAGTCTCTAGAATTATTTTGGAAGTGTCAGGAGCTTCAAAATACTGCTGAAGACCTCTCAAAAGCTGCCAGAGGCTTCTTAAAGTATCTTAGAACTTTGAAGAATTTTCTAAATTTACTAGAAGTCTCTAGAATTATTTTGGAAGAGTCAGGAGCCTCAAAATACTGCTGAAAACCTCTCAAAAACTGCCAGAGGCTTCTTAAAGTATCTTAGAATTTTCTAAAGTTACCAGAAGTCTCTAGAAATATTTTGAAAGTGTCAGGATTTTCAAAAATTGTAAAAAGTGTCTTAAACTTTGCCTGAATTTTATAAAATTGTCAAAATGTCTTAAAACTAGCCTGAATTGTCAAAAGCTTGTAAAACTTTGCCTCCAAGAATTTTCTAAATTTACCAGAAGTCTCTAGAAATATTTTGAAAGTGTCAGAAGCCTGAAAATACTGCTGAAAACCTCTCAAAAGCTGCCAGAGGCTTCTTAAAGTATCTTAGAATTTTCTAAATTTACTAGAAGTCTCTAGAATTATTTTGGAAGTGTCAGAAGCCTGAAAATACTGCTGAAAACCTCTCAAAAGCTGCCAGAGGCTTCTTAAAGTATCTTAGAGCTTTCCAGAATTTTCTAAATTTACTAGAAGTCTCTAGAATTATTTTGGAAGTGTCAGGAGCCTCAAAATACTGCTGAAAACCTCTCAAAAGCTACCAGAGGCTTCTTAAAGTATCTTAGAGCTTTCAAGAATTTTCTAAATTTACCAGAAGTCTCTAGAAATATTTTGAAAGTGTCAGGAGCTTGAAAATACTGCTGAAAACCTCCCAAAACTGCCAGAGGCTTCTTAAAGTCTCTTACAACTTTCCAGAATTTTCTAAATTTACCAGAAGTCTCTAGAATTATTTTGAAAGTGTCAGGAGCTTCAAAATACTGCTGAAAACCTCTCAAAAGCTGCCAGAGGCTTCTTAAAGTATCTTAGAAGTTTCAAGAATTTTCTAAATTTACTAGAAGTCTCTAGAATTATTTTGGAAGAGTCAGGAGCCTGAAAATATGCACACTTAACGAGACAAATACAAAACAAAGTCGTTATCTGAACGCTAAAACCACTTAAGTGCCAGAGGCTTCTTAAAGTACTTGCTCGATAGAGCGATTTATTTTGAAAGTGAGGTTAAAACCGCTTGGTTCCTCCATGAACCTTCGATAGCTCAGTTGGTAGAGTCTCTAGAATTATTTTAGAAGTGTCAGACAGCCTGAAAATACTGCTGAAAACCTTCTCAAAAGCTGCCAGAGGCTTTTTAAAGTATCTTAGAGCTTTAGAAGAATTTTCTAAATTTACCAGAAGTCTCTAGAATTGTTTTGGAAGTGTCAGGAGCCTCAAAATACTGCTGAAAACCTCTCAAAAGCTTCAGAGGCTTCTTAAAGTATCGTTTAGAGCTTTCAAGAATTTTCTAAATTTACCAGAAGTCTCTAAAATTATTTTGGATGTGTCAGGAGCATTTGAAACCTACTGCCGAAAACCTGCCGTTGCCTTTTTAGGGCTGAGAAAGCTTTCAGAATTGATTTTGTGTCGTGGTTTCCTTGCAGAAAAGATATTCTTAAAGTTCTTTCAGAAAGAATTTTCTAAATTTACCAGAAGTCTCTAGAAATATTTTGAAAGTGTCAGGAGCTTGAAAATACTGCTGAAAACCTCCCAAAAGCTGCCAGAGGCTTCTTAAAGTATCTTAGAAGTTTCAAGAATTTTCTAAATTTAGTAGAAGTTTCTAGAATTATTTTGGAAGTGTCAGGAGCTTGAAAATACTGCTGAAAACCTCTCAAAAGCTGCCAGAGGCTTCTTAAAGTATCTTAGAAGTTTCAAGAATTTTCTAAATTTACCAGAAGTTTCTAGAAATATTTTGGAAGTTTCAGGAGCCTGAAAATACTGCTGAAAACCTCTCAAAAAGCTGCCAGAGGCTTCTTAAAGTATCTTAGAAGTTTCAAGAATTTTCTAAATTTAGTAGAAGTTTCTAGAAATATTTTGGAAGTTTCAGGAGCCTGAAAATACTGCTGAAAACCTTTCAAAAAGCTGCAAGAGGCTTCTTAAAGTATCTTAGAAGTTTCAAGAATTTTCTAAATTTACTAGAAGTCTCTAGAATTATTTTGGAAGTGTCAGGAGCCTGAAAATACTGATGAAAACCTCTCAAAAACTGCCAGAGGCTTCTTAAAGTATCTTGGAGCTTTCAAGAATTTTCTAAATTTACCAGAAGTCTCTAGAATTATTCTGGAAGTGTCAGAAGCCTGAAAATACTGCGGAAAACTTTCCAAAAACTGCCAGAAGCTTCCACAATTATCCTCGACGTTCCAAGAATTTTCTGACATTTCCAGAAACATTCAGAACAATTTTGGAAATGTCAGTAACCCCTAACGACCACTAAAAACCTACCAAAAAATTATTGGAAACCTCTGAAAGATAAATTTGACAGACGACATTCTGTCACAACATGATGTTCCTTATCTAAATTTGGCAGCATCGCTCAATGTCTACTTTAGTCGGCGGAAACTATAGGAAATTGTGACGTCACTCTAAACTTGTTTGATTTTCTGTGTATGTTGCATAAATCGAGTTCAAATTGAATAGTGTACAGGGTGTCACAGAAAATTTTCGACATTTTAGTGCAATCAGGGCTTTCTTCTAAAATCACTCAATTCAACATGTCATTTGGACTAGAAATTCATGTCATGTGACATTTTGACGTAATCGATGATGCACCAGAATGTGCTGAAAGCTGCGCCAGCAAGTGTTGGGGAAAATTCTGGTAACAATCTCCGCTCACCAGGCAGTACTACACAGTAGCCGATTAGACGACCCACTGGTAACTGGTCCGTGTTTACCGTATTTAGTCCACCGTGTATGTACAATGCTATCTCTCTTTTGGTGCTAATGTTGGCCAGGTTATATTTACCAAAAATCAGCTGATCGTTACGTGGGCAGTAGAGGAAAGTCGGGCGCGCGTGTCGCAACACATTTGCGGTACTGCTGGGTACGATTTTGTTGTTTTTTTTTTCTTCGTTCTCTCTGGCGTGGCGGTTTCTACGCTTCGTTTCCGCGTCAAAAGTGATGTGTGCCGAAAAGTGTTAGGAAAAATGTCACCCTACAGCCGGTACCGGATCGTACCGGGGTCGAGCGGGGGGTTGGCCGCCATGTTGCACCACCAGTCCGATTTGCGCAGCGCGGCAACGGGGGGGCAGCATCATCAGGGCGCCTGCCGGTTTCTCAGGTGGATTTCCAAGTTGAGTCCTCAACCCTCCAATAAGAGTGGACTAGGTGAGGTTATTTGATCACCCTGTATTTATATTGCTTTTTTCCATACAGTACTGAAAAAGGCAGGAAAAATATGTATACGTAGTATTTTGTTTAAGTAAATCTTGGGTCATACTGTATATGCTCTTGCATTTATTTTTTTGGTAAAATACAAAATTTTTGGAAATTGGAATTGACATTTTTTGAAAATTTTTTGGAAATTGACAATTCTTACAAATCAACAGTCAAAAATATACAGGGTGTCCCACTATACAATATTGTATTTCTCTGCATGAAAAAAACTGTTAAATTAAGATTTCAGTGTTGCACCTACTCTAATTTGTCTTTTTCGGGATTTTTCACATTTTGACTAAGTTTACTATACTAATTATACGGGGTGGTCAATAGAGGATTTCAAAGGCTACAAATTGATATTTTGAATCACCCTGTAACTGTCAAAATAGCCCAGTTACGAACTGTTCAAGTGGAACGGATTTCAGTCCAATCCAATCTGTCTTATTACCAAATAGTTCGGTTATTTTACGTTTTTTTTTATATTTACTATACAGGGTGGTCAATAGAGGATGTCTTGAGCTATAAATTGATATTTTGAATCACCCTGTAACTGTCAAAATAGCCGAGTTACGAACTGTTCAACTTGGAACGGATTTCAGTCCAATCCAATCTGTCTTATTATCAAATAGTTCGGTTATTTTACGTTTTTTTTTATATTTACTATACAGGGTGGTCAATAGAGGATGTCTTGAGCTATAAATTGATATTTTGAATCACCCTGTAACTGTCAAAATAGCCGAGTTACGAACTGTTCAACTTGGAACAGATTTCAGTCCAATCCAATCTGTCTTATTATCAAATAGTTCGGTTATTTTACGTTTTTTTTATATTTACTATACAGGGTGGTCAATAGAGGATGTCTTGAGCTACAAATTGATATTTTGAATCACCCTGTAACTGTCAAAATAGCCGAGTTACGAACTGTTCAACTTGGAACGGATTTCAGTCCAATCCAATCTGTCTTATTATCAAATAGTTCGGTTATTTTACGTTTTTTTTTATATTTACTATACAGGGTGGTCAATAGAGGATGTCTTGAGCTACAAATTGATATTTTGAATCACCCTGTAACTGTCAAAATAGCCGAGTTACGAACTGTTCAACTTGGAACGGATTTCAGTCCAATCCAATCTGTCTTTATTATCAAATAGTTCGGTTATTTTACGTTTTTACTATACTTACTATACAGGGTGGTCAATAGAGGATTTCAAAGGCTACAAATTGATATTTTGAATCACCCTGTAACTGTCAAAATAGCCGAGTTACGAACTGTTCAACTTGGAACGGATTTCAGTCCAATCCAATCTGTCTTATTACCAAATAATTCGGTTATTTTGCGTTTTTTTTATATTCACTATACAGGGTGGTCAATAGAGGATGTCTTGAGCTATAAATTGATATTTTGAATCACCCTGTAACTGTCAAAATAACCGAGTTACGGACTGTTAATGTGAGAATCCAATCATTTGTTTCACCATTTATTTATGTAAATTATATTAGTTATTTGATAGTTTAACTATAACTATTATACAGGGTGGTCAATGCTAATATTCAAGGCGTCAGCTTCTTGAAATGTTATCACGTTTTTTTTGAGATACAGGGTGTAGAAACAGAGAAATATCGTTTTTCCTATATTTCAAAAGTAACTATTATTTTTAGTATTTCTTGCTTGGAATTGGCACCAAATAGGTTTAACATCCTGTATCTAAAAAAACTTTATCAAATTGTTATTAATTAATAAAGAAAATAATATTGTAAATCAAATAAATTAAAAAAAAACTAGAAAAATAAAAAGAATGGTAGGCGAAAAATTTGCCCCTTTTTCATGAAACACTCCGTAGATAATGTGTCTCAATATTCATATTTCACACTGTATACTTGGGTGCTTGAAATTCATTGTATTTACAGGCTTCTGGTATTTTCAAATTTGTCCCTCTAGATACAGGATTTTTAAAATATTTCAGTAATGTTGGCAATAATCTACCAAGTCTGATTCTTGCTAAAAAAAAGTCTAGAGGATTTAAGTCGGGCTAACGCGAGGGACGTTCGAGCGATCGTTTGTCAATTCAATCACCTTGTATATTAGGAATATGTTAAAATGGAGAATAAGAAAAAAAAAAGTTAGATGAAAAAATTAAAAATAATAATATTAAATAAAAAAAATAGAAAAAAAAAATATTATAAAATTTAAAAAAAAAAAAATTTTTTTTTTTTTTTTAATTATTGAATTAAATTCCTAATAGTCCATTTTTTTTTTTCAATTTTTATTTTTTTTTAATTTATTATTATTTTGCTGTATCATTTTAATATTTTCTTCTCTCCCTTTTTAATTATTGAAAAACTAATAGAACTGCTTTTCTTATGTATAACCATTAATCTATTTCCTTTAAAAACCAACCAAAAGAAATCAATCAAAATTTTCTGGCCAACCTTGGCTTTAACCTAATATTCTCGAGGCACGAAGACAGGAGAAAAAAAGTTAGATAAAAAAAAATAATAATATTAAATAAAATATAATAGAAAAAAAAAAGATATATATACATTTTATTATAATAAAATTAAATTAAATAAACTTCAAAAAAAAAATTTTTTTTTTATTAAATTAAATTCCTAATAGTCCATTTTTTTTATTTATTATCATTTTACTATATTATTTTAATATTTTCTTCTCTCCCTTTTTAATTATTGAAAAACTAATAGAACTGCTTTTCTTACGTATAACCATTAACCTATTTCCTTTAAAAACCAACCAAAAGAAATCAATCAAAATTTTCTGGCCAACCTTGGCTTTAACCTAATATTTTCGAGGCACGAAGACAAAAAAAAAAGTTAGAAAAAAAATAAAAAATAATAATATTAAATAAAAAGAAAATAGAAAAAAAAATATTATAAAATTAGAAAAAAAAATATATATTTTATTATAATAAAATTAAATTAAATAAACTTTAAAAACAATATTTTTTTTTTATTATTAAATTAAATTCCTAATAGTCAATTTTTTTTATTTATTATTATTTTAACGACAAAACCTACACGAAAATTAATCTATTTTTAATGCATAACTTTGTTGGTACAAAATATACTGAATGGACGAGAGTGTGGGTATGTTGAACCGGTCACTTTGAGAAACCAGGAACACAGCCAACAGGATATTTTTAGATTAGCCCAGAGAATGTAAAGGAATATTTTTCGGTAGTTAAACCACAAATCAAAGTAAATTGCAACGACGTCACAGCTGATTGTCACGCTCACAGCATGACGTCAGCTTCATTCGATTTGATTTTCGCTGTACTCTAGTCCAAAACTAAATTTCATACACACAATTAACGAATAAGAAATTGGCAAAGAACCGGAAACGCAATTAAAACAGTTTGTTGCTCCAAATAATCATTTTTACCAACCATTAGGTTGTGAAACTTGGTGGAGAAAGTTTTCCTAAACGGTTTGTTGAACAACCAACGTTTCCTTCATATTTTTGATGCATAAAGTTGATTATATCTGAACTGAAAATACACAGTGATCCAAACACCGTTTGAGACACCCCTGTATATAATGTTGGTCAATTTTTAAACGCTTTCATAGCTTCATGGAAACAATTTTTACTACTGTGATGTTTTTGACACAAAAACCTACTTATAAACCTATAAAATTGAGGATTTTGACAGTTGTCACTTTTCACTGTCATTTGCTAAAATTCTCTACAGGGTTCGAGAAAAATATTACATGTTTTATTGAAAATGGTGTTCAATAATAATAAAATTAAATTAAATAAACTTAAAAAAAAAAAATTTTTTTTATTTTTTTTTATTATTAAATTAAATTCCTAATTTGAGAGAAATTTGTGTGCACTTTTTCCAAATTTTTTTTATAACTTGCTTATTTGACTTTTGACGACCAAAAGTGATTGAAATGAAAAGACAGCTCAGATCGTAAGCTTTCCAAAAATATGTTCGTTTAAGTTAATTGGTTGCACCGTTTGGCCGCTAGAGGGCGTCAAAATCAAGCTTTTTGACAATTTTGATTATTATTTTGCTTTTTACGCAGTTTTCCAGATATTAAACTAAAAATTGTTTTTCACTTTTTTGGGACACCCTATACTCTAGCCGCTAATCTGAGACACCCTATATCACGCTGACATCCATTTTGCCCCAACTGTCACGGTTTTGGGGATGATCTGGAAATTACGAGTATGTCAATTTTGATGGTTTTTTGGTGCATCCTTTTGTTTAATCCTCAAAAACTCGCTTAATTTCATCACTTTTGGTAAAGTTTTATACGTCAATGGATAGCCAATGATATGAGCTTTCTAAAAATATCCCTATTTTGGTTGACAGGTTAGACGGTTTGACCGCTAGAGGGCGTCAAATTTGACCAATTTTTGTATCACTTTTTTGGTGCATCCTTTTGTTTAGTTCTCAAAAACTCGCTTAATTGCACTACTTTTGGTAAAGTTTTATACGTCAATGGACAGCCAATGAAATAACCTTTCTAAAAATACCCAACTGGGGTTAATAGGTTGGACGGTTTGGCCAATAGAGGGCATCAAAGTTGACCAATTTTTTATCACTTTTTTGGTGCATCCTTTTGTTTAATCCTCAAAAACTCGCTTAATTGCACTACTTTTGGTAAAGTTTTATACGTCAAAAGACAGCCAATGAAATGAGCTTTCTAAAAATATCCCTTTTTCGGTTGACAGGTTAGTCGATTTGGCCGCTAGAGGGCGTCAAATTTGACCAATTTTTTTATCACTTTTTCGCCTTAGGGACACCCTGTATAGGTGTGTACAGTCTGAAGAAAAATCGTTTTCCAAACAACAAGGAAACGACAGCTGTGCAAAGTATGCCACGAGATTGCGACATTCTAATCTCGAGTATCACTGCCATAAGACAAGGAGAAATGCGAAAAAATGACATATTTCTAGGTTAAGTTACTGGGTGAAACGGTAAATTACAATACAATTACAATTATTGATGCTTAATACAATAATTCGTTTGATACAAGGTGTCTCAATAACTGGGTATTGCTTTAAAAAATAGTTCATAATATACAGGGTGGTTCAAACAACGGGTATAGATTATTAACATAAATTGTTGGAAAAATACGAATTTAGAATGTTAAATGTAAAAAGAGATTTTTTGTTTTTCTGTACATAGACAATAAATGGGGCTAAAATCACGTGACGTGAAGTTTTACCGTTTGGCCGCTAGAGGGCGTCAAATTTAGTCTCTAAATATCTCGGAAACTGTTTAAGTTAGAACTTTCAAACTTTTACATATTTTACAAAAAAGTTAGGTTATTAATAATTTTCAGCTTAATTATTATACCGAAGAACTTTGTAGCTTATCTGGTTTGTTTAACAGAGATAACCTAAATCCGTGCAGAGCGATATTATAAATTGTATTTGCTTTTGAGATAAAAAAGCCCCAAAAGAAACCTTCATACTTCCACAACAAAGACATTTTAATTGAATAATGCTTGAAAATGACAGAAAAAAACATTTTTTTTAATTAATTTTGTTATTTTCAGGTAAGCCAACTGATTTCTCCAACCAATCCGTAAGTGTTAAGTTACTTTAAGCGATTGCAGGAAATATGGCCAAAATCAAAGTAAATTGACGTGACGTCATCCTATTTTACTTTAATTTTTACCATGCAAGTTTAATTGGTATTAAGGCACTTAAAACTGTACTTGTAATTTCTGGTTTATTTATGTTTGCAAATGCATATGGCGCCTAACCATTAGACTGTAGTGACTTAACCTCAATATTTTATAGCAGTTTTTTCCAAACAAATTTAGATTTGTCGATGACACCCGGCTTAATATACATAAAAGCTTTTTTTATTTGTGAATTTGTTTAAATGTAAATAATGTCCTAAAAAAAATTGAAAAAATTGAGTTTCTGGTCCTCCAAATAAATTATGTGGAATATCTCCTAAACTAGCAGAGATAGGGAAAAAGTTTAAAAGGTGGAAATTGCGTGAAACACTCTAAAGGAACTGAATCTGGACTTTGAACCGACAATTTTCCACGGAAACTGTATACAGAGTGACCAAACTCTAACAACTTTCACTTTGTTGGTTCACCCTGTACTCCAGAGGCTGATAAGGTGGTTTTTGAGCACACCGCAGTAAAGAAGAAGAAAAGCGGAATTTTTTGAGTAATTTACCGTTGCTGTACCTCAAAAACTAGCCGAGTTATTGAGAGTCAAAGTTTTGAGGGACTTTTTCAAAAAAATGGAGTTTCTGGTTACCAAAATTATTTATGTGGAATATCTCCTAAACTAGCAGAGATTCGGAAAAAGTTGAAGAGGTGGAAATTGCGTGAAACACTCTAAAGGAACTGAATCTGGACTTTGAACCGACAATTTTCCACTGAAATTGCATACAGAGTGACCAAACTAACTACTTTCATTTTGTTGGTTCACCCTGTACACCAGAGGCGGATAAGGTGGTTTTTGAGCACACCACAGTAAAGAAGAAGAAAAGCGGAATTTTTTGAGTAATTTACCGTTGCTGTACCTCAAAAACTAACCGAGTTATTGAGAGTCAAAGTTTTGAGGGACTTTTTCAAGAAAATGGAGTTTCTGGTTACCAAAATGAATTATGTGGAATATCTCCTGAACTAGCAGAGATTCGGAAAAAGTTGAAGAGGTGGAATCTGCTTAAAAAACTCTAAAGAAGCTTAGTCTGGAGTTTGAACCGACAATTTCCCACTGAAACTGCATACAGGGTGACCAAACTCGAACCACCTCTACTTTTTTGGCTCACCCTGTACACCAGATGTTATTAAGATCATTTTTAAGCTCATCATAGGGAAGAATAGAAAAAATCGAGTTTTTTGAGTGGTTTACAGTTGTTGTACCTCAAAAACCAACCGAGTTATTGCCAGTCAAAATTTTAAGAAGAAAATGGAGTTTTTGGTTCCCAAAATGAATTTTGTGGAATATCTCCTAAACTAGCAGAGATTCGGAAAAAGTTCAAGAGGTGGAAATTGTGTTAAAAACCCTACAGGAACTTAGTTTGGGTTTTGAACCGACAATTTCCCACTGAAACTCTATACAGAGTGACCAACCTAACAACTTTCACTTTGTTGGTTCACCCTGTACACCAGAGACTGATAAGGTGGTTTTTGAGCACACCGCAGTAAAGAAGAAGAAAAGCGAAATTTTTTGAGTAATTTACCGTTGCTGTACCTTAAAAACTAACCGAGTTATTGAGAGTCAAAGTTTTGAGGGACTTTTTCAAGAAAATGGAGTTTCTGTTTTCCAAAATGGATTATGTGGAATATCTCCTAAACTAACAGAGATAGGGAAAAAGTTTAAGAGGTGGAAATTGCGTGAAAAACTCTAAAGGAACTGAATCTGGACTTTGAACCGACAATTTTCCACTGAAATTGCATACAGAGTGACCAAACTAACAACTTTCACTTTGTTGGTTCACCCTGTACACCAGAGGCTGATAAGGTGGTTTTTGAGCACACCGCAGTAAAGAAGAAGAAAAGCGGAATATTTTGGGTAATTTACCGTTGCTGTACCTCAAAAACTAACCGAGTTATTGAGAGTCAAAGTTTTGAGGGACTTTTTCAAAAAAATGGAGTTTCTGGTTACCAAAATGAATTATGTGGAATATCTCCTAAACTAGCAGAGATACGGAAAAAGTTGAAAGAGGTGGAAATTGCGTGAAAAACTTGAGCACACCGCAGTAAAGAAGAAGAAAAGCGGAATTTTTTGAGTAATTTACCGTCACTGTATCTCAAAAACTAACCGAGTTATTGAGAGTCAAAGTTTTGAGGAACTTTTTCAAGAAAATGGAGTTTCTGGTTACCAAAATGAATTATGTGGAATATCTCCTAAACTAGCAGAGATACGGAAAAAGTGAAAGAGGTGGAAATTGCGGGAAAAACTTTAAAGGAACTGAATCTGGACTTTAAACCGACAATTTCCCACTGAAATTGCATACAGAGTGACCAAACTAACAACTTTCACTTTGTTGGTTCACCCTGTACACCAGAGGCTGATAAGGTGGTTTTTGAGCACACCGCAGTAAAGAAGAAGAAAGGCGGAATTTTTTGAGTAATTTACCGTTGCTGTACCTCAAAAACTAACCGAGTTATTGACAGTCAAAATTTTGAGGGACTTTTTCAAGAAAATGGAGTTTCTGGTTACCAAAATGATTTATGTGGAATATCTCCTAAACTAGCAGAGATACGGAAAAAGTTCAAGAGGTGAAAATTGTGTTAAAAACTCTACAGGAAGTTAGTTTGGGCTTTGAACTGACAATTTCCCACTGAAACTGTATACAGGGTGACCAAACTCGAACCACCTCTACTTTTTTGGCTCACCCTGTACACCAGACGTTGTTTACATCATTTTTGAGCACATCATAGGAAAGAATAGAAAAAGACCCGTTTTTTGAGTGCTTTACCGTTGTTGTACCTTAAAAACCAACTGAGTTATTGCCAGTCAAAATTTTAAGAAGAAAATGGAGATTTTGGTTCCCAAAATGAATTATGTGGAATATCTCCTAAACTAGCAGAGATAGGGAAAAGGTTTAAAGGGTGAAAATTACTTAAAAAACTCTAAAGAAGCTTAGTTTGTGCTTTGAACCGACAATTTCCCACTGAAACTGCATACAGGGTGACCAAACTTTTATTGGTTAATTAAATAATTCACCTTGTATACAGGTGGAGACTTGGAAAACTGAAATTTTCAGGGTTAACCAAGAAAATACATTTTTCTGTAAAAACGTTATGATTCCAAGAACAAAAATTCTCAAAAAATATCAGTAAAAAACAGGTCCGTAACCCAAAAATTAAACTTTTTTTCACTCTTAAATGCGTCAAATAAAATCGATTAAGACGCAAAATTTAACTTTAACTTAATTAACTAAAAATGTACATTATTACAACAAATGTTGCGTAGATGTTCAATTGTTTTTAATTTCTAACCTTTGGCAGATCCAACTTGATCAACATGGTTGTTTAACATTTTGCACTTTGTTGTTGTGTCTGTTCAAGGTAAAAGTTGAAGGTAATTTGTGTTTGTTATTGATTCACGTTTAATTGTACGTTTTATGCCATTTTTTAGTATTTTTTTTTTAATTAATCTTACTTTGAAGCCTAATTTCACTTAAACCTATCTAAGTGTCAAAGTAGGGAAATTATGACAGATTTTTGACAGAATTTCTATTCTACTTCTCTACAGTTTTTTTAGACTTGGATGGAAAACTAAAAATGTCCGTAACTCTAACCGTTTCCGAAATATTTTTTTTTTACTTTTTTCGGTTACTTTTGCGATTTTAGGGACCGTAAATGGAAAACGTTCGTTTTTGAAATTTCCGCAACTTTAACCTTTCTCGAGATATTTGTTGTTTTTTTTAATTTTTTTGAAAATTTCTTCAAAAATGCAAAAGAAAACCACCTTTGAATCAGAAAGTGTGACTAGGTGTCAAGTGACCGCGTTTACATCGTTTTATAAATAGGAAACTAGAGTAAACTTAGTCGACTGGATGCAGATACAGTCATTTTGAACATTTTTGGTTTTTTGACAATTTTTTTCTCTTAAAGGATTCTTCTCTTAGAGGCTCTTAAATAGAACAGAAAGCATCCTAAAAATGTGTCAAAGAAATGTCAAATTTGACAGTTTGACATTTTATTCAAAATGTGACAGTTGACAGCCTAAAATACCAACTTTTTTTTATCTCAATTATTTTGTACTCAAGGCTATTTAAAGTTTAATTAAGTTATTAAAAAATCGTTTTCCTAATCTGTAAGTGCATATTTTTGTAATCTCTTGTTATCGTGGAGATGTAATAAACCCAACCTTTGTTGGTATCGTAGTTTTTGAGGAATTTCACGTAATCGATTGCCTGATAACGCTCTTAAGTCACAGAGAAGTAAACAAATCTGCGATTTACGACCTTAAGGAATGTTTTCGAGCAGAAAAACAAGCAGATTAGGGGGTTTACGGAAGTTTGGCAATCGCGCTATTAAAAATTATAATTATTATTGGTTGTTAGATAGGAAATTTAATGAGGATTCCAAAAATGTGCTTTAAACTGTCATTTTGTTACTACAAGTGGGTTTTACAGGCAATTTTGTCCCTGACTGTCCTTTGAAACTGTCTTTCTGGCAGTTCAAACTTTGATACCACTTTTGTCCCTGACTGTACTAAATTTTGTAATGTTTTTTCAGGTTGGTGGATAGGAAATTTAATGAGGATTCCAAAAATGTGCTTAAAACTGTCATTTTGTTACTCCAAGTGGGTTTGAAAGCAGTTTTGTCTTTGACTGTCCTTTGAAACTGTCTTTCTGGCAGTTCAAACTTTGACAGCACTTTTCTCCCTGACTGTACTAAATTTTGTAGTGTTTTTTCAGGTTGTTGGATAGGAAATTTAATGAGGATTCCAAAAATGTGCCTTAAACTGTCATTATTTTACTCCAAGTGGGTTTGACAAGCAGTTTTGTCCCTGACTGTCCTTTGAAACTGTGTTTGTAGCAGTTCAAAATTTGACACCACTTTTCTCCCTGACTGTACTAAATTTTGTAGTGTTTTTTCATGTTGGTGGATAGGAAATTTAATGAGGATTCCAAAAATGTGCTTTAAACTGTCATTTTGTTACTCCAAGTGGGTTTGACAAGCAATTTTGTCCTTGACTGTCTTTTGAAATTGTGTTTCTGGTAGTTCAAACTTTGACACCACTTTTCTCCCTGACTGTACTAAATTTTGTAGTATTTTTTCAGGTTGTTGGATAGGAAACTTAATGAGGATTCCAAAAATGTGCTTAAAACTGTCATTTTCTCACTCCAAGTGGGTTTGACAAGCAATTTTGTCTTTGACTGTCCTTTGAAACTGTGTTTCTAGCAGTTTAAACTTTGACACCGCTTTTCTTCCTGACTGTACCGAATTTTGGAGTAGTTTTTCAGGTTGTTAGATAGGAAATTTAATGAGGATTTCAAAAATGTGCTTAAAACTGTCATTTTCTCACTCCAAGTGGGTTTGACAAGCAGTTTTGTCCTTGACTGTCCTTTGAAACTGTGTTTCTACCAGTTCAAACTTTGACAGCGTTTTTCTCTCTGACTGTACAAAATTTGGAGTGTTTTTTATGTTATTGGTTAGGAAACCTCATGAGGATTCCAAAAATGTGCTTAAGACTGTCATTCTCTCATTCCAAGTGGGTTTGACAAGCAATTTTGTCTTTGACTGTCCTTTCAAACAGTGTTTCTGACAGTTCAAATTTTGACAGCGCTTTTCTCCGTGACTGCACCGAATTTTGCAGTGGTTTTTTAGGTTGTTGGATAGGAAATTTAATAAGGATTCCAAAAATGTGCTTAAAATTGTCATTTTCTCTCTCGAAGTGGGTTTTACAGGGAATTTTGTCCCTGACTGTCCTTTCAAGTAGTGTTTAGGGCAGTTCAAACTTTGACACCGCTTTTCTCCTTGACTGTCCCAAATTTTGCGGTGTTTTTTCAGGTGGTTCGATAGAAAATTTAATGAGGATTCCAAAAATGTGCTTAAAACTGTCATTTTCTTACTCCAAGTGGGTTTTACAGGCGATTTTGTCTCTGACTGTCTTTTCAAACAGTGTTTCAGGCTGTTCAAACTTTGACACCGCCGACCCGAATTTTTTCCGGTTGTTCAGGATTTAACGTAACATTGGCAACATCGCCACCAATTCAACGAGTCTTATCACACATCTCCCCTTAAATTGATTAGAGATAATCGCACGTGAATTTAAAACTCAGGTGATAGAGAGGAGGTCAGTGTATTTGTGTGCGAGTTACGGTTCCGCGTTATTAGTCCAATTAGTCGATGCCCACCATAGTTGGTGGGTACGTGTTGATATACTGGGTGAGCGCAAATTATTAATTTAAAAAGCGGGTGGCACCTTTGATTTTTTTTTGGGACGATGGGTTCCGTATCAGTAACGGTCAATAACGCGATGGGTGTCGTTCGTGTGGATTTCTGGTATTTGGTGCTTATGGAAGGATTTCAATCCGAAAATTGAAATTGACACTTTTGCTAAAATGTGGTATCCGTGCAAGGTATTTATCCAAAATGTATCCAGGAAGGAAGCAGGTAACCCACAAAATCTATTTTTACATCAAAATCCTTTGATTTGATCAATAGTTTCTTTGACTGTCTATTGAAATTGTCTTTCTGGCAGTTCAAACTTTGACACCGCTTTTCTCCCTGACTGTACGAAATTTGCAGTGTTTTTTCATGTGATTGGATAGGAAATTTAATGAGGATTCCAAAAATGTGCTTAAAACTGTCATTTTCTCACTCCCAGTGGGTTTGACAAGCAATTTTGTCCTTGACTGTCCTTTGAAACTGTCTTTCTGGTAGTTCAAACTTTGACACCACTTTTCTCCCTGACTGTACTAAATTTTGTAGTGTTTTGTCAGGTTGTTGGATAGGAAATTTAGTGAGGATTCCAAAAATGTGCTTTAAACTGTCATTTTGTCACCCCAAGTGGGTTTGACAAGCAGTTTTGTCCTTGACTGTATTTTAAATTGTGTTTCTGGCAGTTCAAACTTTGACACCGCTTTTCTCCCTGACTGTACTAAATTTTGAAGAGTTTTTTGAGGTTGGTGGATAGGAAATTTAGTGGGAATTTCAAAAATGTGCTTTAAACTGTCATTTTGTCACTCCAAGTGGGTTTGACAAGCAGTTTTGTCCTTGACTGTCCTTTGAAATTGTGTTTCTGGCAGTTTTTGACACAAAAATGTGCACTTTTCTCAAGTGGGTTGACAACCTGACTGTACTAAATTTTGTAGTAGTGTTTTTTCAAGTGTGGTCATTTTTCTCACTTGGGTTTGACAAGCAGTTTTGTCCTTGACTGTCCCTGACTTTAAAAATTGTGAAATTTAGTGAGGATTCTGGCACTGTTCACAACAGTTTTGTTTGACACAGTTCAAACTTTGACACCACTTTTCTCCCTGACTGTACTAAATTTTGTAGTGTTTTTTCAGGTTGTTGGATAGGAAATTTAATGAGGATTCCAAAAATGTGCTTAAAACTGTCATTTTGTCACTCCAAGTGGGTTTGACAAGCAGTTTTGTCCCTGACTGTCCTTTGAAATTGTGTTTCTAGCAGTTCAAATTTTGACAGCGTTTTTCTCCCTGACTGTACTAAATTTTGTAGTGTTTTTTCAGGTTGTTGGATAGGAAATTTAGTGAGGATTCCAAAAATGTGCTTTAAACTGTCATTTTGTCACTCCAAGTGGGTTTGACAAGCAGTTTTGTCCTTGACTGTCTTTTGAAATTGTGTTTCTGGTAGTTCAAACTTTGACACCACTTTTCTCCCTGACTGTACTAAATTTTGTAGTGTTTTTTCAGGTTGTTGGATAGGAAATTTAGTGAGGATTCCAAAAATGTGCTTTAAACTGTCATTTTGTCACTCCAAGTGGGTTTGACAAGCAGTTTTGTCCTTGACTGTCCTTTGAAATTGTGTTTCTAGCAGTTCAAATTTTGACACCACTTTTCTCCCTGACTGTACTAAATTTTGTAGTGTTTTTTCAGGTTGTTGGATAGGAAATTTAATGAGGATTCCAAAAATGTGCTTAAAACTGTCATTTTCTCACTCCAAGTGGGTTTGACAAGCAGTTTTGTCCCTGACTGTCCTTTGAAATTGTGTTTCTGGCAGTTCAAACTTTGACACCACTTTTCTCCCTGACTGTACTAAATTTTGTAGTGTTTTTTCAGGTTGTTGGATAGGAAATTTAGTGAGGATTCCAAAAATGTGCTTTAAACTGTCATTTTGTCACTCCAAGTGGGTTTGACAAGCAGTTTTGTCCTTGACTGTCCTTTGAAATTGTGTTTCTGGCAGTTCAAACTTTGACACCGCTTTTCTCCCTGACTGTACTAAATTTTGTAGTGTTTTTTCAGGTTGTTGGATAGGAAATTTAGTGAGGATTCCAAAAATGTGCTTTAAACTGTCATTTTGTCACTCCAAGTGGGTTTGACAAGCAGTTTTGTCCTTGACTGTATTTTAAATTGTGTTTCTGATAGTTCAAACTTTGAAACCACTTTTCTCCCTGACTGTACTAAATTTTGTAGTGTTTTTTCAGGTTGTTGGACAGGAAATTTAGTGGGGATTTCAAAAATGTGCTTTAAACTGTCAAAACTGTCAAAAAGTAATAAAAAAAACAATTCACACCATATATATAAGTTTTGACGGTGGTTCACGTGACCTTATAACCGCGGAACACTGTTGCCAAACGTACGCCAGTAACTCGGTGTGTTGTTTTAACCGCTTTTTTTTGCATACACACTCTATTATAGCAAAAATAACGGAATAATCAAAAAATGATGATTCACATACGAATCAGCGTTTCGGTTTACTTATTCATCCCACACCGCGTGTTACTTTTGTGTAATGGTTTACTTTATTGTTTCAGCTATTTTCCATGCTAAATACCGATTCTCTGCGTCAAAAGACGGTAAATTGGAGTTTTTGCAGAGAAAACAAATCCCGCGCAACGTTCAGTTTGACAGGTCACGTGACGCAAACGTCAGTCGAGAAACAGTGTTGCCAGAATACTCAGATTCGCTTGCCTGATTAGTAAATGGGACTTTAACTGTTGGAAGAACGGCAACGTTGTTGAAACGATTTGATTTTTGACAGTTGAAATCATTCTCTCATTACAAAAGTCACGTGACCGTTTGTCAGTTTTATGTCAAAGGCAAAAAAATTGACGTTTGACAGATTTTTTACTGAAAAAAATTAAAAAAAACTACAAAATTCGGTACAGTCAGGGAGAAAAGCGCTGTCATTTTTTACTGTCAATTTCATCAGTGAAACGGTCAAGTTTGGCAACGTTGCACTGTTTTACTTCATTTTGACCCTTGCGACGTTGTCTTGTCTTGACTGGACATATGGACAGTTTGGCACTACTGTATACACCCTGTATAGTGTAAATTAAATAAGCCATTAATAATTGTTTTCCATCATTCTATTCGTTGAAAACAACCAAATACAGGGTGTTTCATCAAATTACCCTTACTCGAATGTACAAACTGTATCCACAAAAATCCACTTTTTTCGTGGTATACACCCTGTATATTGATTGTAGGCCATGAACTTGTTTCGCTAAATCGATTTATTATTCGGGGCATGATTTACGCACCAATTCGGTAATTCACTCGGTACTCGCATTAATCTGTCACGTATACAGGGTGTCCCAAAAAAAAATCCATACCACACAAACATATTGAGTCAGAAAACTTCTAATCTGACAAATCTGTCCCCAAAAGTGTCACATTAACGGTTTTTGATGTCTTGGATTGTCAAATTACATTTGAGTGCTTTTTACTGTCAAATCGGTTGTCAAATGAAAACTACACTGTCAAATTAAAGCCAGAATGTGTCTAAATTGTCAAAAATGTGAATGCTTCTTGCTGCCTTTGATTAGTCAAAAATGCTACCAGAAGCCTGTGGATTGTCAAAACAAAAGCAAAAAACCTTTTTACTGTCTCTAAATTGTCAAATTTAGTCCAAAATGCTTCTTAATGTCTTTGAATAATTAAAAATGCTACCAGAAGTTTGTGGATGGTCAAAATAAATGCAGGAAGCCTTTCTACTGTCTCTAAATTGTCAAATCTAGTCCAAAATGCTGCTTAATGTCTTTGAATAGTTAAAAATGACACCAGAAGTCTGTGGATTGTCAAAATAAAAGCAAAAAGCCTTTTTACTGTCCCTAAATTGTCATTTTGAATCAAAAATGCATTTTTGTGTTTGAATTGTCAAAAACCCTGTCTAAAACCTTGCTGACAACTTTGTGTTGTCAAAATAATATTTAAAAACATGTTGCTGTTCCTCAACTGTCAAATAAAAGCC
Source organism: Ips nitidus (assembly GCA_018691245.2). Lineage (NCBI taxonomy): Eukaryota > Metazoa > Arthropoda > Insecta > Coleoptera > Curculionidae > Ips > Ips nitidus. Next base: position 3,151,152 of record CM042801.1, on the reverse strand, counting down.
AGAAGGCTTCTTCCTGTTTTTGAACCGCCAAAAATGTTGAGTGAAGCCTTTCTGTTGGTTTTGAACTGTCAAATCAAAGGCTGGAAGCATTTTTACTGTCTTCAAAGTGTCAAATCAAAGCCGGAATGCTTCTCGTTGTCTTTAGTTAGTCAAAAACGTTGTCCGAAGAGTTTAAATTGTCAAAAGAAAAGCTGGAAGTTTTTTATTGTCTTTAAAGTGTCAAATTGAAATTAAAAAGCTTCTTGATGTCTTTGAATAGCCAAAAATGACACCAGAAGTCTGTGGATGGTCAAAACAAATGCAGGAAGCATTTCTACTGTCTCTAAATTGTCAAATCTAGTCCAGAATTCCTATTGATGCCTTTGAATAGTCCAAAACTTCTTTTGAGTCAACCAAATACTTTTCAAAAACATGTTATTGCTTTTAAATTGTCAAATAAAAGTCAGAAGTTTTCTGACACTTTAGAGACAATAAAAAGGCTTCTAGCATTTGTTTTGACAATCAAAAAGGTTCAGAAAACATTTTTGACTATTCAACGACAGGAAGTTGGTTTTTGGCTTCAATTTGACATTTTTGACAATCCAAGACAGCATTCTTCTGGCGTTAACATAACAAAAACCCTCTAATCTTCTGATCTCTTCGTTCTTCTGATCTTCTTGTACAGTCTCCAACCGAAAAACGTATAGATATTTTTTTACATAAAATACCTTTTACCTTGTCTTCTGTTCTAAATTTCTCAACAATTTTGAACTTTCTAAGCATCAGGGAAGTCTTCTGATGACAAAGAAGTTAGGTAATAATTTTCTTTCTGTTAAAACATGTAAAGAGGTACAGATCAGAAGACTTTGAAAATTGCGAAGATCAGAAGATTTACAGGTTAAACTCTGAAAAACGATAGAGCTCAGAAGACTTGTAGACATGAGAGGAAATTTGCAGATTTTCTAAGGCCTGCAGGAGTGTTAGATCAGAAGACAATCCTGACATCAGAAGTTTTTTTTTCTGTCGGAAATCGTAACACGTGAAATCTGTAATTAGGTTAGGATCAGAAGGTTTTTAACGTTGAAAACTGTTTAGAATTTTGGATCAGAAGTTTTTGTATTTTAAATATGCAACAATCAGTCAGCTCAGAAGAATTATCTGTTAAGTTTTACAGTAATTTTTCAATTGTTTGAAAACACGTACATTTTTAAAGTGAGGCTGTGACATTCTAATCAAAAACCACGTGATCGATTAGCAGATGCAAATTGTTTAATTACGCATTTTCGTAATGCGAAATCGATTGCTCCAATCACTTCCGAAGAGGAAATTGGAAGGGCAATTGACTATTGGCCGCCTTGATGACGTATTTTCCATTTAATGGAAAGTTAATTTTACTTTCACATTTTGGACTTTTGGCGCAATTGACTAGTGTCTTTCCGTGGCTGTGTTTAAATTTTTTCATTTCAAATTATTGAGAAAGACAGCATTTGCTGTCAAACGACAATTTTGACAGCCGGAAGACAGTAAGAACCGTCCTGGTTTGTATTTGACAATTCTAAGACTTCTCGATGTCTTCTGACACTCATTTGACAGTTTGAGGACCGTAAAAAAGCCTAAAGACACTTTAAGTACATTTTGAATTGATGTCAGATGATCAACTGTCAAATCAAAGCTTACTCAATTCAGCAACGTTGCCGTTACAATCGACATCAAAATCCACTTAAAGTCTTAAAATTTAGAGATTTTTAGGCTGAACAGTTTTCAAAAGATTCTGAATGGGTTGGCAACGCTGTTTACCAGTTGTCGCCCGCGCAGACGTAAGAAAGATCACGTGACCTGTCAAATCAAAGTTGGGAAAGGTTTGGCAACGTTGCCAAATAATAATACCGCAATTGAAATTCTACTTTCGGTTATACATTGTTGCCAAAAGTTTTAATTTCAAACCGAGTTACTCCTAAGTTTGGCAACACTGTTTACGGTTTGTCATATCACGTGACCTATCAAGTCAAAGTTGGATCGGTCTAGCAACGATTTTGTCCCTGACCGTCCTTTCAAACTGTGTTTTTGAAATTTCAAATTTTGACAGCGTTTTTCTCCCTGACTGTACCAAATTTTGTGATGTTTTTTCAGGTTGTTTGATAGGAAACTCAATGAGGATTCCAAAAATGTGCTTAAAACTGTCATTTTCTCACTCCAAGTGGTTTTGACAAGCAATTTTGTCCCAGACTGTTCTTTCAAACAGTGTTTCTGACAGTTCAAATTTTGACACCGCTTTTCTCCCTGGCTGTACAAAATTTTGTAGTGTTTTTTCAGGTTGGTGGATAGGAAATTTAATGAGGATTCCAAAAATGTGCTTTAAACTGTCATTTTCTCACTCCAAGTGAGTTTTGACAAGCGATTTTGTCCCTGACTGTCCTTTCAAACACTGCTTTTCTTTCTGTCCCAAATTTTGTGGTGTTTTTTTCAGTTTCAACTTTAATGATTCCATGTGCTTAAAACCGCTTTTCTCACTCCTGGCTGTACAAAATTTTGTACTTTGACACTTTTTTCATGTCCCAAATTGTTTGATAGGAAACTTAATGAGGATTCCAAAAATGTGCTTAAAACTGTCATTTTCTCACTCCAAGTGAGTTTTACAGGCGATTTTATCCCTGACTGTCCTTTCACAACAGTGTTTCTGCTCGGCCTCCATCAGGCAGGATTTATGGTGCTCTAGTCTGATATTAGCGGTGTTGCCGGATTGCTTTAATTTTCACGTAAAAATTCTGTAAAATTATATTTTCTTATAATTAACTAATCGAACAGAAGGATTTCCTCTATTCAAGCAGCAAATCAATTAAGATCAGAAGGATTTCTTTAGGTTACAATCTGTATTATTTGAGATCAGAAGGTTTCTGAGTAAAAGTTTGCAAGATCAGAAGCTATAAACTGATAAATTTATATTAAACCACTAAACTTTAACGTAAAATGGTAATATTTTTCATTTAATTATCTTGCTTCACCTTCTAATTAAATTATTACCCGTTATTTAATTAATAATGTATACACATCCAAATCTAAATTTTTTTTAATACATCGTTAATAATTACATTAATAAATAATGTTATTAACTATTTTAGGCATCAAACTGTTGACACTAAATATTGTGATAATATACTAAGTAGGAATTATTCGAAAAAAGCTGATAATTTCACGTAAAGCTCAATTTCCTTTGAAATTAAATTCAGTTACATATTTAAATGTCTTTGTAGTGCTTGGGATGTTTCAAGCCAAAATCGACCTTATATACATCATCTCCAAAAATGTACAAAGCATTTTTCCTGTCTCTTTTGGACAAATCAAAAAGAGAGAAACAACTAATTGTACCTTTAAAACTGTTTAAAATGCACATACGGTTCAATTTCGCTTGGAATAACGTCCAATTATCAACGTTAAAAGACTGAATTGTTTCGAGCCAAAATCGACCTAATTTACATGTAAAATGTACGTTTTACGGAATTTATTTGAAACCGGAAATGCTTGAAAAAGTCAAATAAGTTTAACCGGAAATCCCATCCATATTGCAAACCGCAATTGCCGAATAACATCACTAGCTTCCTGAATTTTTAACGAAACAGCCTCATCTCTAGTTTCTGAATTATTTACACTTACACACGGTTTCGTTGCATTTTATGGTGACAAGTGATCCTAACTAGGCATTTGATTGGTTAATTAAATAATGCATTTTACATTAAAATTCATACAATCTGGCAGCACCGCAATTAACAGATAATGGTAAAACAACTATAAATCCTTACTGACGACATTTTTGTTAGTTTCTAGCTTTTTTTTTTTTTTTTTTTTTTTGACATAAGATTGACATGTGATCACGTGACCCCTGTAACGCCAACGAGATGTCACTGGAACTGTCAATTAACAAATCAAAGTTGTGGCATCGTTGCCATTCTAGCTAACGACGAATACGAATCCACAGTTGAGGTCCCATTTAGTATTCGGGCAAGAGCGAGTGTGCTGGCAACACTGTTTGTCGGTTGACGTCTTCGCGGATGTCACGTGTTCAAATTGAAGCTAAACACCAGCTTCCTGTCGTTGAATAGTCAAAAATGTTTTCTGAACCTTTTTGATTGTCAAAACAAATGCTAGAAGCCTTTTTATTGTCTCTAAAGTGTCAGAAAAGTTCTGACTTTTATTTGACAATTTAAAAGCAATAACCTGTTTTTGAAAAGTATTTCGTTGACTCAAAGGAAGTTTTGGACTATTCAAAGACATCAAGAAGCATTCTGGACTAGATTTGACAATTAGAGACAGTAGAAAGGCTTCCTACATTTATTTTGACCATCCACAGACTTCTAGTAGCATTTTTAACTATTCAAAGACATTAAGAAGCATTTTGGACTAGATTTGACAATTTAGAGACAGTAGAAAGGCTTCCTACATTTATTTTGACCATCCACAGACTTCTAGTAGCATTTTTAACTATTCAAAGACATTAAGAAGCATTTTGGACTAGATTTGACAATTTAGAGACAGTGGAGAGGCTTCCTGCATTTGTTTTGACCATCCACAGACTTCTAGTAGCATTTTAACTATTCAAAGACATTAAGAAGCATTTTGGACTAGATTTGACAATTTAGAGACAGTGGAGAGGCTTCCTGCATTTGTTTTGACCATCCACAGACTTCTAGTAGCATTTTTAACTATTCAAAGACATTAAGAAGCATTTTGGACTAGATTTGACAATTTAGAGACAGTGGAGAGGCTTCCTGCATTTGTTTGACCATCCACAGACTTCTAGTAGCATTTTTAACTATTCAAAGACATTAAGAAGCATTTTGGACTAGATTTGACAATTTAGAGACAGTAGAAAGGTTTTTTGCATTTATTTTGACAATCCACAAACTTCTGGTAGCATTTTTGACTATTCAAAGACATTAAGAAGCATTTTGGACTAGATTTGACAATTTAGAGACAGTAGAAAGGCTTCCTGCATTTATTTTGACCATCCACAGACTTCTAGTAGCATTTTTAACTATTCAAAGACATTAAGAAGCATTTTGGACTAGATTTGACAATTTAGAGACAGTAGAAAGGTTTTTTGCATTTATTTTGACAATCCACAAACTTCTGGTAGCATTTTTGACTATTCAAAGACATTAAGAAGCATTTTGGACTAGATTTGACAATTTAGTAGACAGTAGAAAGGTTTTTTGCATTTATTTTGACAATCCACAAACTTCTGGTAGCATTTTTGACTATTCAAAGACATTAAGAAGCATTTTGGACTAGATTTGACCAATTTAGAGACAGTAGAAAGGCTTCCTACATTTATTTTGACCATCCACAGACTTCTAGTAGCATTTTTAACTATCAAAGACATTAAGAAGCATTTGGACTAGATTTGACAATTTGCAGTGGAGAGGCTTCCTGCATTTGTTTTGAACCATACACAGTCTTCTAGTAGCATTTTTAACTATTCAAAGACATTAAGAAGCATTTTGGACTAGATTGACAATAGACAGTTGAGAGGCTTCCTGCATTTGTTTTGACCATCCACAGACTTCTAGTAGCATTTTTTTTGAAAAGTATTTCGTTGACTCAAAAGAAGTTTTGGACTATTCAAAGACATCAATAGGAATTCTGGACTAAATTTGACAATTTAGAGACAGTAGAAAGGCTTCCTGCATTTATTTTGACAATCCACAGACTTCTGGTGTCATTTTTGGCAATTCAAAGACATCAAGAAGCTTTTTAATTTCAATTTGACACTTTAAAGACAATAAAAGGCTTCCAGCTTTTCTTTTGACAATTTAAACTCTTCGGACAACGTTTTTGACTAACTAAAGACAACGAGAAGCATTCCGGCTTTGATTTGACACTTTGAAGACAGTAAAAATGCTTCCAGCCTTTATTTTGACAGTTCAAAACCAACAGAAAGGCTTCACTCAACATTTTTGGCGGTTCAAAAACAGGAAGAAGCCTTCTGACGTTTATTTGACAGTTGAGGAACAGCAACATGCTTCTAAATATTATTTTGACAACACAAAGTTGTCAGCAAGGTTTTAGACAGGGTTTTTGACAATTCAAACACAAAAATGCATTTTTGATTCAAAATGACAATTTAGGGACAGTAAAAAGGCTTTTTGCTTTTATTTTGACAATCCACAGACTTCTGGTAGCATTTTTGACTATTCAAAGATATTAAGAAGTATTTGGGACTAAATTTGACAATTTAGAGACAGTAGAAAGGCTTCCTGCATTTATTTTGACCATCCACAAACTTCTGGTAGCATTTTTAACTATTCAAAGACATTAAGAAACATTTTGGACTAGATTTGACTATTTAGAGACAGTGGAAAGGCTTCCTGCATTTGTTTTGACAATCCACAGATTTCTGATGTCATTTTTAATAATTTAAAAACATTAAGAAGCATTTTGGACTAGATTTGACAATTTAGAGACATTACGAAGGCTTCCTGCATTTGTTTTGACCATCCACATACTTCTAGTAGCATTTTTGACTTATCAAAGGCAGCAAGAAGCATTCCGGCTTTGATATCACATTTTTGACAATTTAGACACATTCTGGCTTTAATTTGACAGTCGAGTTTTTATTTGACAACCGATTTGACAGTAAAAAGCACTCAAATGTAATTTGACAATCCAAGGCATCAAAAACCGTCAATGTGACACTTTCGGAGACAAATTTGACAGATTAGAAGTTTTCTGACTCAATATGTTTGTGTGGCATGGATTTTTTTTTGGGACACCCTGTATACGTGACAGATTAATGCGAGTACCGAGTGAATTACCGAATTGGTGCGTAAATCATGCCCCGAATAATAAATCGATTTAGCGAAACAAGTTCATGGCCTACAATCAATATACAGGGTGTATACCACGAAAAAAGTGGATTTTTGTGCATGCAAACAATTATTAATGGCTTTTTTAATTTACACTATACAGGGTGTATACAGTAGTGCCAAACTGTTCATATTTCCAGTCAAGACAACGTCGCAAGGGTTAAAATGAAGTAAAACAGTGCGACGTTGCCAAAACTGGAAATTGATAGTTAAAAGAGTGACGTCACTGCAATTTAGTTTGATTTGCGCTATATACGATGTAATTTGCTAAAAATTGTTTTTTCTTTGTTTCAGGTAGGATCGCTATTTCTTGTAAGCTTCAAAATGAAATCAGGTATAATATGCTCCACTGCTGAAATCCTGTACTATACAGGGTGTCCCAAATTAGGTCCAAATGATCGTTTTCGACTATTTAATGAGTTTGCCAGCGCAATTTAATAAACGAGGAAGTAAAAGCACGAAAATCGAAAAAGGTCAAAGGTTTTAAAGCGAACGTAAAGGAAAGGGTAGGTCATCGATTAATATTGTTTGTATTATGCCTCGCTCGATCCACCCATTATGTTCTCCATGATGCCAATTAAATTGTGACCGTTTTCATCAAGTTTGACGCCCCCTAGCGGCCAAACGGTACAACTTAGCCAGGCCCTGTCAACGTCACGTGATAGCCCCATTCCTTAGCTACCTACGATCATCTGGTGTGTTTCAACGGAATGTTTCAAATAATCGAGTTATTTGAGATTTTTTCGGAAAATGCACCAAAATTCATTCAACCCCCTTTAAAAATGTCAAAAATCTAGTTTTTTATTTTTCAACGTCAACCGGTGCGTTGTACAGAAAAATGTTGTATTTGATAAAAGTTGCGTCTCCTTGAGGGGCAAACAAGGAAAAAAATAGCACACTGCTAACCAAAACCGTTTTCGAGATATTTAGAAAAATGTGCGAAAATAGATAATCAAGTTTGACGCCCCCTAGCGGGCAAACGGTACAACCTAGCCAGGTCCTGTCAACGTCACGTGATAGCCCCATTCCTTAGCTACCTACGATCATCTGATGTGTTTCAACGGAATGTTTCAAATAATCGAGTTATTTGAGATTTTTTCGGAAAATGCATCAAAATTTTGTCCAAATGAAGGTTTTTCTTGATTTAGTATTCAGAGCGGCCGCCATATTGGATTTAGAGCTGTCAAGGTGGCCATTTTAACTAATTTTGACATGGAGAACACAAATCTAGCATTTGTTTTGCTGTAACTGCCGCCATTTTGTCACTGACCTTGAAAATGTCAAGTTACAATGTTGCCGCTTAAAACAGGACAGACAGACAAAATGGCGTTCCAGGCCGCCATTTTGAATTTTCTGTCAAAATACTGACTTGCACCTCATTTTAAAGGAAATTTCACGTAGTTTCAAGAAATGACAGACAAAATGGCGTTCCAGGCCGCCATTTTGAATTTTCTGTCAAAATATCGACTTGCACCTCATTTTAAAGGAAATTTTACGTAGTTTCAAGAAATGACAGACAAAATGGCGTTCCAGGCCGCCATTTTGAAGTTTCTATCAAAATATTGACTTGCACCTCATTTTAAACTAAAATATGATGAAATTACCTGAAAAATAATTTAGAAAAAAAAAAACCAACAATGCTACTATAAGGTCTAAATTAACTTGAAACTAATTAGTAATGTAATGGAAATTCCCATATACAGGCATATTAATAATTAGCAAAAATAGACCTTAAGTGTCAAGTTACAGTGTTGCCGCTTATATTAAAAAATGTAATTTTTTGTGAGTAAAATACATAATAATTATTGCATTAGAAATCACTTCTTGTATTGGGTTCGTTAACATGGGATTTCACTTTCACTGGACAAAAGTTCATGACATAGAAAAGGTCAACAACACACACGTGTCACTCTGTCTCTGTTTCGCTCAAGTAACTTTAAGGTTATGTAATAATATACCGAGTGTTTTATCAGACAAAATCCTGAAAATTAGCTTAATATACAGGGTGTTCTAGTTGCTAGTCCCTGGCCTGATATAGCGTAAAAATATCGTAATTTCAACCATATTTTAAGTGTTTTTTTTCCCTTAAATTGCGTAGAAAGAAATTTCTATTGAATTGTTGTTTACCTGTTTCCCAGGCCACTTATTCGTATTAATTACCTGGGGTCAAGTTCCTTTGCTACTATTGTGCCACTTAATTGTGTTAATTTGCATTGAAAACTGTCTGTGTAATGTATTTTGTACTGTGTACAGTTTTTGTCCTGTAACTCACTTAATTGGCCCTTAAGGGCAAAAATTCTTTGAAGTATTCTTATAGAGCATGAAATTTGCTACAACTCTCTAATTTACACTTTTGCTGTAACTCCTCAAATAACGGAGCTACGCTCTATTGAAATCACACTTTGGAGTTTTGAGGTACTTGAGTGCATTGCAAACAGTTTTCGGCCTGTAACTCACTTAATTGGCCCTTTAGGGCAAAAATGCTTTGAAGCAATCTTATAGAGCATGAAATTTGCTACAACTCTCTAATTTACACTTTTGCTGTAACCCCTTAAATAACGGAGCTACGCTATAACCTAACTAATAATAACCTAACCTTAAAAATGCCTGAAAATCGACAATAATCTATCGCTATCTTTTTGCTTCTATGTCATTTTGACGTCAGCTGTCAAATACGAGAGTTATTCAAGGTCAAAGCAAAAAGTGTCTAAAAATGTTGGTCTGGAAAGTTTGGTCAAATTTGACGCCCTCTAGCGGCCTAACGGTGCAACCGATTAACTTAAGCGGCCATATTTTCTGAAAGCTGACACTTTGAGCTATTTTTTTGCTTCTATGTCATTTTGACGTCAGCTGTCAAATACGAGAGTTATTCAAAATCAAAGCAAAAAGTGTCTAAAAATGTTGGTCTGGAAAGTTTGGTCAACTTTGACGCCCTCTAGCGGCCTAACGGTGCAACCGATTAACTTAAGCGGCCATATTTTCTGAAAGCTGACACTTTGAGCTATCTTTTTGCTTCTATGTCATTTTGACGTCAGCTGTCAAATACGAGAGTTATTCAAGGTCAAAGCAAAAAGTGTCTAAAAATGTTGGTCTGGAAAGTTTGGTCAACTTTGACGCCCTCTAGCGGCCTAACGGTGCAACCGATTAACTTAAGCGGCCATATTTTCTGAAAGCTGACACTTTGAGCTATCTTTTTGCTTCTATGTCATTTTGACGTCAGCTGTCAAATACGAGAGTTATTCAAGGTCAAAGCAAAAAGTGTCTAAAAATGTTGGTCTGGAAAGTTTGGTCAACTTTGACGCCCTCTAGCGGCCTAACGGTGCAACCGATTAACTTAAGCGGCCATATTTTCTGAAAGCTGACACTTTGAGCTATTTTTTTGCTTCTATGTCATTTTGACGTCAGCTGTCAAATACGAGAGTTATTCAAGGTCAAAGCAAAAAGTGTCTAAAAATGTTGGTCTGGAAAGTTTGGTCAACTTTGACGCCCTCTAGCGGCCTAACGGTGCAACCGATTAACTTAAGCGGCCATATTTTCTGAAAGCTGACACTTTGAGCTATCTTTTTGCTTCTATGTCATTTTGACGTCAGCTGTCAAATACGAGAGTTATTCAAGGTCAAAGCAAAAAGTGTCTAAAAATGTTGGTCTGGAAAGTTTGGTCAACTTTGACGCCTTCTAGCGGCCTAACGGTGCAACCGATTAAAATGCCTGAAAATCGACAATAATTTACTAGAAAGTAGATGAAACAATGCAAATTTGAACAATCGCAGGAAATTCGAGAAGTATACCGTTAGTCGCGTTTTTTTGCGGTATAAATTATATTACATACAACTTTCATCTTAGACGATACATTGAACTGCAATAATTGTATAATAAGACATTAAAAAAACATCAATTTTCAATTAAAACTGCTTTTATCAATACCTATTTGAAATAAACAATAAGGAGAACAATGAGGTTATGTGTTGCGCTTAATACACTGAAAACGAGGTTAATTGCGGAATATTTTGCCTTATTGTTGAAATCTCCGTTTAAAATCGTTGAAATCCACTAAAGGAAGTGAAATAATACGAACTTTATGGCTAAATCAGTCGATTAGTATCAAGGTTGATTTAATTATTGCATTCTAGTGTCAATTAGACGCAAGTCTGACACTGACAGCTGTCTGCACTGTCAATGTCACTGGATAATTCAAAATGTCTTTGTTTTTTGGTTATTTCGGTTTTAAAAATTAATAAAAAATTGGTAAAAAAAATACTAAAATTAATGAAAAACTACTAAACTACTTCAAGGTATTTAGAAAAATGTGCGAAAACAATATTCAAGTTTGACGCCCCCTAGCGGGCAAACGGTACAACTTAGCCAGGTCCTGTCAACGTCACGTGATAGCCCCATTCCTTAGCTACCTACGACCATCTGATGTGTCTATACGGAATGTTTCAAATAATCGAGTTATTTGAGATTTTATCGGAAAATGCACCGAAATTTTGTCCAAATGAAGGTTTTTCTTGGCCTACTAACTGACCGCCGCCATATTGAATTTAGACGTGTCAAGGTGGCCATTTTAACTAATTTTGACATGGACAACACGAATCTAGCATTTGTTTTGCAGTAACTGCCGCCATTTTGACACTGACAGCTGTCTGCACTGTCAATGTCACTGGATAGTTCAAAATGTCTTTTTTTTTTGGTTTTAAGTTTCAAAAATTAATAAAAAATGACAAAAAATACTAAAATCAATGAAAAACTAAAATCACAAAACAATTACTTACTGTAGTAGTATACAGGGTGGCCCAAACTTAATTCGAACCCCCCCCCCCATTTTGGACTCCCCGTAAAATGTACAGGGTGTTTCATTTAAAGTAGTGCAGTTTTTTGACAGTACGTATCTCCGAAATTGTACACTTTTTTTGAATCACCTAGTAGGCCATTTTGTAGATTTTGACAGACAGAATTAAATGACGTAATTAAAAACAGGGTGTCCCATTTGAAATAATTTTTTTTTTAACCTTTTAAGTAAAGTCTTGAGTTTGACACTTTCCACTTTAACAGATTATAATTCGGTTATTTTGACAGTTACAGAGTGATTCAATACGTCAATTTGTAACCCTTTAAACCCTCTTTGGACCACCCTGTATAATGTTTATACTAAATATCTCAAAATCAAGTTATTTAATAAGAAAGATAGTGGGAACTGAACTGAAATCTGAATTTAACAATTTCCACTTTGACAGCCCCTAATTCGGTTATTTTGACAGTTACAGGGTGATTCAATATATCAATTTGTAGCCCTTTAAACCCTCTTTCGACCACCCTGTATAATGTTTATAGTAAAAATGTCAAAATTGAGTTAGTTAATAGTAAAGACATTGTAAACTGGATTGAAATCTGTATTCAACAGTTTCCACTTTGACAGCCCCTAATTCGGTTATTTTGACAGTTACAGGGTGATTCAGTATATCAATTTGTAGCCCTTTTAACCCTCTTTTGACCACCCTGTATAATGTTTATACTAAATATCTCAAAATCAAGTTATTTAATAAGAAAGATAGGGTGAACTGAACTGAAATCTGAATTTAACAGTTTCCACTTTGACAGCTCCTAATTCGGTTATTTTGACAGTTACAGGGTGATTCAGTATATCAATTTGTAGCCCTTGAAACCCTCTTTGGACCACCCTGTATAATGTTTATAGTAAATATCTCAAAATCAAGTTATTTAATAAGAAAGATAGTGGGAACTTAACTTTGTTATTTTGACAGTTACAGGGTGATTCAATATATCAATTTGTAGCCCTTTAAACCCTCTTTTGACCACCCTATATAAAGTTTATAGTGAAAATGTCAAAACCGAGTTATTTGACAGTAAAGACAGTGTGAACTGAATTGAAATCTGCATTCAACAACTACCACTTTAACAGTCCGTGAGTCGGTTATTGTGACAGTTACAGGGTGATTCAATATATCAGTTTGTAGCCCTTTAAACACTCTTTTGATCACCCTGTATAATGTTTGTAAAAAAAAATTCAAAATTGAGTTATTTGATAGTAAAGCCGCTATGTGAAGTTTGGCAACACTGATTGGACGCCATCTTGGCTTGAAAAAAATCAGGTTTTTTTCAGGTATTTCTGTGTTATATGATTTTCCTGAAAAATCACGTAACACAAAACAAAATGGCGTACCGCCACCATCTTGGAATATTAAAAATATACTTTTTGACCGACCACCCTGTATACAGTTGATACGTACACAAAGACACGGTCATCTGTCAAGGACGTTGACAAATCGATAAAAATAATACGAAAATTGTCAACGGCAACACACACACACGCGGGGCCACCTTCTCCGTGGCGCGATTGCAATGCACCACGTCCTGGTGCGCGGATTTGCGCCTCGAAACCGCTATTTTCCGTTCTCTCCGGTTTCAGTCGACCGATACAGCTGGTGCCCGTCATGCGGCCAGCTTTTGACGGAGTCGTCGTCGTCGTCAGCACCGCGATATCCTGGTGATTTCTTCTTCTAGGATGACGGTATAGTGCGAACCACGCGAATTTGCTTGTGACGTCACGTTTTTCCCCATCCGCGTACGCGGTTATGTAATTTGTGTATATGTTTGTGTATTGTTTCTCGGTGGCTAAAGCCGGATGCACCAGAATAGGATTGTCGTCGAAGAGCAAAAAAGGTACACGCATATCGATGCTAAAGCACATCTCTACTAGCTTTAATGCTTTTCCAGCTTGAAATAGTGATGTTTTTTCTGTGTTGGTCGATTCTCTGACGTTTTTTACGCAAAAAATCGTTCTTTATAAAATGTCATATCTCTCATCGTTTTTGAGATATTTGAATGTTTCGTCGCACTGAGAGAACGATTTGATTAAAACAAGCAATAGTTAAGTTGGGACACCCTGTATCGTCTGAGTATAGTAAATTTGCAAAAATTTTTTTAAATTTTATATACAGTTTCATCAACCGATTAACTTGCTTCTATGTCATTTTGACGTCAGCTGTCAAATACGAGAGTTATTCAAGGTCAAAGCAAAAAGTGTCTAAAAATGTTGGTCTGGAAAGTTTGGTCAACTTTGACGCCCTCTAGCGGCCTAACGGTGCAACCGATTAACTTAAGCGGCCATATTTTCTGAAAGCTGACACTTTGAGCTGTCTTTTTGCTTCTATGTCATTTTGACGTCAGCTGTCAAATACGAGAGTTATTCAAGGTCAAAGCAAAAAGTGTCCAAAAATGTTGGTCTGGAAAGTTTGGTCAACTTTGACGCCCTCTAGCGGCCTAACGGTGCAACCGATTAACTTAAGGGGCCATATTTTCTGAAAGCTGACACTTTGAGCTATCTTTTTGCTTCTATGTCATTTTGACGTCAGCTGTCAAATACGAGAGTTATTCAAGGTCAAAGCAAAAAGTGTCCAAAAATGTTGGTCTGGAAAGTTTGGTCAACTTTGACGCCCTCTAGCGGCCTAACGGTGCAACCGATTAACTTAAGCGGCCATATTTTCTGAAAGCTGACACCTTAGGCTATCTTTTACCTTCAGTGACATTTTGACGCCAACTGTCAAATAACAAAGTTATTCAAGGTCATATTCGTCAGTGTCTAAAGAATCGTACTTGACAGCTACTGACTACTGACACTTGACAGGACAGTTTTTCGATTTGGCAACGCTGCAATACATTAAAAACACCGCAAATTCGTTGGACATGTAGAACAATACGTATAGTTTTACTCAAATTAGATGGTTCCGTAAGAAGGCAATTGACCGCTCGAGCGCAATCAGCTGTGATCCAAACTATACATTTTTGTTACCCAGTGGTTCGGGTTTTTCGTTTGCTAGTGTAATGTAATGCTTTCAGGTCACCTTGAAATATCAAACATTAATAAAAGATTGATTAATTAACGTTCTTTCAGTTGATACAACCGCAATGACATTGAATCTACTACGAAATATACAGGGTGTCTCAAAAAACTGTAAATGTCTGTAAAATCACTCGGGCTGCAGAAAATATGGATTTGGGACACGCTGTATGTACAGAAAAACCCCAAAAACAATGGTACAAATTTGTATAACACTAACATGTGTTTGAGCTACCCTGTATGTATAAGAGGTAGTTGAAAAAGGTATTCAGTGACAACCAAATTGATATTTTGAATCACCCTGTGTAACTGTCAAAATAACCGAGTACTCTCATTTAAAGAACACTTCAAAGGCTACACAGTGGTCAAAATTAGAACTCTGTAACTGTCAAAATAACGGCGTAACAATCTGTCAAAGTGGGCACTACTAATTTATTGTTGTTTCGGTGTATATTGTGCAATAACTCCCTAATTATTACCTTGACTTTAAACTCTCTAATTGGGGATTTAAAGAGGACTTTAAGGGCTACACAGTGGTCAAAATTAGAACTGTGTAACTGTCAAAATAACCGAGTTACAAGCTGTCAAAGTTGGCACTACTAATTTGTTGCTGTTTCGGAGTTTATCGTGCAACAACTCTCTAATTATTACCTTGACTTTAACTCTCTAACTGGGGATCTAAAGAGGACTTTAAGGGCTACACAGTGGTTAAAATTAGAACTGCGTAACTGTCAAAATAAACGATTAACAAGCTGTCAAAGTTGGCACTACTAATTTGTTGTTGCTTCGGTGTTTATCGTGCAACAACTCCCTAATTATTACTTTGACTATAACTCTCTAATTGGGGATTTGAAGAGGACTTTAAGGGCTACACAGTGGTCAAAATTAGAACTGTGTAACTGTCAAAATAACCGAGTAACAAGCTGTCAAAGTTGGCACTACTAATTTGTTGCTGTTTCGGAGTTTATCGTGCAACAACTCTCTAATTATTACCTTGATTTTAACTCTCTAAGTGGGTATTTAAAGAGGACTTCAAGGGCTACACAGTGGTCAAAATTACAACTGTGTAACTGTCAAAATAACCGATTTACAAGCTGTCAAAGTGGGCACTACTAATTTGTTGTTGCTTCGGAGTTTATCGTGCAACAACTCCCTAATTATTACTTTGACTTTAACTCTCTAATTGGGGATTTGAAGAGGACTTTAAGGGCTACACAGCGGTCAAAATTAGAACTCTGTAACTATCAAAATAACCGATTAACAAGCTGTCAAAGTTGGCGCTACTAATTTGTTGTTGCTTCGCTGTTTGTCGTGCAACAACTCCCTAATTATTACCTTAACTTTTACTCTCTAATTGGGGATTTCAAGAGGACTTCAAGGGCTACACAGTGGTCAAAATTGGAACTCTGTAACTGTCAAAATAACAGAGTTACAGGGTGTTCAATTGGAAAGTATCAGATTCAGTCCACTCTGTATATTTGTGCTTGAATAACTCAATTATTTGACATTTTGATTACAGACATTTTTTTTCTTTTCTTTTTCGTCTTTCTTCTTCTTCTCTTTCTTTATATTTTTCTTCTTTGTTTTTTTTTAGTTTCTTTTTCCTTCTTTGTTTTCCTTTCCTGTTTGCCCTGTTTTCTTTCTTTAGGTAATTTTGTCTCTTCTTCATCTACTTTCTTTTTATTCTTTGTTTTTCCTTTTCTTACTTTTCTTCTTTATTTTTTCTTTTTGTTTGATTTATTTTCTTTTTTTTTTCCTAACTTTGCTTTGTCCCTCTTTTCTCCATTCCGTTTTGGTCGGTTATTTGACATTTTTTGACGTCATTACAATTTAGTTTGATTTTTCATCTATATATCACTAATCAATAGTGAGCACTAATTTAAACACCCAATGGAGTCATATTCTGGTAAAAACCAGTGAAATTTCGGTTCGAACATGGTGACGTCATCGCAATTTACTTTGATTCGTTGTATAGCACTCTCTCACACACAAACCGAATCGATAAAAAGGAAAGTGTTCTCAAGGAAGTAATCATTGATTGTGCACCAAAGTACAAACGTTATTTCCGTCGTGTAATACATCAAAACTTTCTGCCTTTTTTTTTTGATCTAAATCAAAGCGAAAGCTAATCCTTGGTTAAAATTAACCATAACCTGTACAGAATGCCTTAATAAACACGTTATTTGCATAATGTGCGTTTTAAACGTGACGCATCCGAGTGCAATTATGGTATTATTGGTTTGCGTAACGACTGTATATTTTAATATACAGGGTGTTGCAGAAACAACAAAACTAGGAACGCTAGTCAACTGCGCCTGGCGTTTAGTTCGAAATAGGGTCAAAACTGCGGTACCGTTTCGTCCCACTAACTTGGTGGTACTTGGCTGCATCTCAGTGGTACCCGAACCGTTCTAACTGTGGGTTCTTTATTGCTTTTCCGGTCCGGGTACGATGGTACGGACCATTGTGACTTGATTTCGGCGCTTTCACGGTTGTTAAAGGCAATTTGACAGACTTGTAGGTAAGTGACAGCTGTCAAACTTCAATCAAGTTACTCTCCATACGTCAGGTTGACAGCTGTCAAAAATTTCAGTCCTCTCCATCCGCCAGTTTCTCAAATATAACACAATTCAGTTGTTTGTTGCTTAACATGTAGATTCTACTTTAAACATTTTTTTGACAGACTTGCAGGTAAGTGACAGCTGTCAAACTTCGATCAAGTTACTCTCCATACGTCAGGTTGACAGCTGTCAAAAATTTCAGTCCTCTCCATCCGCCAGTTTCTGAGATGTAACACAATTCAGTTGTTTGTTGCTTAACATGTAGATTCTACTTTAAACATTTTTTTGACAGACTTGTAGGTAAGTGACAGCTGTCAAACTTCGATCAAGTTACTCTCCATACGTCAGGTTGACAGCTGTCAAAAATTTCAGTCCTCTCCATCCGCCAGTTTCTGAGATATAACACAATTCAGTTGTTTGTTGCTTAACATGTAGATTCTACTTTAAACATTTTTTTGACAGACTTGTAGGTAAGTGACAGCTGTCAAACTTCTATCAAGTTACTCTCCATACGTCAGATTGACAGCTGTCAAAAATTTCAGTCCTCTCCATCCGCCAGTTTCTGAGATGTAACACAATTCAGTTGTTTGTTGCTTAACATGTAGATTCTACTTTAAACATTTTTTTGACAGACTTGTAGGTAAGTGACAGCTGTCAAACTTCAATCAAGTTACTCTCCATACGTCAGGTTGACAGCTGTCAAAAATTTCAGTCCTCTCCATCCGCCAGTTTCTCAAATATAACACAATTTAGTTGTTTGTTGCTTAACATGTAGATTCTACTTTAAACATTTTTTTGACAGACTTGTAGGTAAGTGACAGCTGTCAAACTTCTATCAAGTTACTCTCCATACGTCAGATAGACAGCTGTCAAAAATTTCAGGCCTCTCCATCCGCCAGTTTCTGAGATATAACACAATTCAGTTGTTTGTTGCTTAACATGTAGATTCTACTTTAAACATTTTTTTGACAGACTTGTAGGTAAGTGACAGCTGTCAAACTTCGATCAAGTTACTCTCCATACGTCAGGTTGACAGCTGTCAAAAATTTCAGTCCTCTCCATCCGCCAGTTTCTGAGATATAACACAATTTAGTTGTTTGTTGCTTAACATTTAGATTCTACTTTAAACATTTTTTTGACAGACTTGTAGGTAAGTGACAGCTGTCAAACTTCAATCAAGTTACTCTCCATACGTCAGGTTGACAGCTGTCAAAAATGTCAGCCCTCTCCAGCAAGCAGTTTCTGAGATATTGCACGTTTTGTCATTTTCTTTCTCATCTGAGTGTTTCCCTGACACTTTTCCCATCCTGTATATAAAGGAAAATGGTCAAAATTCCTTTGATTTGAAACGTACGAAAATAGCGAGTGTTAGAATAACAATTTAAGCGTAAATTTATATAACAAAAATAAAAATTAGCTAAGTTTACATCGTTCGATTCAAGGAAGATCAGTGTCTAAATAAAACTTATACACGTACGATTAAGCCATGAAATGTTTGTTATTTTATCGGTTAAACGGTAAATATACCATAATTCAAGGTTAGGGTGTTTACGGGCTACACAGTGGTCAAAATTAGAACTCTGTAACTGTCAAAATAACCAAGTTACGAGCTGTCAAAGTTTTGGCACGACTAGTTTGACTTTGATGTTCTTCATGCAATAGCTCCCTAATCGTTGACAGTTACTAAAAAATTCTAATAGGGTGTTTAAAGAGCACTTTACAGGCTACACAGTGGTTAAAATTGGAACCATGTAACTGTCAAAATAACCAAGTTACGAGCTGTCAAAGTTTTTGGCACGACTAGTTTGACTTTGATGTTCTTCATGCAGTATCTCCCTAATCGTTGACAGTTACTGAAAGATTTTAATAGGGTATTTAAAGAGCACTTCACGGGCTACACAGTGGTTAAAATTAGAACCATGTAACTGTCAAAATAACCAAGTTACGAGCTGTCGAAGTTTTGGCACGACTAGTTTGAATTTGATGTTCTTCATGCAATAGCTCCCTAATCGTTGACAGTTACTAAAAAATTCTAATAGGGTGTTTAAAGAGCACTTTACAGGCTACACAGTGGTTAAAATTGGAACCATGTAACTGTCAAAATAACCAAGTTACGAGCTGTCAAAGTTTTGGCACGACTAGTTTGACTTTGATGTTCTTCATGCAATAACTCCCTAATCGTTGACAGTTACTTAAATATTCTAATAGGGTATTTAAAGAGCACTTCACGGGCTTCACAGTGGTTAAAATTAGAACCATGTAACTGTCAAAATAACCAAGTTACGAGCTGTCAAAGTTTTGGCACGACTAGTTTGACTTTGATGTTCTCCATGCAATACCTCTCTAATCGTTGACAGTTACTGAAAGATTTTAATAGGGTATTTAAACAGCGCTTTACGGGCTACACAGTGGTTCAAATTGGAACCATGTAACTGTCAAAATAACCAAGTTACGAGCTGTCAAAGTTTTTGGCACGACTAGTTTGACTTTGATGTTCTTCATGCAATAACTCCCTAATCGTTGACAGTTACTACAAGATTCTAGTAGGGTATTTAAAGAGCACTTTCCGGGCTACACAGTGGTCAAAATTAGAACCATGTAACTGTCAAAATAACCAAGTTACGAGCTGTCAAAGTTTTTAAAAATTGACATGTGGTAGTTTCAAATGAAATATGCCCATTTTGACAGTGACAGACACTTCTGAGATATATTTGTTGGTTTTTGACATTTAAAAAAATGCAAATTTGACATTTTTTTAGAAGTTTGATTATTTTTTGCCAAATCCACATAGTTTTTTCAAATTTGCAGTTTCCCAAGGCAGTTTTTGTTTCTGAGCAGTCTCAGCACATCTTCTGAGGTCAAAATTTGCTCAGAAAATGGGTCAGACTAGTAAAAACAGGACAAAATTTGTGAGTCACACGTTTTACTAGAAAAATCGTACCGTTTTCAATCAATACCAACTACAATTGCAGGCCAGTGGTTCAATTTAGTAGATTAACAATTTAAGAAGGTCAAAATTGTGAAAAAACCGGACAAGGCCAATCAAATCGATAGTACAGTTCAAATTGTAAGTAATATCGATAACTTAAAATTTTAATGAAATAGCCAATAGTTTTGGTTTTTATTATAGTCCGGGACAATACTAGTAAATTGCCCTTGACTGGAAAAAAATAATCGTCAATTCTCAGTCGTCACGAATGATAATTAAACCAGTTTACGAAAACAGCCATCAAGGTTGATTGACTGAAAAATTTACGGAAAAAATTGTAGGGGGAGTTTGCGTGTAGCCTTAATTTATAATGTATGTCGTTAGGGTTGAAATTCGTTTCAAACCACTCGCCTTAGTAACGCTCCTTTTCATAACAGTAGCTATTAATTGTAAGCAAAAATAGGCTTTATAATATTTAATATCAAAAAAAGGTTATTTCAGGATATACAGTATGAATCACTGGGCAATTTGCATTACTGATACAGTTCACATCAAATTAATGAATCAGCACTTCCAAATGATTTTATTTAGTATACTGGGTGATTCAAGTAAAGTTTATGCCTAAAAGTAATTTTAAAAAAAAATTCCTGTGTAATCCTGTCAATTTGTTCTGATCTAGTTCGTAGTTAAAATTGACAGAAAAATGACACAATTGTCAAATCTGGCTTTGCATGTCAGCTGTCAAATTTATTTTTTTTTTTCAAACGTCAAACACAACAACATTTTTGCTTTAGTGTAAAAATGCGCAAAATCCATTTCAAACTACCATTCACATGCGACTGGTTGTGACCGCCATATTGGCATTTTACTGACAGTTATCGGACACTGTCAAATTTGAATTTTTGAAATGTCAAAAGTCGAAGAAAAACTGACGCGATACAGCTGACAGTTGTTTGGCAGCTTTTGTGAATTGTGTCGTTGTAGCAAAGTGTCAGCTGTCAAATTTAGTTCAATAATTGTCCTTAGTTAGGTTGACAGATTACATTAGATTAGTTTGACAGCTGTCAAAAAATTGCAGCTCAATTGGTGTCGTAGTTTCATAAAGATTAAGATTTAAATCAAGTTGATGAGGAAATTTGCTCAGTCATCGTTAAGAGTCTACATTAATAGGCCTAGTCACGCTTGCGCGTAACTGACAGGTGTCAAATTTGACACAATTACTGTCTTAGGTCAGTTTGACAGCTGTCAAAATATTGCAGCTCAATTGGTGCCGAAGTTTCGTGGAGATTAAACTTTGAATCAAGTCGTTGGGGAAATTTACTCAATCATCGTTAAGAGTCTACATTAATAGGTCTTGTCACGCTTGCGCGTAACTGACAGCTGTCAAATTTGACATGATTACTGTCTTAGGTTAGTTTGACAGCTGTCAAAACATTTTAGCTCAATTGGTGCCGAAGTTTCGTGGAGATTAAACTTTGAATCAAGTCGATGAGGAAATTTACTCAATCATCGTTAACGAGTCTACATTAATCGGTCTTGTCACGCTTGCGCTTAACTGACAGGTGTCAAATTTGACACAATTACTGTCTTAGGTTAGTTTGACAGCTGTCAAATCATTTTAGCTCAATTGGTGTCGTAATTTCGTAGAAGTTTCTAGATTAGATGCGTTTGCTTATTCATCGTTAGAGGTTTACATTTATTTGTCTTGTTGCTAGGCTTGCGCTCAAGTGACAGCTGTCAAATTTGACACAATTACTCGTCTTAGGTTAGTTTGACAGCTGTCAATCTTGACAGCATCGTTGGGTTTAGGTTAGGTTAAGGTTTAAAAAATACATAAATGTACAAATTACACAATAATTTGAAAGTTAAAAGGCTGATAAGTAACCGTGAAACTTGCCCACGCTTTCAAAGCTGTTTACCGTTTTCGTTGGCAAAAATGCGCTTCGAAAAGCAAATATTAAATTCGACCCACGTCCACGGAAAATAATCGAGCAAAAACAAACAATTGCCCAGAAATTGCGAAACTTTCGGTGTTTCCACGGTTTAAAAGGAGAAAAATTCAGAGGAATTCCCTCAATCACTTGTTTGCTCGAATCTTGTTTTTGAGGACACCCTGTACTATTTCAAGACCTGAAATTCCCCCACAACCTGTCCTTTTTGCTATACACGGTGTTTGCAAATAAGTTCCAAATCAAATTACTCGTTGTGTTCTCTCACTTTTGGGACACTCTGTACGTTGATTGACTGAATTTTTTTTTTTTTTGCAGGGGTCCTGGACATGACTACGACGGAGAATATCCGTTTTAGTGTCCACACCCTGGACAAGGCGACAAAGGCCAAAGTAACCTTAGAAAATTATTACAGTAATCTCGTAGCGCAGCATGTAGAACGAAAACAAAGGTAAGGTTTTTCTGGTTAGCAGTTTATTTTTTTTTTTTGTATACGGTGTCCCAAAAAATGTCAATAATCCAGTCATTTTGTTACTTTACCTAAGAAATTGTTAAGTTTTAAAAATAATTTTACTTGAGACACCTTGTATGTATATTACTACTTTTTTTTTGGGAAAAAAATTTAATATTGACTTTCAACTCCTTTTCGACTAATTTGTAGTCGGGGAATCCATTACAACTGTCAGTTTGACAATAACTGTCACTCAATTCGAGTAAATCCAATATGGCGACTCTTATTAAGTTAAACAATGTTTTCTGCTTTTTTTTTATGCTGCTTTAAATTTTTATGCACTGTTTCGGTTGAACCTCAATAACTCTCTTATTTGATTGACATGGTATGAATTTTTATATGTCGATGGACAGCCAATAACATGGGCTTTCTAACGATATGCAACATTGACGGATTGGTTCAATAGTTTGGCCGCTAGAGGGCCTCAAAGTTGCTCAATGTTTTCTGTTACATTTTCATGCACTGTTTCGTTTTAACCTTAATACCGCCCTTATTTGATTGATATGGTATAAAGTTTTATATGTCGATGGACAGCCAATAAAATGGGCTTTCTAACGATATGCAACATTAGATGATTGCTTCAATAGTTTGGCCGCTAGAGGGCTTCAAAGTTGATCAATGTTTTTTGTTCACTTTTAAGTCAAATTGTTTGCAAGTCAAATTTCTACCTTAAAAAGTAGAAACAAATTAGGTCAAAAATTTTGAAAAAGCTTTCAAAAGTTGTATTTAAAGTAGTTTTGAGACAATTTTTGTGTGTTTGAAGCCAATATCAAGTATTACAGTCAATTTTCATAGTTTTGGGGACTCTATTTTGGATTTCAAGTCATTTTTTTACGAAATTTTGGTCAAAAACCTTGAAAATTGACTTTAAAACCGTTTCTTAAGCTTTTCAAGTCAGTTTTCATGGGTTTGAAGTCAATATTCGGATTGGAAGTCTTGAAATTTGTCTGAAAGACAAGAAAATTGACTTGAAAGACAAACTTTAAGTTTTCAAGCTAATTTTTAAGGTTTTTAGGGCTGTTTTTCGGTTTTCTATTAATTTTTAGGTCAAAAACCGTGAAAATTGACTTTAAAACCGTTTTTTAAGCTTTTCAAGTTAGTTTTCATGGATTTGAAGTCAAAATTCCGTCTGGAAGTCTTGAAATTTGTCTTAAAGACGTGAAAATTGACTTGAGAGACAAACTTTAAGTTTTCAAGCTAATTTGTATGGTTTTTGGGTCTGTTTTTTGTTTTTCTATTAATTTTTAGGTCAAAAACCTTGAAAATTGACTTTAAAACGGTTTTTTAAGCTTTTCAAGTCAGTTTTCATGGGTTTGAAGTCAATATTCGGACTGGAAGTCTTGAAATTTGTCTTAAAGACGTGAAAATTGACTTGAGAGACAAACTTTAAGTTTTCAAGCAAATTTGTATGGTTTTTGGGTCTGTTTTTCGGTGTTCGATTAATTTTTGGTTCAAAAACCTTGAAAATTGACTTTAAAACTGTTTTTTAAGCTTTTCAAGTCAGTTTTCATGGGTTTGACGTCAAAATTCGAACTGAAAGTCTTGAAATTTGTCATAAAGACGTGAAAATTGACTTGAGAGACAAACTTTAAGTTTTCAAGCTAATTTGTATGGTTTTTGGGTCTGTTTTTCGGTTTTCGATTAATTTTTGGGTCAAAAACCTTGAAAATTGACTTTAAAACTGTTTTTTAAG
This sequence comes from Ips nitidus, assembly GCA_018691245.2. Taxonomy (NCBI): domain Eukaryota; kingdom Metazoa; phylum Arthropoda; class Insecta; order Coleoptera; family Curculionidae; genus Ips; species Ips nitidus. The sequence goes on along the minus strand of CM042801.1, from coordinate 3,126,812 downwards.
CTTTTCAAGTCAGTTTTCATGGATTTGAAGTCAAAATTCCGTCTGGAAGTCTTGAAATTTGTCTTAAAGACATAAAAATTTACTTGAGAGACAAACTTTAAGTTTTCAAGTCAAAATTTGTATGGTTTTTGGGTCTGTTTTTCGGTTTTCGATTAATTTTTGGGTCAAAAACCTTGAAAATTTACTTCAAAACTGTTTTTTAAGCTTTTCAAGTCAGTTTTCATGGATTTGAAGTCAAAATTCCGTCTGGAAGTCTTGAAATTTGTCTTAAAGACATAAAAATTTACTTGAGAGACAAACTTTAAGTTTTCAAGTCAATTTGTATGGTTTTTGGGTCTGTTTTTCGGTTTTCGATTAATTTTTGGGTCAAAAACCGTGAAAATTTACTTCAAAACTGTTTTTTAAGCTTTTCAAGTCAGTTTTCATGGGTTTGAAGTCAATATTCGGACTGGAAGTCTTGAAATTTGTCTTAAAGACATGAAAATTGACTTTAAAACTGTTTTTTAAGCTTTTCAAGTCAGTTTTCATGGGTTTGACGTCAAAATTCGAACTGAAAGTCTTGAAATTTGTCATAAAGACGTGAAAATTGACTTGAGAGACAAACTTTAAGTTTTCAAGCTAATTTGTATGGTTTTTGGGTCTGTTTTTCGGTTTTCGATTAATTTTTAGGTCAAAAACCTTGAAAATTGACTTTAAAACTGTTTTTTAAGCTTTTCAAGTCAGTTTTCATGGGTTTGAAGTCAATATTCGGACTGGAAGTCTTGAAATTTGTCTTAAAGACATGAAACTCGACTTGCCAGACAAACTTTAAGTTTTCAACTAAATTTGTATGGTTTTTGGGTCTGTTTTTCGGTTTTCTATTAATTTTTACTTCAAAAATCTTGAAAATTTACTTTAAAACTGTTTTTTAAGCTTTTCAAGTCAGTTTTCATGGGTTTGAAGTCAATATTCGGACTGGAAGTCTTGAAATTTGTCTTAAAGACTTGTAAATTGTTTTTGAAGCTTTTTAAGTCATTTTTCAGGGTTTTAAAGTATTTTCATCCTTTCCAAGTCAATTTTAATGTAATTTGAGCAAAAAAAAAAAAATTTTTTTTAATTTTTTTCTAGATTAGCAAAATTAGAAGAATCCCTTAAAGACGATAGCCTTTCGGAAGAACAAAAGCACGAGAAACGGTTACAACATGCACAAAAAGAAACAGAGTTCCTTAGACTGAAACGTTCCAGGTAAGTGCAAATTGCTCAAAGAGAAAAATCCCTTTAAAACAGGTTTTTACTTGTCAATTTGACAGTTTTTGACAAAAATGAGTATAAACTCGATTTTTTGACCCGTCAAATGACTGTCAAAAAAAATCCGAGTTTATACTAGTTTTCTGGTAAATTGGGGCTTTAGTAGGTTTTTCGCTATTTTCTGTTATTTTTTTGGTTTTAATTGCCAATTTTTTTAGACTTGGTGTGGAAGACTTCGAACCCCTCAAAGTGATAGGCCGAGGAGCGTTCGGTGAAGTTCGGCTGGTGCAGAAAAAGGACACCGGTCACGTGTACGCAATGAAAATCCTGCGCAAGGCGGACATGTTGGAGAAGGAGCAGGTGGCGCACGTGCGGGCGGAACGAGACATTTTAGTCGAGGCCGACCACCAATGGGTGGTCAAAATGTATTATAGGTAAGTTACCAACCTTGAAAAACGCACCATTTTACCGAAAAATGCATACATAAACGATTTTACCATATTTTTTGAAAAAAATATCTGTCTGAACAGTGCAGAAGATTGTCAAAGGCATCTGTCGTTGTTTGACATTTTTAACACGTTTCTGAGCGTCATTTGATAATTTTGGTGTAGTAGTCAGGCTTAGAAAGTCCATTTTGACAACCTGAAAGCAATAAGAAGGCTTCAAACGTACATTTTGACTAATCTAACACTTTCTGCCATTCCTAGACACTTCTAAAGCACTAAGAATGCTTCCAAGACCCTTTGAGGACAGTAAACAAGCTTACAACATCAATTTTGACTGTTTCAAGACAATAAGAAGGCTTCTAGCCTACATTTTGACTAATCTAAGACTCTATGCCATTCTTGGACAATTCTAAAGCACTAAGAATGCTTCCAAGACCCTTTGAGGACAGTAAACAAGCTTACAACATCAATTTTGACTGTTTCAAGACAATAAGAAGGCTTCTAGCCTACATTTTGACTAATCTAAGACTCTATGCCATTCCTGGACATTCTAAAGCACTAAGAATGCTTCCAAGACACTGTGAGGACAGTAAACAAGCTTACAACATCAATTTTGACTGTTTCAAGACAATAAGAAGGCTTCTAGCCTACATTTTGACTAATCTAAGACTCTATGCCATTCCTGGACAATTCTAAAGCACTAAGAATGCTTCTTAGACACTGTGAAGGCAGTAAACAAGCTTGCAACATCAATTTTGACTGTTTGAAGACAATAAGAAGGCTTCTAGCCTACATTTTGACTAATCTAAGACTCTATGCCATTCTTGGACCATTCCAAAGCACTAAGAATGCTTCCAAGACACTGTGAGGACAGTAAACAAGCTTACAACTTCAATTTTGACTGTTTCAAGACAATAAGAAGGCTGCTAGTCTACATTTTGACTAATCTAAGACTTTCTGCCATTCTTGGACAATTCTGAAGCATTAAGAATGCTTCCAAGACCCTTTGAGGACAGTAAACAAGCTTACAACATCAATTTTGACTATTTGAAGACAATAAGAAGGTTTCTAGCCTACATTTTGACTAATCTAAGACTTTCTGGCATTCCTAGACAAGTCTAAAGCACTAAGAATGCTTCTAAGACACTGTGAAGGCAGTAAACAAGCTTACAACATCAATTTTGACTGTTTCAAGACAATAAGAAGGCTTCTAGCCTACATTTTGACTAATCTAAGACTCTATGCCATCACTGGACCATTCTAAAGCACTAAGAATGCTTCCAAGACTCTATGAAGGCAGTAAACAAACTTACAACTTCAATTTTGACTATTTGAAGACAATAAGAAGGTTTCTAGCCTACATTTTGACTAATCTAAGACTTTCTGGCATTCCTAGACAAGTCTAAAGCACTAAGAATGCTTCTAAGACACTGTGAAGGCAGTAAACAAGCTTACAACATCAATTTTGACTATTTGAACTTCTAGCCTAACATGTTTAGTTGTCCAAGACATCTTTGCCTATCATTTGACACTGCCAGGACAATGAGCGTCATTTAGGACAATTTTAAGACAGAAATTGATAGTCAGCAGCCAGTATAAGACCACTTCTGACATACATTTTGTATAATTTACATCATTTGACGATACCTAGGCGGTAAAAAGAGTTGCAGTTGGAAATTTGACAACTTTTAAGCAGGAAGAAGATCTTTAGACAGTTCTGACAATTGTCAAGACAAATTAGCGATTCAATCTTTGTCAAAAGCCGATAAAAACGTTTGCGACGTCAATTTTGACAAAAATGGTATAACTCGCCTAAAAATTTTTAGAATTTGGTGTAATACATTTTTGGTTTAGTTGAAAAAACTGTCAAATATGACCGATACGTTCTGAATGTTTTGGGTTAAGTCAAAATGTATTTTAGAAGCTTATTTACTGTCTTCAGATTGTCAAAAAATGTTATACTGCTTTAGAATTGTCAGATGTTTTAGACAACCAGACATTTTATGTTAAAAGTGTTCCTACTGTCTTCAGACCACAAAAATTCATATTGGAAGCCTTCTTATTGTCTTCAGATAGTCAAAATTTAAGTTGTAAGCTTGTTTACTGTCCTCACAGTGTCTTGGAAGCATTCTTAGTGCTTTAAAATAGTCTAGTGATGGCATAGAGTCTTAGATTAGTCAAAATGTAGGCTGGAAGCTTTCTTATTGTCTTAAAACAGTCAAAATTGATGTTGTAAGCTTGTTTACTGTCTTCATAGAGTCTTAGAAGCATTCTTAGTGCTTTAGAATGGTCCAGTGATGGCATAGAGTCTTAAATTAGTCAAAATGTAGGCTAGAAGCCTTCTTATTGTCTTCAGATAGTCAAAATTGATGTTGTAAGCTTGTTTCCTGCCTTCACAGTGTCCTAGAAGCATTCTTAGTGCTTTAGAATTGCCTAGGAAAGCCAGAAAGTCTTAGATTAGTCAAAATGTAGGCTAGAAACCTTCTTATTGTCTTGAAACAGTCAAAATTGATGTTGCAAGCTTGTTTACTGCCTTCACAGTGTCTTAGAATCATTCTTAGTGCTTTAGAAGTGTCTAGGAATGGCATAGAGTCTTAGATTAGGCATAATTTATGTTAGAAGCCTTCTTATTGCCCTCAGATAGTCAAAATTGATGTTGTAAGCTTGTTTACTGTCCTCAAAGTGTCTTGGAAGCATTCTTAGTGCTTTAGAATGGTCCAGTGATGGCATAGAGTCTTATATTAGTCAAAATGTAGGCTGGAAGCCTTCTTATTGTTTTCAGATAGTCAAAATTGAAGTTGTAAGCATGTTTACTGCCTTCACAGTGTCTTAGAAGCATTCTTAGTGCTTTAGAATGGTCCAGTGATGGCATAGAGTGTTAGATTAGTCATAATTTATGTTAGAAGCCTTCTTATTGTCTTAAAACAGTCAAAATTGATGTTGTAAGCTTGTTTACTGTCCTCACAGTGTCTTGGAAGCATTCTTAGTGCTTTAGAAGTGTCTAGGAATGGCATAAAGTCTTAGATTAGTCAAAATGTAGACTAGAAGCCTTCTTATTGAAGCCTTCTTACTGCCTTCACAGTGTCCTAGAAGTATTCTTTGTTCTTGGCAGAGTATGTCTAGAAATTGTCTTAAAACAGTCAAAATTGATGTTGTAAGCTTGTTTACTGTCCTCACAGTGTCTTGGAAGCATTCTGAGTGCCTTATAATGGTCCAGTGATGGCATAGAGTCTTAGATTAGTCAAAATGTAGACTAGAAGCCTTCTTATTGTCTTAAAACAGTCAAAATTGATGTTGTAAGCTTGTTTACTGTCCTCAAAGTGTCTTGGAAGCATTCTTAGTGCTTTAGAAGTGTCTAGGAATGGCATAGAGTCTTAGATTAGTCAAAATGTAGACTAGAAGCCTTCTTATTGTCTTCAAATAGTCAAAATTGATGTAGTAAGCTTATTTACTGCCCTAAAATTGTCTTACAGTTTTAGAATTGCCAATAAAAATACTCACAAGTGTCGTACATTAGTCAAGTGTTGTCAGAAGCTTTCCTAAGCCAAAAAGTAGTTATTAGTAGCCTTCAGGTTGTCAATTGTGTCTTAAAATTGTCAAACATAACACTGACAGCTTTTGACAGTATTCAGACGATTCCGCTGAAATATGACAGCTGTCCTGAGGTGGTTCGTTTGACAGTTCAGTCAGATAATAGCAGAAAAGTTAAAATTTATTCCAAAGAAGTATAAAGTGAAGCTTACTGACTTTTGGTTTTGTCTGCTGTGTCGTACACGTTGTCAGTTGTCACTTACCGCATAAAAGTGACAGCTAGCAAATGACAGTGACATTTCACTTTCTCTTTTTTTCTCGTTCTAGTAAGTGAATCAAACAAAACCTTTTTGCAGTTTTCAGGACCCGATCAACCTCTACCTAATCATGGAATTCTTGCCTGGAGGCGACATGATGACGCTCCTGATGAAGAAAGACACGCTGTCGGAAGAATGCACGCAATTCTACATTGCGGAGACGGCTTTGGCGATCGATTCGATACACAAATTGGGATTCATTCATCGGGACATCAAACCGGACAATTTGCTGTTGGACGCCAAAGGCCACCTAAAACTGTCCGATTTCGGGCTGTGCACCGGTTTGAAGAAGTCGCACCGGACCGATTTCTATCGGGATCTGAGTCAGGCGAAACCCTCCGATTTCAGTGAGTATTTTGCGGAAAATCGTTGTTTTCTTCAGCAAGTGCGGAAAATAATACTTTTTCCCACTTCCGCCAAGAGTGCGCGTGACAAGGAGCACTTTTATACTTGTTTGCGTCACGCTACACTGTCATAACTGTCAAAATTAGCCTCATTAAAGTATAAAACGCATTTTTTGGTTGGATACCTTTAGAAGTTACAAAAAATGTATTTTATACCTCCATGAAGCAAAATTTGACAGTTCTGACGTTAAGCAACATTTTTATATTTTGCTTGCGTCACGTGACAGCTGTCATAACTGTCAAAATTCACTCACCAGTGACCTGAAGGTGTAAAATGCCAAACAGAAGTATTTTCTTGAAGGATTACTGTGTAAGTGGTGTTTCCTACCCCATGGAGCCAAATATGACAGTTGTGACGTTAAGGAACACTTTAATACTTTTATTACGTCGTGTGACAGCTGTCATAACTGTCAAAATTCACTCACCAGTGACCTGAAAGTGTAAAATGCCAAATAGAAGTATTTCCTTGAAGAATTGCTCTGCAAGTTGTATTTACTGCTCCATGGAGCCAAATATGACAGTTGTGACATTAAGGAACACTTTAATACTTTTCTTGTGTCACGTGACAGCTGTCATAACTGTCAAAACTTACTCACCAATAACTTGAAAGTATAAAATGCCAAATAGAAGTGTTTCTTTGAGGAATTACAATGTAAGTTATGTTTACTGCTCCATGGAGTCAAATTTGACAGTTCTGACGTTAAAGAACACCTTAATACTTTTTTTACGTCACGTGACAGCTGTCACAATTGTCAAAACTCACTTATCAGTGACATGAAAGTATAAACTGTCAAATAGATGGTTTTCTTTCAGGAATTGCACTGTAAGTGGTGTTTACTGCTCAATGAAGCCAAATATGACAGTTGTGACGTTAGGGAACACTTTAATATTGTGTTTGCGTCACGTGACAACTGTCATAACTGTCAAAATTAGCCTCATTGAGGTGTAAAACGCATTTTTTGGCCGGATGTGTCACTAAACACAAAACATGCACTTTATACCTTCGTGACAGTAATTTTGACATTTTCAATGTTTTGACGTCAATTTGACATCTAGTTTGGTGTCAAGTAGCTGTCAAAATTAGCTTTATGGAGGTATTTTTTGACTGGATACCTTTCGAAGTCTCACTACTAAACACAATTAATGTATTTTTTTATACCGTTATGAAGCTAATTTTGACAGTTTTGACACGTAAAATTGACAATTTAAGAAGTGTCGACTGGGTGGGAACTTGGTTGACTGAATTATGGGCTACATTTTGACGTTTGAACGATCCTTCTAGCTGTCATAGTAACCAAGTTAGGAGCTGTCAAATTGTGACATCTTCAATATTTCTAGTACAGTTACACTGTTGCATTTCATGTCAAATATCTCGGTTTTTGTAATTTTTGAAAGAAAATTGTATTCAGGTAAAAGAAAGCTAAAATTATGGGCTACATTTTGACGTTTGAACGATCCTTCTAGCTGTCATAGTAACCAAGTTAGGAGCTGTCAAATTGTGACATCTTCAATATTTCTAGTACAGTTACACTGGTGCATTTCATGTCAAATATCTCGGTTATTTGTAATTTTTGAAAGAAAATTGTATTCAGGTAAAAGAAAGCGAAAATTATGGGCTACATTTTGACGTTTGAACGATCCTTCTAGCTGTCATAGTAACCAAGTTAGGAGCTGTCAAATTTTGACATCTCTCTGTCGGCAAAAAAATCGACATTTTGACTGATTCAACTGTCATTTCATAGTAATTACGTCATCGCCGATGGACTCGAAGAGGCGGGCGGAAAGTTGGAAGAAGAACAGACGGGCATTGGCGTACAGCACGGTGGGCACGCCCGATTATATCGCTCCCGAGGTGTTTCTTCAGACTGGTTACGGTCCTGCGTGCGACTGGTGGTCGCTCGGAGTGATTATGTACGAGATGCTGATCGGGTATCCGCCATTTTGTTCCGAAAATCCGCAGGACACTTACCGGAAGGTGATGAATTGGCGGGAGACGCTCGTGTTTCCGGCCGAAGTCCCCATTTCGGAAGAGGCCAAGGACACCATAATTAAGTGAGTTTTTTCGCTTTTTTTACCGTCTACTTTAGTGGGTGGGACGTTGTGAACATTTTTGATTCCTTTCAAAATTTCCGTAACTCTAACCGTTTCCGAGATATTCGACATTTTTTGAAAATTGCGTCAACATTTTGACAATTCCGTATCTCCGCCATTTTTGTGGTTTCAGCGACCGTAAAATGCTCAAAATGTTTGTCTTGAACTGCTCTTTCGGCTCGTGCTAATCGCCGCATGATTGAACATATACAGGGTGTTCAAAAAAACAAAAAGAAAAACAGTTAAATTTGAAATATTTACAATATAAACAATCAGCCTGTACACAGGCAATAGATGGACATTTTGGGTTTAACAGACACTGTTGCCAAATTTTGTTGCCTAGCAAAGAATGGAATACTTAAAATTCGACTTGTGAGAGCTTTTTCAAGAATTTTAACCTCAATTCTAGCCCTTGAACCTTTGAAAGGACATTCAGAGGCAAAACCGCTTCTCAAACCCACTTGGAGTGATAAAATGACAGTTTTAAGCACATTTTTGGAATCCCCATTAAATTTCCTATCCAACAGTGTGAAAAACATTACAAAATTTGGTACAGTTAAGAAGAAAAGTGGTGTCAAAGTTTGACCTGCCAGAAACGCAATTTGAAAGGACAGTCAGTCACAGACAAAATCACTTGTAAAACCCACTTGGAGTAAGAAAATGACTGTTTTCAGCACATTTTTGGAATCCTCATTAAATTTCCTATCCAACAGTGGGAAAAGCTTTACAACATTTCGTACAGTCAGGGAGAAAAGCTGTGTCAAAGTTTGACCTGCCAAAAACGCAGTTTGAAAGGACAGTCACAGACAAAATCACTTGTAAAACCCACTTGGAGTGAGAAAATTACAATTTTAGGCACATTTTTGGAATTCTCATTAAATTTCCTATCCAACAGTTTGAAAAACATTACAAAATTTGGTACAGTTAAGGAGAAAAGCTGTGTCAAAGTTTGACCTGCCAGAAACATAGTTTGAAAGGACAGTCACAGACAAAATCACTTGTAAAACCCACTTGGAATGAGAAAATGACAGTTTTAAGCACATTTTTGGAATCCCCATTAAATTTCCTATTCAACAGTGTAAAAAGCATTACAAAATTTGGTACAGTTAAGAAGAAAAGTGGTGTCAAAGTTTGACCTGCCGGAAACGCAGTTTGAAAGGACAGTCACAGACAAAATCACTTGTAAAACCCACTTGGAGTGAGAAAATTACTGTTTTAAGCACATTTTTGGAATCCTCATTAAATTTCCTATCCAACAGTGTGAAAAACATTACAAAATTTGGTACAGTCAGGGAGAAAAGCGGTGTCAAAGTTTGACCTGCCAGAAACGCAGTTTGAAAGGACAGTCACAGACAAAATCACTTGTAAAACCCACTTGGAGTGAGAAAATGACAGTTTTAAGCACATTTTTGGAATCCCCATTAAATTTCCTATCCAACAGTGTGAAAAACATTACAAAATTTGGTACAGTCAGGGAGAAAAGCGGTGTCAAAGTTTGACCTGCCAGAAACGCAGTTTGAAAGGACAGTCACAGACAAAATCACTTGGAAAACCCACTTGGAGTGAGAAAATTACAATTTTAGGCACATTTTTGGAATCCTCATTAAATTTCCTATCCAACAGTGTGAAAAACATTACAAAATTTGGTACAGTTAAGGAGAAAAGCGGTGTCAAAGTTTGACCTGCCAGAAACGCAGTTTGAAAGGACAGTCACAGACAAAATCACTTGTAAAACCCACTTGGAGTGAGAAAATTACAGTTTTAGGCACATTTTTGGAATCCTCATTAAATTTCCTATCCAACAGTGTGAAAAACATTACAAAATTTGGTACAGTCAGGGAGAAAAGCGGTGTCAAAGTTTGACCTGCCAGAAACACAGTTTGAAAGAACAGTCACAGACAAAATCACTTGTAAAACCCACTTGGAGTGAGAAAATTACAATTTTAGGCACATTTTTGGAATCCCCATTAAATTTCCTATCCAACAGTGTAAAAAGCATTACAAAATTTGGTACAGTTAAGGAGAAAAGCGGTGTCAAAGTTTGACCTGCCAGAAACGCAGTTTGACACGACAGTCACAGACAAAATCACTTGTAAAACCCACTTGGAGTGAGAAAATTACAGTTTTAGGCACATTTTTGGAATCCCCATTAAATTTCCTATCATCCAACAGTGTGAAAAACATTACAAAATGTGGTACAGTCAGGAAGAAAAACGGTGTCAAAGTTTGACCTGCCAGAAACACAGTTTAAAAGACAACATTGTCTGTCAAATCCAAGTTTCGGTACTTTACTGTCGGAAATGCACTTGAAAGTCTTGAAATCCAACTCCTGAAAGCTTTTTCAAGCTTCTTTGATCAGTTTTCGAGCACTAGAACGTAGGAAAGTGTCTCTATAAAAGCACAAAAATTGATTTGGAAGCTAAAAACTTGTCATTTAAGTTAGTTTCTGACGTTTTCTAGTCAATTTGAAAAATTGAAACTGTCTTGACACTTCCAGAACAGCCTAGAAGCTTTCAGTTAGTCCAAAAACTGTCTAAAAGCTTCCAGGTGATTATAAAACAGTCTATAACAACTTCCAGAACTGTCTGAAAGCTTCCAGGTGATTGCAAAACAGTCTAAAAGCTATCAAAACTGTCTAGAAACTGCATGAAACATCTAGAAACCCTAAAAAGCTTCTAGAACAATCTAGAAACTTCCAAATGCTGTTGAAGTAGTCTAAAAGCATTCAAAAAGCTTCCAGAAAAGTTTTTTTTACTTAAGAGGACTGAAAATTTAGTTAAAAAACAGAAAAGTGACGTGGAGGTTTAAAATCTCTGTTTTAAGTTAGTTTTCATGATTTCAGTGCATTTTTCCAAAAAATCGCCAATAACTTGATTATCTGAAACATTCCGTATAAACACATCAGATGATCGTAGGTAGCTAATAAATGGGGCTATCACGTGACGTTGAGCGGGCGCTGCCAAGTTGCCCCGTTTGGCCGCTAGAGGGCGTCAAACTCGACTATAATTTTTCGGAACATTTTTAAACCGAATTGACGGGTAATTTCAGGTTCTGTTGCGAGTCGGACCGACGATTGGGCTCGCAAAAGGGCCTGGACGACCTAAAAATCATTCCGTTTTACCGCGGAGTCGATTGGGAGCACATCAGGGAACGACCGGCCGCCATTCCGGTCGAAGTACGATCGATCGACGACACGTCCAACTTTGACGATTTCCCCGACGTCAAACTGGAGATTCGTAAGTCGCAACTTGATTCGCTACGTTTTGTTTTTGAGGTTAGGTTTGATTGGTTTACGTCATTTCAGCAGCAGCGCCCCTACCGCAGGACGGCGAAATCAACTACAAGGACTGGGTGTTTATTAATTACACGTTTAAGCGGTTCGAGGGGTTGACGCAACGGGGAACGCCCAAAAAAAATTGATTTCCTCCCCCTATTTTTAAAAAAACTTTATTATAGAATAACGATTATTGTAATAAGCGATCCCACCCTGTATATAATATACGCGGTGGTCCATTACGAACCGCATCCATTAACGGAAAAACCGTAACGAATCGATGGGGACAGGTTTGTAGAAAATATCAACTGAATCCGTTATTTTTAATGAAACACCCAGTATATGGTTGCTTTTTCGGACTTTAGTCACGTGACAGTGATTGTTTTGACAGTTGTCACGTGACACCCTGGTAAATGGCGTCCTGATGTTTTATGACATCTGTCAAATACGTCAAAATAGTCAAAAAAACTCTTTGGTAAGCTCATCAAGACAATAGGCAAGTTAATGCAGTTTTACAGCAAAAATACTAGTCTGACAGCTTTGTTGCTGTTAATTTGACATCAGTCACGTGACAGTCTGCTTAAATGATGTTCTGGGGTCACGCGACAGCTGTCAACTACGTCACAACTGTCAAAGTTTGTCTGGAAAGTTCAAATGCAGTGCCAGAGCCAAAAATGTATTTTCCAGTCTTGTAATGATTGTTTTGACAGTTGTCACGTGACTGTCTGATAAATGGCGTCTTGATATTTTATGACATCTGTCAAATACGTCAAAATAGTAAAAAACAACTCTTTGGCAAGCTCATCAAGACAATAGGCAAGTTAATGCTGTTTTACAGCCAAAATACTAGTCTGACAGCTTTGTTGCTGTTATTTTGACATTAGTCACGTGACAGTCTGCTTAAATGACGTTCTGGGGTCACGCGACAACTGTCAACTACGTCACAACTGTCAAAGTTTGTCTGAAAAGCTCAAAGCAACTAAGTCACTGTCTAAGACAGTTCTGGAGCTAAAAATGTATTTTCCAGTCTTGTAATGATTGTTTTGCCAGTTGTCACGTGACACCCTGGTAAATGACGTCCTAGTGTCTTATGACATCTGTCAAATACGTCAAAATAGTAAAAAACAACCCTTTGGTAAGCTCATAAAGAGAATAGGCAAGTTCATGCAGTTTTGCAGTCAAAATATTAGTCTGACAGCTTTGTTGCTGTTAATTTGACATTAGTCACGTGACAGTCTGCTTAAATGACGTTCTGGGGTCACGCGATAACTGTCAACTACGTCACAACTGTCAAAGTTTGCCTGAAAAGCTCCAAGCAACTAATTTACTGTCTAATACAGTTCCAGAGCTAAAAATGTATTTTCCAGTCCTGTAATGATTGTTTTGACAGTTGTCACGTGACACCCTGGTAAATGGCGTCTTAATATTTTATGACATCTGTCAAAACAGTCAAAAAAACTCTTTGACAAGCTCATCAGGACAATAGGCAAGTTCTTGCAGTTTTACAGCCAAAATATTAGTCTGACAGCTTTGTTGCTGTTAATTTGACACTAGTCACGTGACAGTTTGCTTAAATGACGTTCTGAGGTCACGCGACAACTGTCAACTACGTCACAATTGTCAAAGTTTGCCTGGAAAGTTCAAATACAGTTTCACAGGCAAAAATGTTTTTTTCAGTCTTCTAATGACTCTTTTGACAGTTGTCACGTGACACCCCGGTAAATGACATCTTATTTTTCCAAAAGCGTCAAAACAGTAAAATGCGGTTGCCCTATAATGGCGGTTCGTGGTGGTCCACCCTGTATTGTACACACTATACAGGGTGGGCGTAATGGAAAAATCAACGGCTGCAATTTATTTCGTTTAAATTGTCGCGCCCGATTTAAAGCCGTTGATTTTTTTTTGTTTTGGCCGAGTTGTGTAGACCGGGTTGTATATGGATGTGTACAGGGTGTCCCATTAAAAAAATTCCAAATAACAAAAAAAACACTCGAATTGTGAGTAAAGTTGGTGCAATTGGCGTGAAAAAGTGTCCCTTCACATCAACCACCCTGTATCTACTTGAAAGAGAGTTTGAATTACTTATATACAGGGTGGAATTTTCGAATTGTTTCGTTAAATAAGAGGAACTTCAAAGTGCTGTCAGAATGACAGTTTCTTATTTAGGGCCGTCAGTTTTGGCTCAATTGACTAGTGGCCTTCCGAGGTTATGCACAATTTTTTTCCTCTTCAAATTGGAGAAAATACAGGGTGGTTAATAATAAAATTCCATTTTCTCTATTTAGGTCGTAACTTTTGGCACAGTTGACTAGTGGCCTTCCGAGGTTGTGTACTAATTTTTTCAAAATTTTCCCCGGTCAAATGTGAAGAAATACAGGGTGGTTAATAATTGAGCGGTGGAGTATTTTCAAATTGTTCTGACAATTTCAATTTATCCCAAATCCCATTACTGCAGTCATTTTTGGCGCAGTTGACTAGTGGCCTTGTTGAATACTGGATTAACTGTAGAATGGACCTTTTGGTCCAGTTGACTAGTGTCCTTACGAGGCTTTTTTCACTCATAAAATGCACCTAACCTTATTTTGTATTACAACGCTTTTCTTTCAAAAATGAGGGGTTTAAGACAGTTTTAGAACCACTGGTGACACTCTGAGGGTTCTCTCTAAGCAAAAATGTCAAAAGACAGTTTGAGAACCACTGATTTCTTACTCATTTGACTCAAAAAATGCAATTAACCTTATTTGGTATTAAAACGCTTTTTTTTTCAAAATGAGGGGTTTAAGATAGTTTGAGAACCACTGGTGACACCTCTGAGGGGTCCTTGTAATCTAAAATGTCAAAAAACAGTTTGAGAACCACTATTTTTCACTCATTTCACTCAAAAAATTCAATTAACCTTGTTTTGTATTAAAACCCTTTTCTTTCCAAAATGAGGGGTTTAAGACAGTTTGAGAACCACTGGTGACACTCTGAGGGTTCTCTCTAAGCAAAAATGTCAAAAAACAGTTTGAAAACCACTGATTTCTCACTCATTTCACTCCAAAAATGGAATTAGCCTTATTTTGTATTAAAACGCTTTTCTTCCCAAAATGAGGGGTTTAGGACAGTTTGAGAACCACTGGTGACACTCTGAGGGTTCTCTGTAAGCAAAAATGTCAAAAAACAGTTTGAGAACCACTGATTTCTTACTCATTTCACTCATAAAATGCACTTAACCTTATTTTGTATTAAAACTATTTTCTTCCAAAAATGAGGTGTTTAAGACAGTTTGAGATTCACTGGTGACACTCTGAGGGTTCTCTCTAAGCAAAAATGTCAAAAAACAGTTTGAAAACCAATGATTTCTCACTCATTTCACTCAAAAAAATTCAATTAACTTTGTTTGGTATTAAAACGTTTTTCTTCCCAAATTAAGGGGTTTAAGACAGTTTGAGAACTACTGATGACACTCTGAGAGTTCTCTTTAAGCGAAAATGTCAAAAAACAGTTTGAAAACCACTGATTTCTTACTCCTTTGACTCAAAAAATGCAATTAACCTTATTTGGTATTTAAACGCTTTTTTTTCCCAAATTGAGGGGTTTAAGACAGTTTGAGAACCACTGGTGACACTCTGAGGGTTCTCTCTAAGCAAATATGTCAAAAAACAGTTTGAAAACCACTGATTTCTTACTCATTTCACTCTAAAAATGCAATTAACCTTATTTTGCATTAAAACATTTTTCTTCCCAAAATTAGGGGTGTAAGACAGTTTGACAACCACTGATGACACTTTGAGGCTTCTCTCTAAGCAAAAATGTCAAAAAACAGTTTGAAAACCACTGATATTTCACTCACAGAATATTTTGAGTCAAAATTTTGGAAAAACTGAATTCCCCTTAAAGGGGACAACCAGTCCAGTTGACTAGTGTCCTTCCCAAATAACGTTCGAATTTTTTTTTTGACAAAATACAGGATAAACATATTGGAGACCAGTTGACTAACGCCCTTCCGGAGCAAGTAAATACAGGGCGTCCCAATTAAAAGAAAAAACACCAAACAACCAAAAAAAAAAAAAATTGATTTTTTTTTTTCGATTTTGCAGCCACTTACTCGACTAATTTAGGACACCCGGTACATGATAAGAAGAAGAAAAAAAAAAAAAGTACAAAAAAAATTGTTGAAAAAAAAAAAATTTTAAAAACGGTCGTTTGCGCATCAGTCACGTGTATATTAAGCTGCGCATAGCGTTTTCCAATGTTAACGGCCGTTATTTTAGCATTATTGTTTCACCCTGTATACAAGGTATAGTTCAACCCCCCCCACCCCCCTCACGCATTGCAAACGACCCTCGGGAGGTTATTTTGTAAATGTTGATTCGTTTTATTGTTACAAAGTGATACTTTTTTTATAATTTTAATTTTTTTTTTTTTAAAAAATAATTAGGTAAACCGGTAAGCGAGACCAGTAAAAGGTCAGTTTTAAGGGTTCGAGTTAAGTTTAACCTGGAGGTTAAGTTGACAAACTTGTGTGTTGTGACAGCTGTCAGAACTGTCAAATTTCAACTGTCAACCAGTGAGTCAGTTTACGTGTGACAGCTGTCACAGAACTGTCAAAATTCATAGAGGTCTGAAGTGAAGACGGTTTTTTTGCTGCAAATGACGTAATTGAATGTTGCTACCGTTTCGACTATACGGGGTGTCCCAATTACGTAAGTATGGGTTATGTTTCACCCTGTATAATACGTTAGGAAAATTTACTTTATTGTGACGTTTTTTTTTTTCAAAAATTATTATTTATTTCAATTTTTTTTTTAAATTTACCGAATTTCCGTCCAACTAACATTGATTTGATTGAAATTGTGTTGTTTCCTATAAAAATATACAAATACAGTAAAAACTAAAGTAAAATAGGATGACGTCATTCAATTCTATTTTGATTTTTGCTATTTCTAGGCCGTATATAGCTCTCTATATTTAAGCTGTCATTGGTCGAAAAATTTGACAGATTTGCTGGTTTTTTTGACATTTTATCAAACTTTACTAGTATAATATTGGTCTCGCTAACTATAGAACTATGTAAATACTATATTTACTTCCATGAATCGTGTAAAACCTAAAAAATTATAGAATAAAAATTATGTGCTTAAAATGCGGTTTTTTTTTGTCCTCCCTGTATATGTTGATCCCGTATACGATAACCGAAAAAAAAGGTTTAAAAGGAGTTACAGAGTGGTCAAAAAAATTATTGTTGCTGAAAAAGTGTGAATTTTGTTTTTTGCTTTTTGGACGCCCGGTATATAGTAAAACAGTGTTTAAGGCAAAAAATGTGGTTTTTGGGTGAAAACTCACCTACGCCACTGGGATTTTGTGGAGAAAAGTCAGAAATTCACTATTTTAGCCATAAACCAGTGGCGTACTTGGAAAATATTTCAAGAAATAGGAAAAATGAGGATTTTTCTACAAAAACTGCAGTTAAGACAAAAATTGAGGTTTCTTGGTGAAAACTCACCTACGCCACTGGAATTTTGTGGAGTTAAGTGAGAAATTCACTATTTTAGCCATAAACCAGTGGCGTACTTGGAAAACATTTCAAGAAATATGAAAAATGAGGATTTTTATCCCAAAACTGTGTTTAAGGCAAAAATTAAGGTTTCTGGGTGAAAACTCACCTACGCCACTGGGATTTGGTGGAGTTAAGTCAGAAATTCACTATTTTAGCCATAAATCAGTGGCGTACTTAGAAAACATTTCAAGAAATAGGAAAAATGAGGATTTTTCTCCAAAAACTGTGTTTAAGGCAAAGATTGTGATTTCTGGGTGAAAACTCACCTACGCCACTGGGATTTTGTGGAATTAAGTCAGAAATTCACTATTTTAGCCATAAACCAGTGGCGTACTTGGAAAATATTTAAAAAAATAGGAAAAATGAGGACTTTTCTCCCAAAACAGTGTTTAAGGCAAAAATTTAGGTTTCTGGGTGAAAAATCACCTACGCCACTGGAATTTTGTGGAGTTAAGTGAGAAATTCACTATTTTAGCCATAAACCAGTGGCGTACTTGAAAAACATTTCAAGAAATAGGAAAAATATGATTTTTTCAAAACAACGTTTCGAATTTATTCGCTTCATCAAGAACATGATTTTGGCCACCTTGATTTTGACGCTCCTTGAAACAAGAGAGTGACGTCATCGATGATGTAATTTGACAGTTGGACAAATTAAGGTTGTGTCACCATGACATTAATTCAGAGTAACACTTGTCACTTTTGACAACTTTATCAAAATACACTAAAAAAAATGCTAGAAGAGGACTACAATGCGGATTTCAAGCTGGTTTTAACAGTTTTACTGTTGTAAGTCTCCTGTTTTGACATTTATTCTTATTTTTTTTGTAATTTAACGTTTTTTTTTAGGTTCATTTTCGTTATTTTCCTGTTGGTGTTAACCACTTACATTTTTCTGGCTTTTAAATTTTTATCTTAGGAAGTAAAATAAAAGTGCTGGAATAAGTCTAACAATTTTATTAATATTAAAACAAACCGCTAGGGGGCGGTGCCCCATACACATGCACCCACGAAGTGGGTTCAACCAAGTTATTTTCAGTAATTTCGAGCAACTGGAACAGTTTCAGAACACACTCTCGAGCATCATAGTGATTCTCTCCTTCGGACACATATTTTAGTACTAAAGTGGCTTTAAGGCTGTGTCCCACTGTTTCATAGAGCTTAACCCCCAAACCGGCCCCACTGACCCGAAATTTACCGTTAGGCTCCTTCTCCAACACCTTCCAACCCTCCTTTTCCACTATTTTGCTGTTAGAAGCCAAATAGTATTTGTCCTTGTTTGAGATGTTGTGCAACTCATAGTCGAAGCCACTAGCCAGAATGTACAATTCCTTCAGCCCCAGTTGCCCAAAACAGTCCAGAAAGTCTCGAATAAACTTCAGGGCAAGTCGTTTTTCGATAGTCGAACGAATTTGTATCGCAGCCAGTTTGAGCCGTTCGTTGCAGTACAATTCGCATGCGGTGCACACCACGTTGTTTGTGCCGTAAAACGGTTCCGAACCACCGAAGGTACCAGTCCTGGGTGCCAAATTGGGGCTACACTGTCCAGTTTTAGGGTGGTGATCAGCAGGTCTACGGTAAGTTGTGGAACGTTGCCTACGGAGACACTCGGTATAATTAACGTGTAGCCGGTTAGATCTACGGGTTTTCTAAAGTGTAATAACTTCATTTTTGCCGTAAAACACGATTATTTATGAATAATAACTTGTGCAACTCAGATTTGTTATGATCATTGTCACCTAACCTCAATTTTTGTCAGCTGTCAAAACTAGGACTTTTTTCCACAATCTTTTTGTGTTTATAAAGGGTGTTTGAATTAGGAGTTAGTCCTAGTTTAGGGTAACACCGTGGCACTACTTGGGAAATCACAAAAACCTAGAAATATTCACATTTTTAATGAATTTCCTAGCTATTATAGGTTTTTGAGGTTAAACGCGCAGCGTTGTCAAATATTTTGTCAATAAGTTAAAGCAATCCGGCAACAATGCACACGGTCGTGTGTAACTGCGTGTGAAAGAGCGAGACAGACATAATCGCTCAGCAAAACGAATGAACCCTGTTAAACGTCAATCTAGTTTGACGTTTGAAAAGTGAACCTAACCTCCTTATTTTTGTAACCTAACATATTTAAAATAACACACAAGCAGTTCAAGGTGAAAACACTGATAGGGTACTATTCAGTGGGACAGTGAACTAACAGAGTGTTGGACAACATAGAAAAACGTCCAATCTACAAGAACGTACGGCAACACTGGCTTCTAGAACCATCACAAGGTACCCCTATTGCCTCTAAGTAGTAGTCTTTCCCTGCCCTGCAAGGGTTTAGGTACCGTTTAGTTTTTACTGTGACATTTTACAAGTAATCTGGTACATTCAAATCAATTTTAACTTAAATAGGTCCTTAGGTAATCCTTGTATATTTATGGGTAAAAAATGAAGGATTCCCCCAAGAAAAAGTCAAGAAAATCCCTTGACACTTCCGAACTATCTGAACTTACTCAGATTGATAGTGACGTCACATTATCAGTAGAACTCAATGGACAGGAATGTCAGTGAGTGACAATTAAGCCCATTTACCCTACCGTCTTAATTAAATATAGAATCTTTGATTTGCAGTACAAAAAAGAGGAAGAAGCACATAAAGGAAGAACCCACTCAGGATGAAAGGTAATTAGAATTTAAGACTGTTGAGGACAGTAAAAATAGTGATTTTCAATACAGTTTCAGTGTGTTAAGTTCGAAAAAGAAGAAAGTGAAGAAATTTGAAAAAATTGAAGCCATCGAGGAGAATCAGAGTGAAAGTTTCCTCTACCAAATAAATGTTGAAGAAATGTTGAAAACTGACGATTCTGATAGGTAAGTTCAGTGCAAATTAATTGATACAGGGTGTCTCAAAAAAATGTCTAACATTATATTGCCTGTTGGGCAATGATTTAAGAATTAATTAAATATGTTTTTTCGGGTACGCCACTGGAATTTACCTAGAAACCAGTGGGGTACTGGGCAAACTTTACTGGAAATAAGCAAAATGTGAATTTTTTTCCAAAAACTGTGTTTAAGGCAAAATTGTGGTTTTTATGGTAAAAACTCACCTACGCCACTGGGGGTTTGTGGGGTGAAGCCAGAAAATCACTATTTTAGCTAAAAACCAGTGGCGTACTTGACAAACATTTCAAGAAATAGTGATTTTCCCCAAAAACTGTATTTAAGGCAAAAATTGTGATTTTTCCCCAAAAACAGTGTTTAATTCAAAAATTGTGGTTTTTATGGTGAAAACTTGCCTACGCCACTGGAGGCTTGTGGGGTTAGGTCAGAAATTCACTATTTTAGCTAAAAACCAGTGGCGTACTTGGCAAACATTTCAGGAAGTTGGAAAAATATTATTTTTCTCCCAAAACTGTGTTTAAGGCAAAAATTGTGTTTTTTTACCCTAAAACTGTGTTTAATTCAAAAATTATGATTTTTAGGGTAAAAACTCACCTACGCCACTGGAGGTTTGTGGGGTGAAGCCAGAAAATCACTATTTTAGCTAAAAACCAGTGGCGTACTTGACAAACATTTCAAGAAATAGGGATTTTCCCCCAAAAACTGTGTTTAAAGCAAAAATTGTGTTTTTTTCCCCTAAAACTGTGTTTAATTGAAAAATTATGGTTTTTATGGTGAAAACTCACCTACGCCACTGAGGGTTTGTGGGGTGAAGCCAGAAAATCACTATTTTAGCTAAAAACCAGTGGCGTACTTGACAAACATTTCAAAAAATAGGGATTTTTCCCCAAAAACTGTGTTTAAGGCAAAAATTTTGGTTTTTTCCCTAAAACTGTGTTTAATTCAAAAATTATGGTTTTTATGGTCCCCAAAAAAACTCACCTACGAAAATCCACTCAAGAAATTGGGATTTTCCCCAAAAAACTGTGGGGTTTATGGGTTAAGTTAGAAAATCACTATTTTAGCTAAAAACCAGTGGCGTACTTGACAAACATTTCAGAAAATTGGAAAAATATCATTTTTCTCCCAAAACTGTGTTTAATTGAAAAATTATGGTTTTTATGGTAAAAACTCACCTACGCCACTGGGGGTTTGTGGGGTGAAGCCAGAAAATCACTATTTTAGCTAAAAACCAGTGGCGTACTTGACAAACATTTCAAGAAATAGGGATTTTCCCCAAAAACTGTATTTAAGGCAAAAATTGTGATTTTTCCCCAAAAACAGTGTTTAATTCAAAAATTGTGGTTTTTATGGTGAAAACTTGCCTACGCCACTGGAGGCTTGTGGGGTTAGGTCAGAAATTCACTATTTTAGCTAAAAACCAGTGGCGTACTTGGCAAACATTTCAGGAAGTTGGAAAAATATTATTTTTCTCCCAAAACTGTGTTTAAGGCAAAAATTGTGTTTTTTTACCCTAAAACTGTGTTTAATTCAAAAATTATGATTTTTAGGGTAAAAACTCACCTACGCCACTGGAGGTTTGTGGGGTGAAGCCAGAAAATCACTATTTTAGCTAAAAACCAGTGGCGTACTTGACAAACATTTCAAGAAATAGGGATTTTCCCCCAAAAACTGTGTTTAAAGCAAAAATTGTGTTTTTTTCCCCTAAAACTGTGTTTAATTGAAAAATTATGGTTTTTATGGTGAAAACTCACCTACGCCACTGAGGGTTTGTGGGGTGAAGCCAGAAAATCACTATTTTAGCTAAAAACCAGTGGCGTACTTGACAAACATTTCAGAAAATTGGAAAAATATAATTTTTCTCCCAAAACTGTGTTTAAGGCAAAAATTGTGGTTTTTATGGTGAAAACTCACCTACGCCACTGGGGGTGAAGCCAGAAAATCACTATTTTAGCTAAAAACCAGTGGCGTACTAGGTAGTTTTTTTGAAATACTATAAATCAAAATAAAATGGCCATTTTGACGTCACGCAATTGTACTTTGATTTCGCTGTACAAATTGATTTTCCGTAGCGACGACGACACGGACAAGCGGAAAAAAATCAAACTAAAGCAGGAAATCAAACGAGTTTCTCCTGAAATTTGCCTGAAAAGGAAAAAAAAGAAAAAACCACCAAACACCACCGATGACGTATGTGATATAGTGAAACGCGAAGTAATTGACGATGACGCGGTAACGATCCATTCCGATGACAGTGAAATTGTCGCAAAAAAATCGAAAAGAAAAGAGAAAAACAATTCCACGGCCAACTTAACGGACGATTCCAATAAAACAAACGACGAATCGGTGCTTGAAAATGTCAAAATTGAAGGGAAGCGGAAAAGACGTAAACGTCAAAGCTGGTATACTGCAATCTACTTTGGTTTTTACCATATTTTCTTCAATTGTTTTTTAGTCATTCTGATCCAGAACAAAATGGCGACAGTTCCTTGAATGACAGTCAAAATGGTGGTAAGTTTGTCATATTTTACAGGGTTGTCTAATTAGATTTTTTTTTTGTTGTCAAAAATTGGAACTGTGTAAAATTGTTTTTCTGTCATTTTTGACACTGTGACGTCATTCCAATTGTATATTATTAATTGATGAATTTAAATTTAAATAATTTTGTAAAATACAGGGTGTTTCACATGTTGACACTAATTAGAAAAAATTCAGTGATTTTTACGTTTTGGCACAGTTGACTAGCGTTCTTCTCAGGTTTTTCGGAATAATTTTTGGTACATCCTACATTTGAATATACAGTGTTGCCGAATGGATCTGAGGGTGTAAAATCCATACATTCAGCAATACAGGGTTGTCACTTGTTATTATTTTTTTTTAATTTAGTACACTTGGCAACAGTGCAATTGAGTTTTTTGTTTTTTTAGTTAAAACATCCGAATATGCTCTACCAAACGGTCCAAGCGGGGTAACTGTTGATAATAATTATTATCAATAATTATAAATTATTTATTGATTCAGATGTTTTTGGCCAATAATTGCTTCGAAGTGGACTTTAAAGTGCCGATGTTGCACGAGATTCTGAATCGGGCCTCGAAACCGACCGAGAAACAACGAAGTTTGCTGACGTCACTAGAGTTGGCTGTCAAACAGGGCAAGTTTAGCAAACAGGAAGATGCGCAAGTCAGGGAAAATTGGGATTATTTCGTTAAGGTAAGTAGCGGGCGACATCTGGTGGTGGTTTTTGGTTGTTTTATACGGCGGTAAAAGAGAAACCGCGTATCTGACAGAGAAACATGAATAATTGCATGTGGAGTGACAAAGACAGAAAATTTGATAAAAGATCTAGTAGGCGAAAATATTTTCAGTTGTCCTATTTATGACAGATGGTTTGACAGCTGTCACTTACTAAAATTTGACAGTTGTGACGTATTGTCCTATTTATGACACTAGTTTGACATCTGTCACACGAAAAGCATCAGTCAAAATCCAGTTCATAGAGCTATAAAAGTGTCATTTGGATGAATATTTTGTTACCACTCGAAATGCACTTTAGAGGTTTATGATTGAAGATTTGACAGTTGTGACGTATTGTCCTATTTAAGACAGTAGTTTGACATCTGTCACACGAAAAGCATCAGTCAAAATCCAGTTCATAGAGCTATAAAAGTGTCATTTGTATGAATATTTTGTTACCACTCGAAATGCACTTTAGAGGTTTATGATTTGAAAATTTGACAGTTGTGACGTATTGTCCTATTTAAGACAGTAGTTTGACATCTGTCACTAGGTCGTGTCTGTCTTTGTCTCGCGCACGCAATCAATGTGTCTGTCTCCGTTACTCATTCCATTTGGCAACATTGTTTTAGGTTAACGGTTTGGAGAACAAACCGAGCAATTTTTTCCGTTTGGACAAAAAGTACATTCCCAAATCTTCAAAGAGGAATTTTCTGTTTTATTTGGCCAGGAACATGCCAGAACGTACGCCATTAAGTGTGTACAATCGGTTCAAAATTTTGATGCAAACAGTCAAAACTGGAAGGTAAGGCTCCTTATTACACGAAGTCAGTGTGGCAACATTGTAGAAAATTGGCCCTAAATCAAACATTTTCTGTAAAAAAAATCAGTTTGGCAACATTGTAGAAAATTGGCGATAAATCAATCATTTTCTTTAAAAAAAATCAGTTTGGCAACATTGTAGAAAATTGGCGATAAATCAATAATTTTCTTTAAAAAAAATCAGTTTGGCAACATTGTAGAAAATTGGCGATAAATCAATAATTTTCTTCTTCTAATAACTTTCTTTCTGTACAAATGTCAGTTTGGCAACAATGTGAATACTGGGTGAATTTTAAATAAATTTTCAAAAATTGTTAGTTTGGCAACGTTGTAGAAAATTGGTATTTAATCAAACATTTTCTGAAAAAAAAAATCAGTTTGGCAACATTGCGGAAACTTGGCAATTCAAAAATAAGTTGAAGAAAATGATGAATTTGGCAACGTTGCAAACGTGTGATTTTTTTTTGAGTAATTTTAGAAAAATTGTCGCTTTGGCAACGTTGTTAGAAAAATGGTTAGTTTAGCAACGTTACAGAAATATGAATATATTTATCAAAAAATATCAATCTGGAAACAAAAAACAAAATTAGTCAGTTTGGCAACGTTGCTGAAACGTAAATACTGAACATTTATGGGTACTTTTAGCAAAATGGAGGCTTTGGCAACATTGCAAAAATGTGGAATTAAATTAGGAAAATAAACACTTTGGCAACGTTGCTAAAGTCGACTATGTATATTAATTATTTATGATTTATGAGTAAGTTTAGGAATAGTGTAAATTTGGCTACATTGCCAATCAAATTAAGACAGTTGTAAGAGCTGAAATTGTAAAATACACGTCACGTGACGTAGATAGTGCAATTTTGAGCTGGCAACACTGTAAAAGCCAGTTGACACCTGTCAAAATCGGTCACGTGACCCTCAAAAACCATACAATTTAAGTAAACATATTTACATTAAAGTAAGAAAATTTTAAATTAAGAAAACGTTTAAATTAAGAAAACTTGCAAAATCAAATTAAGACAGTTGTAAGAGCTGAAATTGTAAAATACACGTCACGTGACGTTGATAATGCAATTTTGAGCTGGCAACACTGTAGAAGCCAGTTGACATCTGTCAAAAACAGTCACGTGACGTTGATAGTGCAATGTTGAGCTTGCAACACTGTAAAAGCTAGTTGACACCTGTCAAAATCAGTCACGTGACCCTTAAAAAACCAGTTCCAAATAAGAAAATTTGCAAAAACAAATTTAGACAGTTTGAAAGAGCTGAAATTGTAAAATACACGTCACGTGACGTTGATAATGCAATTTTGAGCTTGCAACACTGTAAAAACCAGTTGACATCTGTCAAAATCAGTCACGTGACCTTAAAAAACCAGTTTCAATAAGTTGGCAAAAAATTTGCAAAATTCAAATTAAGACAGTTGATAATGCAATTCTGAGCTGCAACACTGTAAAAATGACAGTCACGTGACGTGACCTTAAAAAAACCAGTTTCAAATAAGAAAATTTGCAAAATCAAATTAAGACAGTTTGAAAGACTGTAAAATACAAAAGCTTGCAACACACCAGTTGACACAAAATCAAATTAAGACAGTTGCAGGAGCTGAAATTGTAAAATACACGTCATAATCAGTCACGTCAATTTGACCTTAAAAAACTAGTTTCAAATAAGAAAATTGGCAAAATCAAATTAAGACAGTTGCAGGAGCTGAAATTGTAAAATACACGTCACGTGACGTTGATAATGCAATTTGAGCTTGCAACACTGTAAAAGCCAGTTGACACCTGTCAAAATCAGTCACGTGACCTTAAAAAACCAGTTTCAAATAAGAAAATTTGCAAAATCAAATTAAGACAGTTGCAGGAGCTGAAATTGTAAAATACACGTCACGTGACGTTGATAATGCAATTCTGAGCTTGCAACACTGTAAAAGCCAGTTGACATCTGTCAAAATCAGTCACGTGACCTTAAAAAACCAGTTTCAAATAAGAAAATTTGCAAAATCAAATTAAGACAGTTGAAAGAGCTGAAATTGTAAAATACACGTCACGTGACGTTGATAATGCAATGTTGAGCTTGCAACACTGTAAAAGCCAGTTGACACCTGTCAAAATCAGTCACGTGACCTTAAAAAACCAGTTTCAAATAAGAAAATTTGCAAAATCAAATTAAGACAGTTGCAAGAGCTGAAATTGTAAAATACACGTCACGTGACGTTGATAATGCAATTTTGAGCTTGCAACACTGTAAAAGCCAGTTGACACCTGTCAAAATCAGTCACGTGACTTTAAAAAACCAGTTTCAAATAAGAAAATTTGCAAAATCAAATTAAGACAGTTGCAGGAGCTGAAATTGTAAAATACGCGTCACGTGACGTTGATAATGCAATGGTGAGCTGGCAACACTGTAAATGCTAGTTGACATCTGTCAAAATCAGTCACGTGACTTTAAAAAAACCAATTTTAAATAAGAAAATTTGCAAAATCAAATTAAGACAGTTGTAAGAGCTGAAATTGTAAAATACACGTCACGTGACGTTGATAATGCAAATTTAAGCTTGCAACACTGTAAAAGCCAGTTGACATCTGTCAAAATCAGTCACGTGACCCTCAAAATCCAGTTTCAAATAAGAAAATTTGTAAAATCAAATCAAGACAGTTGCAGGAGCTGAATTTGTAAAATACACGTCACGTGACGTTGATAATGCAATTTTGAGCTTGCAACACTGTAAAAGCCAGGTGACACCTGTCAAAAATATGTATTATTTACTAGCAATTTTAGGGAAAATGTCAATTTGGCAACATCACAACCATCTAGAGTAGTTAGTCAATTTAGCAACATTGCAGGAATTTGGAGGTAAATTAGGAAAATGGTCAGTTTGACAGCGTTGCCAAAATGTGAAAATATTCATTATTCACGAGCGATTTTAGGAAAAAATGTCAATTTGGCAACGTCCACTAAATATTATTACCGTATTCACTTGAAAACCACACGACTCTCGAACTCGTTTTTAGATTTACCGAGAGCGAGGACGAGACGATTCGCGAAGCGATCCGGCAACAGCGCAACCGCGTAAACGTAGCCGAACTGGCGGCAACGTTGCAGCGCAGCTATCAAGCGATAGAAAAGCGCGCGAGGCTGTTGAAACAACCGAATTCCATGTCGAGGAAGATCAAGTGGCAGGAAAGAAACATGGCCACCTTTATTAAATATTTACTAAAAGTCACGCGAATCAAGGAGGAAAATCTGACGATGTTGCAACACCGCACCGTAACAGCGGAAGAGTGGCGCAAATTGTCCGCCAAACTGGACGGTTATCCGCCGAAATCGTTGAAACGCGTTTGGTTCGAGTTGATTTACCCCCGATTGTTTATACCGGTCGATTTGATTGACGTGAGACAAGTTAAAATGGAGCTGATCGATTTGTACGTCATTTCAAATTGAGCACGTTTACGCGGTTTACAGTGAATCGGTTTGTTGCAGAATGGTTCAGAGGAACGAAACCGATTGGAAACAGGTAGATTGGAGCCACTACGAATCGCATTTTCCGGGACTAACCAGCGCCAAATTGTACGTTTTGATGCGCCAATTGGTCGTCGCTTTCGTGCCCAAAGCGAAATGGACCAATCTAAAAAGTAAGGTTAATTTTAGATACAAAGAAAGTCAAAGTAAATTGCTATGACGTCACAACTGAGAAAACCGTCACTTTTTGACAGAGATGACGTAAACGACAGTTTAAAGCAGAAAATTTTCATCATAAACCTATAAAAGTGTCATTACTAACTTTCAGTGCAACTAACTCATTCAACTGCAAATATCTCTCTTATTTGCAATAGTTTGTATCAACTTTTATACCTCCATGGATAGCCAGTGAATCAAGCTTTCTATTGACGTATAAAAGTTGCTTGGTTAGTAGTACAGGTTGTCCGCTAGACGGCGTCAAAGTGTATTTAAAAAATTAAAGAAATAATCAGAAATAAATGAATTTCTACGTTATACATTTTGAACTTAAATAGCACCAAAGTAGGCGGTGCATGTGCCGCAAACTTGACGTCACGATGACGTAATTGAACGAAACAATACACTGACCAACTGTCTTATTGCGTCATCGTGACGTAAAATTTGCCCCGCACACTTGATGCAGCGTCGAAATGATACCGTCCGCAGCCTACTTTACCATTAATGCTCGCAAAATTTTAGACGTTTGTCGGTTTAAGGTTCAGATTCAGTTTGACACTTGTCTAGGACTTTTATACCTCCATGGATAGCTAATAAAATGGGCTTTCCATTGACGTATAAAAGTTGGTTGGTTGATTTTAGAGTTTGGCCGCTAGAGGGCGTCAAAGTGAAGCTAGTTATACAGCTCAACCATTTTGACACTCTTTGCTTTAACTTTGAATAACTCGCTTATTTGCTGCACTTGTCTAGGACTTTTATACCTCCATGGAGAGATAATAAAACGGGCTTTCCATTGACGTATAAAAGTTGGTCGGTTAGTAGTACAATTTGTCCGCTAGAGGGCGTCAAACGTACACTACTAAGTTTCCTCAAATATTCAGTGCACTAACTCTTTTAACTGCAAATAATTCTCTTATTTACAACACTTTGTATATATTTTTATACCTCCATGGATAGCTAATAAAATGGGCTTTCCAATGAATTCCCCATTAAATTCCTCCCTGGATTTCAGGACAAAATAGGTACAGTCTGTTCCAGGATCATTTTTGGATCTATCTCTATCCATTCCTGAGATGTTTAGTATTTTATCTGAAATTTGACAGTTGCAATACAAAAAAAACAATTTTCGCACACCAGTTTCGTGTTTAGAAAAATGATACAGGGTGGCGAAAAATTGGATTAAAAAAATCAATTTTTTGTAAATAAAACCCCCAAATTTTGATAATTTTATCTTGTTCCCGTCTAAAATTAGGCCAAATTTGTATATTAGCTTATTTATTTAAAAAATTAAAGAAATAATCAGAAATAAATGAATTTCTACGTTATACATTGAAAGGTTTTGAACTTAAATAGCACCAAAGTAGGCGGTGCATGTGCCGCAAACTTGACGTCACGATGACGTAATTGAACAAAACAATACACTGACCAACTGTCTTATTGCGTCATCGTGACGTCAAATTTGCCCCGCACACTTGATGCAGCGTCGAAATGATACCGTCCGCAGCCTACTTTACCATTAATACTCGCAAAATCTTAGACGTTTGTCGGTTTAAGGTTTAGATTCAGTTTGACACTTTTCTAGGACTTTTATACCTCCATGGATAGCTAATGAAACAGGTTTTCCATTGACGTATAAAAGTTGGTTGGTTGATCTTAGAGTTTGGCCGCTAGAGGGCGTCAAAGTTACACTACTAAATTTTCTAAAAATTTCAGTGCACTAACTCTTTTAACTCCAAATAACTCTCTTATTTGCAACACTTTGTATCAACTTTTATACCTCTATGGATAGCCAATAAAATAAGCTTTCCATTGACATATAAAATTGGTGGATTAGTAGTACAGTTTGTCCGTTAGAGGGCGTCAAAGCTGGCCAATTTTTGTTCCATTTTACTTTAACAAGCAAATTTTGTCGTAAACGACAGTCAAGTGGCCACCGTTAAAATTTAGATCCATCAAGCTATCAAACTCGAAAAGAAACGTGAAAGTCTTCTGACGTCGTCGCAATTTACTTTGATTGTTAGTATACGTGACGCAATACAACACCCTTGTGACGTCATCACGCCGTTACTTTGATTCTCCCTGTACATTTCGCAGAATGTTTGAAAATTTTACGGACCACAACGCTGGACCAAATTTCGACGCAAATTATTTTTAAGATGAGGTACAGCAATGGGAAACTAGAAAAAGTGACGAAAACAACTTGTATCGATGAAAATACGTAATAAATTGATTTATCAAAAAAAAAAATTCTTGACAGTTTTCTTGACAAAAATGACGTAATAAAACAACGTTAATACTAAGATGCGAACATATATTCTCGTTTAAATAGGTATAAAATATCATGAGCATAATCGTATATGTTCTTATACACATAAAACTACGTCTAAAAGGAGAAATATCATTTAAAAAATAAATAAAACAAAAAAAACTAATGTACAGTCGATAACAAAGTTAATAATAATAATAATAAAATCAAAAATATATTTACAAAAAGAAAAACTACTACAATTTGAAAAAAGAGGACTTTTTCCTAAAAAAATGGCTAATTTTTAATCTTTGGATTGTACAAAAAACCTTAAATATTAGGAATAGTAGTCGATTCTAACCTCTAAAAAGGAGTACTCACACTCATACGTCATAATAATCGTTTACATATATGTTACAAAATAATTAAGACTAGCATTTATTAATAATAATAATAATTATTAAACGAAAAGTATTCTATGGCATCAACTCTCTGCATTTTGTGGAGTAGAAAGTAATCGATTACTCGTTTTTAATCTCAAAAACAAGACCACACCCTGTATTAGCGCGGACGCTAGTCAAATGCGCCAACAATTTTGAATGAAACAACTCGAAACTGACCAGAATAAAAGTTTTTCCAAAAATCAGTCCAATTGATCATAAACCTAAAAAAACTAAAAAAAATATCATAATAATAGAGAGACTGTTTGCTAGTAATCAGGTTTCAAACTAATTCCAGTATCGATATTCGTTTTCGCCCCCTCCATTATCGACACTTTAAAGTAATATCGATAACCGGTCGACATTTGAGCATTACACTAACGTAACCTAAAAAATGTAGGTATCACAGCTGATCAAATAATATTAAACACTTTTTTTGATTTCAGTCAGTTTCTCGAAAAAATTGTATACAGGGTGTCCCGTTTAAGAAACTACCGAGACACCCTGTACGCGTGCGTTAAATGGTCCTTATCGTGTATATACCGGATGGTTAATACGGAAATAATTAATTAGTCAATTCACTTATCGGTTCAGCCTAAGCGCTTAACACCCTGCTTTTTCTTAGATACAGGGTGAGTGTGTTAAAAGGATTTAAAATTTGACGTGTATGACAGTTAGTCTGTCAAAATTCGCGCCGTAAACCTATTAAACCAACTTTCAGTGCACTAACTCGTTTAACTGCAAATAACTCGCTTATTTGCAACACATTGTATGAACTTTTATACCTCCATGGATAGCCAGTGAAATTAGCTTCCTATTGAGGTATAAAAATTGCTGGGTTAGTTGTACGGTTTGGCCGCTAGAGGGCGCCAAAGTTGCACTACTAAATTTCCTCAAATATTCAGTGCACTAACTCTTTTAACTGCAAATAACTCAATTATTTACTACACTTTGTATAGACTTTTATACGTCGATGGATAGCCAGTGAAATGAGCAGCAACGTAGTTAATAAACTAAAAATTTAAAAAAAGTTGGTAGTGCAACTTTGACGTCCTCTAGCGGTCAAACCGTGCAACTAACCAATCAACTTTTATACGTCAATGGAAAGCTTATTTCACTAGCTATCCATCGACGTATAAAAGTCTACACAAAGTGTAGTAAATAATTGAGTTATTTGCAGTTAAACGAGTTAATAAACTGAAAGTTGGTAGTGCAACTTTGACGCCCTCTAGCGGCCAAACCGTGCCACTAACCCACCAACTTTTATACCTCAATGGAAAGCTTATTTCATTGGCTATCCATCGACGTATAAAAGTCTATACAAAGTGTTGCAAATAAGCGAGTTATTTGCAATTAAATGAGTTAGTGCACTGAAAGTTTGTTGACTCTTTTATAGGTTTATGAGGCAAATTTTGACAGTTGTGACGTCAAACGTTAATTCTGACGTAACGTCCTAACGTCACGTGGTTACTGTCATTTACGTCATCTGTCAAGATATGTAAAGGTATTATTCTCGTACACCTCTATAACTCGGTTAATGCACATGTGATCTTTACAGCTTTATTGTACAAAATTTGACAGTTGTGACGTAGCTGCTTGTGGAAAAAAAGTTCTAATGTTACGCGCTAGAGGTCGTTTACGTCACCTGTCAAAATTTTACCCATAAACAGAGAAAAACGCTTAATTTAAACGCTCTTTATGGCTCATCACTTTGGAATCAAATTTTGTGACAGTTCTGACGTAACTACTAGACTGTCATATGCGTCATCTGTCAAAATTTGCTCGGTTAACGGTTAATTTACTCAAAAAGTTATATTTTTGTCACTTCAATGTCATGTGGTAATTATCATTTACGTCACCTGTCAAAAGTTGCTTGTTTTAAAGTAAACTGCAACACAATTTGGGCAACTTTGACGCCCTCTAGCGGCCAAACCGTGCCACTAACCAACCAACTTTTATACCTCAATGGAAAGCTCATTTTATTAGCTATCCATGGAGGTATAAAAGTTTATACAAAGTGTTGCAAATAAGCGAGTTATTTGCAATTAAACGAGTTAATAAACTGAAAATTTGAAGAAAGTTGGTAGTGCAACTTTGACGCCCTCTAGCGGCCAAACCGTGCAACTAACCAATCAACTTTTATACGTCAATGGAAAGCCCGTTTTATTAGCTATCCATGGAGGTATAAAAGTTTATACAAAGTGCAGTAAATAAGCGAGTTATTTGCAGTTAAACGAGTTAATAAACTGAAAATTTGAAGAAAGTTGGTAGTGCAACTTTGACGCCCTCTAGCGGACAAACCGTATAACTAACCAATCAACTTTTATACGTTAATGGAAAGCCAATGAAATGAGCTTTCCATTGAAGTATAAAAGTTAGTGGGTTAGTGTTTGAGTTTGTCCGCTAGAGGGCGTCAAAGTTGCACTACCAACTTTCTTCAAATTTTCAGTTTATTAACTCGTTTAACTGCAAATAACTCACTTATTTACCACACTTTGTATAAACTTTTATACGTCCATGGATAGCCAGTGAAATGAGCTTTCCATTGACGTATAAAAGTTGATTGGTTAGTTATACGGTTTGGCCGCTAGAGGGCGTCAAAATTGCACTACTAGTTTTCGTGAAACTTTTAGTGCCCCAACCCATTTAATCTTAAATAATTCACTTATTTGCAACACTTTGTATAGATTTGTATACCTCCATGGATAGCCAATGAAATAAGCTTTCCATTGACATATAAAAGTTGGTGGGTTAATGATACAGTTTGTCCGCTAGAGAGCGTCAAAGTTGCACTACCAACTTTCTTCATATTTTCAGTGCACTAACTCATTTAATTGCAAATAATTCGCTTATGTGCAACACTTTGTATAAACTTTTAGACGTCGATGGATAGCCAATGAAATAAGCTTTCCATTGAGGTATAAAAGTTGGTGGGTTAGTGGCACGGTTTGTCCGCTAGAGAGCGTCAAAGTTGCACTACCAACTTTCTTTAAATTTTCAGTTTATTAACTCGTTTGACTGCAAGTAACTCACTCATTTATAACACTTTTTATAAACTTTTATACCTCCATGGATAGCCAGTGAAATGAGCTTTCCATTAACGTATAAAAGTTACTTGGTTAGTTCCACGGTTTCTCCGCTAGAGGGCGTCAAACTTGCCTTACCAACTCTCGTCAAATTTTCAGTGCACCAACTCATTTAATCTTAAATAACTCACTTATTTGCAACACTTTGTATAAACTTTTATACCTCCACGGATAGCCAATAAAATAAGCTTCCCACTGAGGTATAAAAGTTGGTGGGTTAGTTGCACGGTTTGTCCGCTAGAGGACGTCAAAGTTTCCCCATTACTTTGACAAGCCAATTTCGACAGACGACGCACATTTTTTTTGAATCAAAACCAACCACCCTGTATAAAAAAATTTCAAATTAAAAGTCAAACAAAAAAGCGCTGAGACTGAACCGATAATCGCCTAAATGGTCGCCATTCTATCGAAAAACCACGTTTACCACATCCTTAATCGTATTGTTCACCTCGTTAATATACCGGGTGTTTTCGGTTTGATTTCGTGTACTCGCCGATCTCATCTGTCTGCCCTGATGCTCCAACCTAAGCGAAAACATTCAATTTAATCCATCTTATATTGCTTCGATAGTTTTTTTGCTTTCCAGCACTCGTTTAACACCAAATATACAGTGTGAGCAAAAGAAAAACACTCTGAACTGGTTAATTGGTGTTAAATCGGGTCCCACTTTACGGACACACCCTGTATACGGGGGGAGTCTAAAAATGCGCTGTTTTCTGTTGAAAAAGTGGGGAAAAAACGGTTTTTGCTCCAGTTTGGCGGCGTTGCCGCACTTTGCTAAAATACAGGGTGGACAAAAAATATTTACCTGGTCAGCAGCTCTCTGAAATGGAATTTTGTGTGAGCCGGTACCACGTTGTCGGCGTAATCCATGCAGGAACCGTGTAAAAGACCGATTTTGTCCGAGAGTTGCAGCCAAGTCGCCGTGGACACAGCCGAATTGCTCCTGGAACGGAAGTTGGTACTTTTTGACATAACTCGGTAAAAAATGACAGTTTGACAGTGAAAAAATTACAGGGGGGAGTTCGATAAGTTTAGAAACTTTTTCCTCTCTTCACTTTTTGCTCTCAAATGTACAGTTTAAGTGCAGAAAATTCTAGAAAGTGACTTGCACAACTTCCCACTTGGTTTGACAGTTAAGTTGGTACTTTTCGACATAACTCGGTAAAAAATGACAGTTTAACAGTGAAAAAATGACAGGGGGGAGTTCGATAAGTTTGGAAACTTTTTCCTCTCCTGACATTTTGCTCTCAAATAGACAGTTTAAGTGGAAAAAATTCCAACAGTTTGACAGTAAAAAAATTACAGGGGGGAGTTTGATAAGTTTGGAAACTTTTTCCTCTCTTGACTTTTTGCTCTCAAATGGACGGTTCAAGTTAAAAAAATTCCAGAAAGTGACTTGCACAACTTTCCACTCGGTTTGACAGTTAAGTTGGTACTTTTCGACATAACTCGGTAAAAAATGACAGTTTGACAGTGAAAAAATGACAAGGGGGAGTTTGATAAGTTTGGAAACTTTTTCCTCTCCTGAC
This sequence comes from Ips nitidus, assembly GCA_018691245.2. NCBI lineage: Eukaryota > Metazoa > Arthropoda > Insecta > Coleoptera > Curculionidae > Ips > Ips nitidus. The sequence goes on along the minus strand of CM042801.1, from coordinate 3,092,048 downwards.
ATTTTGCTCTCAAATGGACAGTTGAAGTGCAAAAAATTTCAGAAAGTGACTTGCACAACTTTCCACTTGGTTTGACAGTTAAGGTGGTACTTTTCGACATAACTCGGTAAAAAATGACAGTTGACAGTGAAAAAATTACAGGGGGGAGTTCGATAAGTTTAGAAACTTTTTCCTCTCTTGACTTTTTGCTCTCAAATGTACAGTTCAAGTGGAAAAAATTCCAGAAAGTAACAAGTTGATACTTTTTGACATAACTCGGTAAAAAATGACAGTTTGACAGTGAAAAAATTACAGGGGGGAGTTCGATAAGTTTGGAAACTTTTTCCTCTCTTGACATTTTGCTCTCAAATGTACAGTTTAAGTGGAAAAAATTCCAGAAAATAACAAGTTGGTACTTTTTGACATAACCCGGTAACAAATGACAGTTTGACAGTAAAAAAATTACAGGGGGGAGTTTGATAAGTTTGACAGTGAAACGATAAGTTTTTTTCCTCTCTTGACTTTTTGCTCTCAAATGGACAGTTCAAGTGAAGAAAATTCTAGAAAGTGACTTGCACAACTTTCCACTCGGTTTGACAGTTAAGTTGGTACTTTTCGACATAACTCGGTAAAAAATGACAGTTTGACAGTGAAAAAATGACAGGGGGGAGTTTGATAAGTTTGGAAACTTTTTCCTCTCCTGACATTTTGCTCTCAAATAGACAGTTTAAGTGGAAAAAATTCCAGAAAATAACAAATTGATACTTTTCGACATAACTCGGTAAAAAATGACAGTTTGACAGTGAAAAATTTACAGGGGAGAGTTCGATAAGTTTAGAAACTTTTTCCTCTCTTGACATTTTGCTCTCAAATGGACAGTTGAAGTGCAAAAAATTTCAGAAAGTGACTTGCACAACTTTCCACTCGGTTTGACAGTTAAGTTGGTACTTTTCGACATAACTCGGTAAAAAATGACAGTTTGACAGTGAAAAAATTACAGGGGGGAGTTCGATAAGTTTAGAAACTTTTTCCTCTCTTGACTTTTTGCTCTCAAATGGACAGTTCAAGTGAAAAAAATTCAAGAAAGTGACTTGCACAACTTTCCACTCGGTTTGACAGTTAAGTTGGTACTTTTCGACATAACTCGGTAAAAAATGACAGTTTGACAGTGAAAAAATTACAGGGGGGAGTTCGATAAGTTTGGAAACTTTTTCCTCTCCTGACATTTTGCTCTCAAATAGACAGTTTAAGTGGAAAAAATTCCAGAAAATAACAAGTTGGTACTTTTTGACATAACTCGGTAAAAAATGACAGTTTGACAGTGAAAAAATTACAGGGGGGAGTTCGATAAGTTTAGAAACTTTTTCCTCTCTTGACTTTTTGCTCTCAAATGGACAGTTCAAGTGAAAAAAATTCTAGAAAGTGACTTGCACAACTTTCCACTCGGTTTGACAGTTAAGTTGGTACTTTTTGACATAACTCGGTAAAAAATGACAGTTTGACAGTGAAAAAATTACAGGGGGGAGTTCGATAAGTTTAGAAACTTTTTCCTCTCTTCACTTTTTGCTCTCAAATGGACGGTTCAAGTGAAAAAAATTCCAGAAAGTGACTTGCACAACTTTTCACTCGGTTTGACAGTTAAGTTGGTACTTTTTGACATAACTCGGTAAAAAATGACAGTTTGACAGTGAAAAAATTACAGGGGGGAGTTCGATAAGTTTAGAAACTTTTTCCTCTCTTGACTTTTTGCTCTCAAATGGACAGTTCAAGTGAAAAAAATTCAAGAAAGTGACTTGCACAACTTCCCACTTGGTTTGACAGTTAAGTTGGTACTTTTTGACATAACTCGGTAAAAAATGACAGTTTGACAGTGAAAAAATTACAGGGGGGAGTTCGATAAGTTTGGAAACTTTTTCCTCTCTTGACATTTTGCTGTCAGAGGCACAGTTTCACTGGAAAAAATTCTAGAAAAACTCACCTTATCGTATTCAAAGTGCTCTCCAAAGCTTGAGCAATCTCCAGAATGCTCTCCTTGCCAGTTTTGTCGCTGGAGCTCAACTTGTCCTCCTCCGGCGTAGTCTTATTGTTCATGTTAATACTATTGTTGGGGTCGGCGCTGGTGGGTTTCACCGAAATTGGCGGTTTCGACGAGGGCGCAATGGGGGTTGCATAGATCGCAGGGCCGGACGGTCTGGTCACCAGCGGTTTCACCGGTTTCACCGGCGGTTTTGTGGGAATCAGCGGTTTCTCGTCTCCTACCGCTGGTGGCCACGATTTTTTCTCCGATTTTGTGGAGGATTTTTCTGAAAAACATACCGTCAATCTCAGTTTTTTTTTTGGACACCCTGTATATGTTTAATCGTCTTGCGGTTAGTACGAGGTGAAAGAGCAGTCCAAGACGAACATTTTGAGATTTTTACGGTCACTGAAAGACCAAAAATGGCGGAGATATGGCATTTTCAAAATTTTGATGCAATTTTCAAAAAAAGTTGAATATCTCAAAAACAGTTAGAGTTACGAACATTTTGCAAGACAGCTAAAATCTTCAGAATGACTTTCTATACCCAGTGGACTAGGTTTACACCCGCCTAGAATCGGGTAAACGCAGTCACAACTGGCAGAGCGTTAGTTTCAAATTTAACTCTTTTTTGGACACCCTGTATATGACCAATCGTGTTGCGGTTAGCATGAGGTGAAAGAGCAATTCAAGACAAACATTTTAAGCTTTTTACGGTCGCTGAAATCCCAAAAATGGCGGAAATACGGAATTTTCAAAATTTTGATGCAATTTCCAAAAAAAGTTGAATATCTCGAAAACGATTAGAGTTACGAAAATTTTGCAAGAAAGCAAAAATCTCAAGAATGACTTGCTGCACCTAGAGAACTAGTTTAGGTCAGGTTTTTGCAAGTTTTTTTTAGGTTTAATGCAATTTCCAAAAAACTCGAATATTTCGGAAACAGTTAGAGTTACGAAAATTTTGCAAGACAGCAAAAATCTTCAGAATTACTTCCTGCACCTAGAGAGCTAGGTTTACACCCGCTTAGAACCGGGTAAACGCGGTCACAACTGACAGAGCGTTAGTTTTAAATTTAACTATTTTTTTGGACACCCTGTATATGACCAATCGTGCTGCGGTTAGCATGAGGTGAAAGAGCAGTTCAAGACAAACATTTTGAGCTTTTTACGGTCGCTGAAATCCCAAAAATGACAGAGATACAAAATTTTTTAAATTTTGATGCAATTTTCAAAAAAAGTTAAATATCTCAAAAACGGTTAGAGTTACGAAAATGTTGCAAGAAAGCAAAAATCTCAAGAATGACTTGCTGCACCTAGAGAACTAGTTTAGATTAGGTTTTTGCAAGGTTTTTTAGGTTTGATGCAATTTTCAAAAAACTCGAATATCTCGGAAACAGTTAGAGTTACGAAAATTTTGCAAGACAGCAAAAATCTTCAGAATTACTTCCTGCACCTAGACAGCTAGGTTTACACCCTCTTAGAATCGGGTAAACGCGGTCACAACTGGCAGAGCGTTAGTTGCAATTTAACTATTTTTTGGACACCCTGTATATGACCAATCGTGCTGCGGTTAGCATGAGGTGAAAGAGCAATTCAAGACAAACATTTTGAGCTTTTTACGGTCGCTGAAATCCCAAAAATGACAGAGATACATTTTTTAAATTTTGTGGCAATTTTCAAAAAAAGTTAAATATCTCAAAAACGGTTAGAGTTACGAAAATTTTGCAAGAAAGCAAAAATCTCAAGAATGACTTGCTGCACCTAGAGAACTAGTTTAGGTTAGGTTTTTGCAAGATTTTTTTAGGTTTAATGCAATTTCCAAAAAAGTTGAATATCTCGAAAACGGTTAGAGTTACAAAAATTTTGCGGGAGACCAAAAATGTTCAGAATGACTTTCTGTACCCAGTGGACTAGGTTTACAACCACTTAGAACAGAGTAAACGCGATCACAACTGACAGAGCCTTAGTTTAAAATTTAACTATTTTTTGGACACCCTGTATATGACCAATCGTGTTGCGGTTAACATGAGGTGAAAGAACAGTTCAAGACGAACATTTTGAGCTTTTTACAGCCGCTGAAATCCCAAAAATGACAGAAATACAACATTTTTAAAATTTTGATGCAATTTCCAAAAAAAAGTTAAATATCTCGAAAACGGTTAAAGTTACGAAAATTTTGCGTGATAGCAAAAACGTTCAGAATGACCTTCTGCATTCGCTCGAATCACTTAAAACCAGGTTTGAGTAGTAAATTTACGGTTAAATTAAAACTTACCAGATCCGACGCTGCGCTCCATTTTGGACGAATCGTCCGAATTATCGATCGGCGAATGTTCCAACAAATCGTCGCTTTTCGTACTTTTTACGGTCAATTTCGGACTCAATTGAACCGTCCCGTAATCGGAATCTTTCGCTTCCCACAGTTTCTTCAAACTGCTAATACTGCCCGTGCTTTTTCTCTTGTCGTCGGTCTCTTCGATTTTTAGGTTAGAACTGTCCGTGCTCGCCGTACTTTCCCTTTTACTATTCTCCTTGAATTCTTCGTTGTCTTCGATTCTATCACCTGAAAATTCCCCATTCAATTCCTCCCTGGATTTCGGGACAAAATAGGTACAGTCTGTTCCAGGATCATTTTTGGATCTATCTCTATCCATTCCTGAGATGTTTAGTATTTTATTTGAAATTTGACAGTTGCAATAAAAAAAAAATTTTCGTGTTTAGAAAAATGATCCAGGGTGGCCAAAACTTGGATTAAAAAAAATCAATTTTTTTGTAAAAAAAAACCCCAAATTTTGATAATTTCATCTTGTTCCCGTCTAAAATTAGGCCAAATTTGTATATAAGCTTATTTATTTAAAAAATTAAAGAAATAATCAAAAATAAATGAATTTCTACGTTATACATTGAGAGGTTTTGAATAGCACCAAAGTAGGCGGTGCATGTGCCGCAAACTTGACGTCACGATGACGTAATTGAACAAAACAATACATTGACCAACTGTCTTATTGCGTCATCGTGACGTCAAATTTGCCCCGCACACTTGATGCAGCGTCGAAATGACACCGTCCGCAGCCTACTTTACCATTAATACTCGCAAAATCTTGGACGTTTGTTGGTTTAAGGTTTAGATTCAGTTTGACACTTGTCTAGGACTTTTATACCTCCATGGATAGCTAAGAAAACGAGCTTTCCATTGACGTATAAAAGTTGGTTGGTTAGTAGTACAGTATGTCCGCTAGAGGGCGTCAAAGTTACACTACTAAGTTTCCTCAAATATTCAGAGCACTAACTCTTTTAACTCCAAATAACTCTCTTATTTGCAATACTTTGTACAAACTTTTATACCTCCATGGATAGCCAATAAAACGGGCTTTCCATTGACGTATAAAAGTTGGTTGGTTGACTTTACAGTTTGGCCGCTAGAGGGCGTCAAAGTGAAGAGAGTTATCCCAGCTCAACCATTTTGACACTTTGTGCTTTAACTTTGAATAACTCGTTTATTTCCTGCACTTGTCTAGGACTTTTATACTTCCATGGATAGCTAATAAAACAGGCTTTCTATTGACGTATAAAAGTTGTTTTTTCGGTGCCAAAATACCGGGGGAAAATACCATGGATAGAGTAGATCCAAAAAATACCGTGAATAGTGTTTTACCGTCTTTTTTTGCGTCAATTTTCCGCAGTCGCGACTTGAAATCCACTATGACTGCGCCATCGGCCAAATCGCTCTTTTCTTTGGTTAAAACTTTCTTGTTCGCGTCGGTTTTCTTCAATTGGGCGTGGAAGCACAGCCCGTTCGTTTCCTTGTCGTTGTTTTCGTCGGTTTCCTGGTTTTTGCGCGTTTCCGTCGCTAAACACAGCGAATTTTTGCGCGAAACGTCCCTTTCTATGTTCAGCGATTGCGACAGTTCGGTTACTGCAAATTTTGATACAATTTAGCTCTTACAGTGACAGGAATAGCACGGCAATATACGGGGTGTCCCACCAGCAGTCTAGAAGCATTCAAAACTATCTAGAAGCTTCCATAAATCTCTAGAAACTGTCAAAACCTTCTAAAATAATCTAGAAACCTCCAAATACTCCTAAAGCAGTCGAAAAGCAAATCAAAAGCACCTTAAACAAGCTAGGAGCTTCTAAAACCTTTCAAAACTATCTAGAAGCTGTCTCAACTGTATAGAAGCTTCCAAAAACATCTAGAATCCTCCAGAAGCTTCTAAAACAATCTAGAAATGTCCGAATGCTGCTGAAAAAGTCTAAAAGCTGGAAAAAAGTATCCAGAATGGTCTAGAAGCCACCAACTGCTCCCAAAACAGTCTAAAAGCTTCCAAATCATTCTACTTAGTCTAAAAACTTTCTGAACAATTTAGGAACTTTAAACTGCTTCCAAAACAGTCCAAAAGCTTTCACAACTGTCTAGAAGCTTTCAGAAACCTCTAAAACCCCTCAAAAGCTTCCAAAACAATCTAGAAACCTCCAAATACTCCTAAAGCAGTCGAAAAACAAATCAAAAGCACCTTAAACAGGCTAGGAGCTTCTAAAAGCTTTCAAAAACATCTAGAAACCTCCAAAAGATTTTAAAATAATCTAGAAAAGCCCGAATGCTCCTGAAGAAGTCTGCAAGTTGGAAAAAAGTGTCCAGAACGGTCTAGAAGCTTCCAACTATTCCCAAAACAGTCTAAAAGCTTTTAAAACTATCTAGAAGCTTCCATAATGCTCTAGAAACTCTGAAAAGCTTCTAAAACAATCTAGAAACCTCCAAATACTCCTAAAACAGTCGAAAAACAATTCGAACGCCACCCAAACAGTCAAGTGGCTTCTAAATGTTCCTGAAGTAGTCTAAAAACATTCAAAAAGTTTCCAGATTGATCTGACAGCTTCAAACGCATCAGGAAGCTTCCAGAAACCCCCAAAAGCTTCTAAAACAAGTCCAAATGCTCCTGAAGAAGTCTGCAAGTTGGAAAAAAGTGTCTAGAACGATCTAGAAGCTTCCAACTGCTCCCAAAACAGTCTGAAAGCTTCCAGAAACCTTTGAAACCCCTCAAAAGCTTGTAAAACAACCTAGAAGCCTCCAAATACTCCTAAAGCAGTCGAAAAACAAATCAAAAGCAACTTAAACAGGCTAGGAGCTTCTAAAAGCTTCCAAAAACATCTAGAAACCTCCAAAAGATTTTAAAATAATCTAGAAATGTCCAAATGCTCCTGAAGAAGTCTGCAAGTTGGAAAAAAGTGTCCAGAACGATCTAGAAGCTTCCATAAAGCTCTAAAAACTCTGAAAAGCTTCTAAAACAATCTAGAAACCTCCAAATACTCCTAAAACAGTCGAAAAGCAATTCGAAAGCCACCCAAACAGTCAAGGAGCTTCTAAATGCTCCTGAAGTAGTCTAAAAACATTCAAAAAGTTTCCAGATTGATCTGACAGCTTCAAACGCTAAAGGAAGCTTCCAGAAACCCCCAAAAGCTTCTAAAACAAGTCCAAATACTCCTGAAGAAGTCTGCAAGTTGGAAAAAAGTGTCTAGAACGGTCTACAAGCTTTCAACTACTCCAAAACAGTCTGAAAGCTTCCAGAACGATTCAGGAGCTTCAAACTGCTTCCAAAACTGTCTAAAAGCTTCCAGAACTCTAAACCCCCTCAAAGGCTTCTAAAACAATCTAGAAACCTCGAAATACTCCTAAAGCAGTCGAAAAGCAAATCAAAAGCACCTTAAACAAGCTAGGAGCTTCTAAAAGCTTCCAAAAACATCTAGAAACCTCCAAAAGATTTTAAAATAATCTAGAAATGTCCAAATGCTCCTGAAGAAGTCTGCAAGTTGGAAAAAAGTGTCCAGAACGGCCTAGAAGCTTCCAACTGCTCCCAAAACAGTCTAAAAGCGTTTAAAACTTTCTATAAGCTTCCATAAAGTTCTAGAAACTCTGAAAAGCTTCTAAAACAATCTAGAAACCTTCAAATACTCCTAAAACAGTCGAAAAGCAATTTGAAAGCCAGCCAAACAGTCGAGAAGCTTCTAAATGCTCCTGAAGTAGTCTAAAAACATTCAAAAAGTTTCCAGATTGATCTGACAGCTTCAAACGCTAAAGGAAGCTTCCAGAAACCCCCAAAAGCTTCTAAAACAAGTCCAAATACTCCTGAAGAAGTCTGCAAGTTGGAAAAAAGTGTCTAGAACGGTCTACAAGCTTTCAACTACTCCCAAAACAGTCTGAAAGCTTCCAGAACGATTCAGGAGCTTCAAACTGCTTCCAAAACTGTCTAAAAGCTTCCAGAAACCTCTAAACCCCCTCAAAGGCTTCTAAAACAATCTAGAAACCTCGAAATACTCCTAAAGCAGTCGAAAAGCAAATCAAAAGCACCTTAAACAAGCTAGGAGCTTCTAAAAGCTTTCAAAAACATCTAGAAACCTCCAAAAGATTTTAAAATAATCTAGAAAAGCCCGAATGCTCCTGAAGAAGTCTGCAAGTTGGAAAAAAGTGTCCAGAACGGTCTAGAAGCTTCCAACTATTCCCAAAACAGTCTAAAAGCTTTTAAAACTATCTAGAAGCTTCCATAATGCTCTAGAAACTCTGAAAAGCTTCTAAAACAATCTAGAAACCTCCAAATACTCCTAAAACAGTCGAAAAACAATTCGAACGCCACCCAAACAGTCAAGTGGCTTCTAAATGCTCCTGAAGTAGTCTAAAAACATTCAAAAAGTTTCCAGATTGATCTGACAGCTTCAAACGCTTCAGGAAGCTTCCAGAAACCCCCAAAAGCTTCTAAAACAAGTCCAAATGCTCCTGAAGAAGTCTGCAAGTTGGAAAAAAGTGTCTAGAACGGTCTACAAGCTTTCAACTACTCCCAAAACAGTCTGAAAGCTTCCAGAACGATTCAGGAGCTTCAAACTGCTTCCAAAACTGTCTAAAAGCTTCCAGAAACCTCTAAACCCCCTCAAAGGCTTCTAAAACAATCTAGAAACCTCGAAATACTCCTAAAGCAGTCGAAAAGCAAATCAAAAGCACCTTAAACAAGCTAGGAGCTTCTAAAAGCTTCCAAAAACATCTAGAAACCTCCAAAAGATTTTAAAATAATCTAGAAATGTCCAAATGCTCCTGAAGAAGTCTGCAAGTTGGAAAAAAGTGTCCAGAACGGCCTAGAAGCTTCCAACTGCTCCCAAAACAGTCTAAAAGCGTTTAAAACTTTCTATAAGCTTCCATAAAGTTCTAGAAACTCTGAAAAGCTTCTAAAACAATCTAGAAACCTTCAAATACTCCTAAAACAGTCGAAAAGCAATTTGAAAGCCAGCCAAACAGTCGAGAAGCTTCTAAATGCTCCTGAAGTAGTCTAAAAACATTCAAAAAGTTTCCAGATTGATCTGACAGCTTCAAACGCTTCAGGAAGCTTCCAGAAACCCCCAAAAGCTTTTAAAACAAGTCCAAATGCTCCTGAAGAAGTCTGCAAGTTGGAAAAAAGTGTCTAGAACGATCTAGAAGCTTCCAACTGTTCCCAAAACAGTCTAAAAGCTTCCAGAAACCTCTAAACCCCCTCAAAAGCTTCTAAATCAATCTAGAAACCTCCAAATACTCCTAAAGCAGTCGAAAAGAAATCAAAAGCACCTTAAACAAGCTAGGAGCTTCTAAAAGCTTCCAAAAACATCTAGAAACCTCCAAAAGATTTTAAAATAATCTAGAAATGTCCAAATGGTCCTGAAGAAATCTGCAAGTTGGAAAAAAGTGTCCAAAACAGTCTAAAAGCTTTTAAAACTATCTAGAAGCTTCCATAATGCTCTAGAAACTCTGAAAAGCTTCTAAAACAATCTAGAAACCTCCAAAAACTCCTAAAACAGTCGAAAAACAATTCGAAAGCCACCCAAACAGTCAAGTGGCTTCTAAATGCTCCTGAAGTAGTCTAAAAACATTCAAAAAGTTTCCAGATTGATTTGACAGCTTCAAACGCTTCAGGAAGCTTCCAGAAACCCCCAAAAGCTTCTAAAACAAGTCCAAATGCTCCTGAAGAAGTCTGCAAGTTGGAAAAAAGTGTCCAGAACGGTCTACAAGCTTTCAACTGCTCCCAAAACAGTCTAAAACCTTTCAGAAACCTCTAAAACCCCTCAAAGGCTTCTAAAACAATCTAGAAATGCCAAATGCCACTTTTAAAACGAAATGGACAGTTGACAACGTCTTTTCAAATGTTGGACTAATTTGACAACATGTTTAGAGATTTCTAAGCTAAATTACACAAAAGTGAAACATGTTGAGGCAAGTCTAGACACTTTTGAAGAGAAATAGGACAGTTGACAACGTGTTTCCAATTGTTCGAAGAAAAAATGTACTTCTGTTTGATTTTTCATAGCGAGACACCCAGTATAGTAATTTTCCCGGTTCCCACACTCACCTAATTGTGATACGGGGTCGTGACTAATGCCACTCACAGCCAAAATCGATTCAATCGGTGGTGAATCCTTCAAATGTTTGTTCTGCTTCTGGTCGGCACGTTCCTTGATTTCCGCGACCAGTTTCAGTTCCATTTCCTTCTTGACTAACTTATTTTTGAACACTTTCGATGCGTTATTGTCTTCGTTTGTTGCGTTGTCTTGTGCGCAATTGTCCTCGTCTACGCACGAAAAGTTACGATCGGGGTTGGAAAAGTGGACTTTACTCACCGATCGGAAATGCCGGCGGAGGCGGTAAAGGTTCCAGGGGAGAACCGACGGCGGGAACGTCAGAATCGACGCTCATCGGGCTTTTGCCGTCTTGACTAGGACTGGTGAGACTTAGGCTCGTTCGTTGCGGACTGTTTTCCCCCCTCAACCGGTTTTCCTCCCTCTTCTCCTTCGAGTTGCAGTTGGTTTGGTCGGACGAGTGGTCGCGACGTTTTAAACTCACGCCAAACCTTTAAAAATAACACTTTTACGACGTAAAAAACATAGAAATCAACGTTGCCAAAGCCGCAACTCTGGAAGAACGATTCAGCCGTTTTGGCAACGTCGACATGCTTTCGATTCGTTCGGTTGGAAAAACGTGGACAGTTTTGACGTACTGGACTATGACAGTCACCTGACAGCTGTCACAACTCATCAAACAGTGCCGTAAACTCTATGGAGTAAAATTTGACAGTTATGACACTTTACAGCGTGACAATAACTATTAAAACTCAATTAGCAGTGATAGAAAACTATCAAATGCAAAACCGTTGTACCTTGTATTTACCCAGCAACGGAGCCCCAAATTTGACATTTGCAAAGCAGTGTGACACTTTGATATGTCTGTTACGTCACCTGACAGCTGTCACAACTGTCAAAACTCATTAAACAGAGCCGTGATACCGTAAAGTGTCAAATAGTTGCGTCTCTTTGATGAATCACGCCGCAGGGTGTTATTCGTAACTCTGGAGAGCCAAATTTGACAGTTGTGACGTCAAGTGACAGTTTAGACGTTAAACTTGACAGCTATGACACTTTGCAGGGTGGCGTATAGTCACGTGACAGCTGTCATGAAACTGTCAAAACTCGTTCAGCGCTGACATACAACTAGACAACGTAGATTAGTAGTATTTCTTTGATAAATCGCATTTGCAGTTGTATTTATGGCTCCAGAGAGTTAAGTTTAACCGTAGTGGCATTGACAGACACTACGAAATACATTTTACGTCACCTGACAGATGTCAAAACTGTCAAAAATCACTCAGCTGTGACGTAAAATTATGAAACGTGCAAGACAGCTATTCCGCTGGAATCAATCACACTGCACATGATATTTATAGCTTCATAGAACCAACTTTGACAGTTATGACGTTCAATGATAGTTTAGGATGTGCTTTACTATCACGTGACAGCTGTCATTAGTGTAAACTAACTCAGAAGTAACTTGAAATCATCATAATGCAAAAAATTGTACCGCGGAGACGAATCACACTTCGCATTGTATTTGTAATCTATGAAGCCAACTTTGACAGTTATGACGTTCAATGATAGTTTAGGATGTGCTTTACAATCACGTGACAGCTGTCATTAGTGTAAACTCTGTTTTTGACTTGAAATCAACATATTTTAGTTAAAAATTGACTTAAAAATCAAATATTAAGTTAAAAATCATGAAAAGTGACTTGCAAACATTAAATTTGTCTTTAAAGCCTTGAAAATTGACTTGTAATTGCAAAATTGATCTAGTAAGTAATTATTCAAAGTTTTTGACTTGAAATCAACATATTTTAGTTAAAAATTGACTTAAAACCCAAATATTAAGTTAAAAATCATGAAAAGTGACTAAAAAATTACAATTTCAGTTGAAAATCCTGAAAATTTACTTAAAAACGAGATTTTCAGTAAAAAACCATACAAATTGACTTGGAAACACTAAATTCGACTTTAAAACCTTGAAAATTGACTTGATATTGCAAAATTGGTCTAGTAAGTCAATTTCCAAAGTTTTTGACTTGAAATCAACATATTTTAGTTAAAAATTGACTTAAAAACCAAATATTAAGTTAAAAATCATGAAAACTGACTAAAAAATTACAATTTCAGTTGAAAATCCTGAAAATGTACTTAAAAACGAGATTTTCAATAAAAAACTATAAAAATTGACTTGAAAACACAAAATTCGTCTTTAAAACCTTGAAAATTGACTTGATACTGCAAAATTGGTCTAGTAAGTCAATGTTCAACGTTTTTGACTTGAAATCAACATATTTTAGTTAAAAATCGTCTTAAAAACCAGATACTAAGTTGAAAATCATGAAAATTGACTTGCAAACATTAAATTCGTCTTTAACACCTTGAAAATGGACTTGACAGTGCAAAATTCATCTATTACGTCAATTTTCAAAGTTTTTGACTTAAAATCAACATATTTTGGTTAAAAATTGACTATCAAATGCAAAACAAATTGTACCACTGGAACGAATCCAACTTTGCATTGTATTTGTAGCTCTATGGAGCCAATTTTGACAGTTATGACGTTCAATGATAGTTTAGAATGTGCTTTACCATCACGTGACAGCTGTCATAAGTGTAAACTCACTCAGAAGTAACACTAAAAAACTATCAAATGCAAAACAAATTGTACTGGAACGAATCCCACTTCGCATTGTATTTGTAGCTCTATGGAGCCGATCTTTGACAGTTATGACGTTCGATGATAGCTTAATTGCCTTACATCACGTGAGCTGTCATAAGTGTAAACTCACTCAGGAGTAACATGAAACTATCAAATGCAAAACAAATTGTACCGCTGGAACGAATCACACTTTGCATTGTATTTGTAGCTCTATGAGCCAATTTTGACAGTTATGACGTTCATATAGTTTAGGAGTTACCATCAAATCGTCATAAAAACTCAGATACTAAGTTGAAGTAATCATGAAACTATCAAATGCAAACAAATTGTACCACTGGGACGAATCACACTTCACATTGTATTTGTAGCTCTATGGAGCCAATTTTGACAGTTATGACGTTCAATGATAGTTTAGAATGTGCTTTACCATCACGTGACGGCTGTCATAAGTGTAAACTCACTCAGAAGTAACACAAAACTATCAAATGCAAAACAAATTGTACCGCCGAGACGAATCACACTTCGCATTGTATTTGTAGCTCTATGGAGCCAATTTTGACAGTTATGACGTTCAATGATAGTTTAGAATGTGCTTTACCATCACGTGACAGCTGTCATAAGTGTAAACTCACTCAGAAGTAACACAAAACTATCAAATGCAAAACAAATTGTACCGCTGGAACGAATCACACTTTGCATTGTATTTGTAGCTCTATGAAGCCAATTTTGACAGTTATGACGTTCAATGATAGTTTAGAATGTGCTTTACCATCACGTGACAGCTGTCATAAGTGTAAACTCACTCAGAAGTAACATGAAACTATCAAATGCAAAACAAATTGTACCGCTGGAACGAATCACACTTCGCATTGTATTTGTAGCTCTATGAAGCCAACTTTGACAGTTATGACGTTCAATGATAGTTTAGGATGTGACTTACCATCACGTGACAGCTGTCATTAGTGTAAACTCACTTAGAAGTAACATGAAACTATCAAATGCAAATCAAATTGTACCGCTGGAACAAATCCCACTTCGCATTGTATTTGTAGCTCTATGGAGCCAACTTTGACAGGTGTCAAACATTTGCTAACAGTCCTGTCAAATTTAAGAAAAACTCACCTAGAACTGGCTTCTTCGACGCTGGGCTGCAACGTGCTGACATCGTTGCCGCCGCCCTCCGAATTTTCCAAAAGTTCCCGATTTATCTTCTTACTCGGCAACATCGGCGACATGGGAACGATCTTCTTTTTCAGTTCGGTCGATGACGTCATAATGGTGGCCGTACAGTCCACCGTGTCGATACTGTCGAACTCTTCGGGGGGCGGCGGCAGATCAGTCGGAGGCGGCGGAAACTCCAAATCGGCCAAAGTGGGCGGCGGCACCGATCTGGACGGGCTGCCGCCCAAAAACGAGTTGTGGGGCGCTTTGAATGTGCGCAAACTCGATCTTAGATTGTCCGTGTTGTTTCTGGGTCGAACAGAAAAACCAAATCATTATCAAAATCACGTCCCATAAAGCTATAAAACTCTAAATCATACTTGGAAAGTAGGAACAACAATACAAGCACCTTTACTGTATTTTATAACTCTAAGCAATATTTCGATGGTTGTGATGTTTGACTGTCCAATTAAGACGTTAATTGTGAGAATGACAACTGTCAAAATTTCCTCCATGGAGCTATTAAACTGTAAAACTTACGAGGAATCTAGCAAAGCCAGTATAAAGTACATGAATTCACTTTCATACCTCTATGAGTGGAATTATTGCAGATGCAGTATTTTGACTGTGTATTTAAAACCTCCTTTGGTCTATCAGCAGAATGACAACTGTCAAAATCTGCTCCATGGAGCTATTAAACTGTAAAACTTACTTGGAATCCATCAAAGCCAGTAAAAAGTACACGAATTGAATGTAATACCTTGTAATTGCCTTGATAGTGCAAAATTGATCCAGTAAGTCAATTTTCAAAGTTTTTGACTAAAAATGGACATATTTTAGTTAAAAATTGACTTAAAAACCAAATATTAAATAAAAAATCATGAAAACTGACTAAAAAATTACAATTTCAGTTGAATATCCTGAAAATTCACTTAAAAACAAAATTTTCAAAAAAAAAAAACATAAAAATTGACTTGGAAACACAAAACTCGTGTTTGAAACATTGAAAATTGACTTGATAGCGCAAAATTCGTCTAGTAAATCAATTTCCAAAGTTTTTGACTTAAAATCAACATATTTTAGTTAAAAATTGTCTTAAAAACCAAATATTAAGTTGAAAATAGTGAAAATTGACTTGGAAACACTAAATTCGTCTTTAAAACCTTGAAAATTGACTTGATAGTGCAAAATTGGTCTACTAAGTCAGTTTACAAAGTTTTTGACTTGAAATTAACATATTTTAGTTAAAAATTGACTTAAAAACAAAATATTAAGTTAAAAATCATGAAAACTGACTAAAAAATTACAATTTCAGTTGAAAATCCTGAAAATTTACTTAAAAACGAGATTTTCAGTAAAAAACCATAAAAATTGACTTGGAAACACTAAATTCGTCTTTAAAACCTTGAAAATTGACTTGATAGTGTAAAATTCGTCTAGTAAGTTAATTTCCAAAGTTTTTGACTTAAAATAGACATATTTTAGTTAAAACTTGACTTAAAAACCAAATATTGAGATAAAAATTATGAAAACTGACTAAAAAATTACAATTACAGTTGAAAATCCTGAAAATTGTCTTAAAAACGAGATTTTCAATAAAAAACTATAAAAATTGACTTGAAAACACTAAATTCGTCTTTAAAACCTTGAAAATTGGCTTGATATTGCAAAATTGGTCTAGTAAGTCATTTTTCAAAGTTTTTGACTTAAAATGGACATAATTTGGTTAAAAATTGACTTGGAAATCAAATATTGAGTTAAAAATCATGAAAACTGACTAAAAAATTACAATTTCAGTTGAATATCCTGAAAATTTACTTAAAAACGAGATTTTCAATAAAAAAAAACACAAAAATTGACTTGAAAACACTAAATTCGTCTTTAAAACCTTGAAAATTGACTTGATAGTGCAAAATTAGTCTGGTTAGTCAATTTTTAAACTTTTTGACTTAAAATCAACATATTTTAGTTAAAAATCGTCTCAAAAATCAAATATTAAGTTGAGAATCGTGAAAATTGACTTGCAAACACTAAATTCACCTTTAAAACCTTGACAATTGACTTGATAGTGCAAAATTGGTCTAGTAAGTCATTTTTCAAAATTTTCGACTTGAAATCAACATATTTTAGTTAAAAATTGTCTTAAAAACCAAATATTAAGTTGAAAATCATGAAAATTGACTTGCAAACATTAAATTCGTCTTTAAAACCTTGAAAATGGACTTGATAGTGCAAAATTGATCCATTACGTCAATTTTCAAAGTTTTTGACTTAAAATCAACATATTTTAGTTAAAAATTGACTTAAAAACCAGATATTAAGTGAAAAATCATGAAAACTGACTAAAAAAATTACAATTTCAGTTGAATATCCTGAAAATTTACTTAAAAACGAGATTTTCAATAAAAAAACCATAAAAATTGACTTGAAAACACTAAATTCGTCTTTAAAACCTTGAAAATTGACTTGATAGTGCAAAATTCGTCTAGTAAGTCAATTTTTAAAGTTTTTGACTTGAAATTAACATATTTTAGTTAAAAATTTACTTAAAAACCAAATATCACACTTAAATCATGAAAATTGACTTGAAAACACTAAATCCGTCTTCACAACCATGAAAAAAGACTTAATAAAGCTTTCAAGTTACAAATTTCACGTCTTCAAGTAAATTATCAAGTTTCAAAGACAAATTTGGTGTTTTAAGTCAATTTTTGCGGCTTTGATCTGTAAATTTGGTGTTTTCAAGTCAAAATCTGATTTTTAAGCCGATTTTTAACTGAAATATGTCGAGTTCAATACAAAAAACTTCAAAGGCCTATTTCATAAATTAGTTTCGCACTTCCAAGTCCAATTTTTAAAATTTCCGTTCCAAAAGTCACTTGGTTAACGCTTTGTAACTTCCAAATTTAAAAAGGGAGATTTCTGACTATTTTACACAATATTCTAGACACTTTGCGCTAGATTGTGTCAATCAAGGCGAAGCTTCTAACTTAAAAACTGAATTTCTGGTAAATTTCTGGGAAATTCACTCAAATCACTTCAAGACTATGATAGATGTGTTCGAAACACTCTGTATAACATTAAAAATCAAAAACTTACCGCGTTAAATTTCTAGCCCTAGTCAATTTCGAACAAGTAGGCGAACTAGGCGGATGAGTGGCATGGAACGTGGTAACTCCACTAGAAGAGTTGCTTCGAATCATTTGCGGTTGAGTTCTGATGTTAGTTCTCGGAGAAAGCGACCTGAAACGACAAAAACCCCTAATCCGGACTGTACAATTTGGTTCCAAACTGACCTGGGAGTGGTTTCAGTCTCTTGAGACGTCGGAGCGGCGGTTTCTTCGTTGGTAGACATGCCGCTTTGCCGTAACGATTCCAAATAAGCACCTATCCGAGCCCCTTTCGGTAGAGTACCGTACCGGCTGATCGCTTTCCGGACGTTTTGCACTTCGAGCGCGGCCACCTGCACCTAAAACGTCACCTGTCAACCCATTTCGAGCGAAAATTCGAGCGAAAACAACTCACCGCAGGCGAATCTTTGGTTTTAATTTTTTTCCCGCGTTGCTCCAGTCCCCGGTTGCCCATAATGGGCAGGCGTTTGAACGATCCGCCCAAACCGCCCACCGTCGATACTTCCGGATAGGAATGGGCGCCCGAATCGTCCGTGTCCGGCGTTTGGTCCTGAAAGTCGCTTTCGCTGTCACCCCGAGTGCTTGCGGTTAATGTTTGCATTTCTCTGGTCAACCCTGTATAATCCGTTGGTCCATTTAGGTTACGTGTGAAGGTGGTTAAGTGGCTCGTTTCATACAAACAACACCATTTTACCGTGCTTATACAGTGCTTTGTTTAATGTGTATTTTAAATTGCGCCCTTTTTAATATGACGTCATATCTCAAATTTGAGACACCCTGTATACATCAAAAAAAGAACAATTTAAAATACTAACCAAAGTCGTGATTTACTGAATTTATTCCAATTTAGAGCACTGTGTATAGATTGTTAGTTTAAATACCAAGTTTACTCACATTTTAGTACGTTTATTTAATCATGCCGTATACTCTACATATTTTCAGTATTTGAAACACCCCGTATAAAACCACCGTACAACAAAAGAAAGTTAACGAATGGGGCTATCACGTGACGTTGAGCGGGCACGGCTAAGTTGCTCCGTTTAGCCGCTAGAAGGCGTCAAAGTTGATTCTCGTTTTTTTGCAATTCTTGGTCAATATCTCAAGAAGGTTCGCACCTCGATGGGATGCAACTTTGACCTTCTATACACTTTTGTGGTACCATGCACCGTTTGACATTTTTGACACTTCCAGCTACGAAATTGACGTAAAAACGCAAAATTAGACATTTCCGGCATCTTTTCCTTTTTCTGATGTTGATTTTCACATTTCCAGCTTAAAAAGTGGCTTCGAATCCTTGAAATTTACTTTTAAACATCAAAAAATGGCTCAGAGACTGGTGATTGTAGTATCAAGTCATTTTTCAGGTTTCTGACTGTCAATTTCATGTTTTTAGCTTTAAAAATCTCAGTTGCAAGTCAGAAATTAGAGTTTTTAGTCAATTTTCATGCTTTCAACATATCCAACTTAAAAATTGATTTAAAACCTTTGATTCTGCTTATTTTTTGTTCTCACAAGTTAACTTTCAGCTATTGAGAGCAATTTCTACACTTCCAGCCACAAAATTGACTTAAAAACGCAAAATTAGGCATGTCAGCCAACTTTAAAGTTTTCTGACATTGATTTTCTACATTTTCGGTTTAAAAAGTGGCTTGGAAGACTGGAAATTGGCTTTTAAACATCAAAAATTGGCTCAGAGACTTGTGATTGCCGTATTAAGTCATTTTTCAGGTTTCTGACTGTCAATTTCATACTTTTAGCTTTAAAAATCTCAGTTGCAAGTCAGAAATCAGAGTTTTTAGTCAATTTCCATGCTTTCAACATATCCAACTTAAAAATTGATTTAAAACCTTTGATTCTGCTTATTTTTTGTTCTCACAAGTTAACTTTCAGCTATTGAGAGCAATTTCTACACTTCCAGCCACAAAATTGACTTAAAAACGCAAAATTAGGCATGTCAGCCAACTTTAAAGTTTTCTGACATTGATTTTCTACATTTTCGGTTTAAAAAGTGGCTTGGAAGACTGGAAATTGGCTTTTAAACATCAAAAATTGGCTCAGAGACTTGTGATTGCCGTATTAAGTCATTTTTCAGGTTTCTGACTGTCAATTTCATACTTTTAGCTTTAAAAATCTCAGTTGCAAGTCAGAAATCAGAGTTTTTAGTCAATTTCCATGCTTTCAACATATCCAACTTGAAAACTGATTTAAAACCTTTGATTTTGCTTGTTTTTTGGTCTCACAAGTTAACTTTCAACTACTGTGTGCAATTTCCACACTTCCAGTCACAAAATTGATTTAAAAAAGCAAAATTAGGCATATCAGCCAACTTTAACGTTTTCTGACATTGATTTTCTACATTTTCAGTATAAAAAGTGGCTTGGAAGACTGGAAATTGGCTTTTAAACATTAAAAACTGGCTCAGAGACTGGTGATTGTAGTATCAAGTCATTTTTCAGGTTTCTGACTGTCAATTTCATGCTTTTAGCTTTAAAAATCCCAGTTGCAAGCCAGAAATCCGAGTTTTTAGTCAATTTTCATGCTTTCAACATAACCAACTTGAAAATTGATTTAAAACCTTTGATTTTGCTTGTTTTTTGGTATCAGAAGTTAACTTTCAGCTATTGCGAGCAATTTCTACACTTCCACCCACAAAATTGACTTAAAAACGCAAAATTAGACATTTCAGGCAACTTTCACGTTTTCTGACATTGATTTTCTATATTTCCAGCTTAAAAGTAACCTGAAAGCCTTGAAATTGACTTTTAAACGTTGAAAACAGGCTCAGAAACTTGTGATTGCAGTATCAAGTCATTTTTCAGGTTTCTGACAGTCAATTTCATGTTTTTAGCTTTAAAAATCTCAGTTGAAAACCAGAAACCAGAGTTTTTAGTCAATTTTCATGCTTTCAACATATCCAACTTGAAAATTGATATAAAACCTTTGATTTTGTTGTTTTTTGGTCGCAGAAGTTAACTTTCAGCTATTGCGAGCAATTTCCACACTTCCAGCCACAAAATTGACTTAAAAACCCAAAATTAGGCTTACCAGCCAACTTTAACGTTATCTGACATCGATTTTCTACATTTTCAGTTTAAAAAGAGGCTTGGAAGACTGGAAATTGACTTTTAAACATCAAAAATTGGCTCAGAGACTTGTGATTGTAGTATCAAGTCATTTTTCAGGTTTCTGACTGTCAATATCATACTTTTAGCTTTAAAAATCTTAGTTGCAAGCCAGAAATCAGAGTTTTAAGTCAATTTTCATGCTTTCCACCTATTCAACTTAAAAATTGATTTAAAACCTTTGACTCTGTTTGTTTTTTGTTCTCAAGTTAACTTTCAGCTATTGCGAGCAATTTCCACATTTCCAGCCACAAAATTGACTTAAAAACCCAAAATTAGGCTTACCAGCCAACTTTAACGTTATCTGACATTGATTTTTACATTTTTCAGTATAAAAAGTGGCTTGGAAGACTGGAAATTGGCTTTTAAACATTAAAAACTAAAAACAGGCTCAGAGACTTGTGATTGTAGTATCAAGTCATTTTTCAGGTTTCTGACAGTCAATTTCATGTTTTTAGCTTTAAAAATCTCAGTTGAAAACCAGAAACCAGAGTTTTTAGTCAATTTTCATGCTTTCAACATATCCAACTTGAAAATTGATATAAAACCTTTGATTTTGTTGTTTTTTGGTCGCAGAAGTTAACTTTCAGCTATTGCGAGCAATTTCACACTTCCAGCCACAAAATTGACTTAAAAACCCAAAATTAGGCTTACCAGCCAACTTTAACGTTATCTGACATCGATTTTCTACATTTTCAGTTTAAAAAGAGGCTTGGAAGACTGGAAATTGACTTTTAAACATCAAAAATTGGCTCAGAGACTTGTGATTGTAGTATCAAGTCATTTTTCAGGTTTCTGACTGTCAATATCATACTTTTAGCTTTAAAAATCTTAGTTGCAAGCCAGAAATCAGAGTTTTAAGTCAATTTTCATGCTTTCCACCTATTCAACTTAAAAATTGATTTAAAACCTTTGACTCTGTTTGTTTTTTGTTCTCAAGTTAACTTTCAGCTATTGCGAGCAATTTCCACATTTCCAGCCACAAAATTGACTTAAAAACGCAAAATTAGGCTTATCAGCCAACTTTAACATTATCTGACATTGATTTTTACATTTTTCAGTATAAAAAGTGGCTTGGAAGACTGGAAATTGGCTTTTAAACATTAAAAACTGGCTCAGAGACTTGTGATTGTAGTATCAAGTCATTTTTCAGGTTTCTGACTGTCAATTTCATGTTTTTAGCTTTAAAAATCTCAGTTGCAAGCAAGAAATCAGAGTTTTTAGTCAATTTTCAAGCTTTCAACATATCCAACTTGAAAATTGATTTAGAACCTTTGATTTTGCTTGTTTTTTGGTATCACAAGTTAACTTTCAACTATTGCGAGCAATTTCTACACTTCCAGCCACAAAATTGACTTAAAAACCCAAAATTAGGCTTACCAGCCAACTTTCACGTTTCCTGACATTGATTTTCTACATTTTCAGTTTAAAAAGTGGCTTGGAAGACTGGAAATTGACTTTTAAACATTAAAAACTGGCTCAGAGACTGGTGATTGTAGTATCAAGGCATTTTCAGGTTTCTGACTGTCAATTTCATGCTGTTAGCTTTAAAAATCTCAGTTGCAAGCCAGAAATCCGAATTTTAAGTCAATTTTCATGCTTTCAACATATCCAACTTAAAAATTGTTTTAAAACCTTTGATTTTGGTTGTTTTTTGGTATCAGAAGTTAACTTTCAGCTACTGCGAGCAATTTCTACACTTCCAGCCACAAAATTGACTGAAAAACGCAAAATTAAGCATGTCAGCCAACTTTAACGTTTTCTGACATTGATTTTCTATATTTTCAGCTTAAAAGTGACCTGAAAGCGTTGAAATTGACTTTTAAACATTGAAAACAGGCTCAGAAACTTGTGATTGCAGTATCAAGTCATTTTTCAGGTTTCTGACTGTCAATTTCATGTTTTTAGTTTAAAAATCTCAGTTGCAAGCCAGAAATCAGAGTTTTTAGTCAATTTTCATGCTTTCAACAAATCCAACATGAAAATTGATTTAAAACCTTTGATTTTGCTTGTTTTTTGGTCGCACAAGTTAACTTTCAGCTACCGACTACAATTAAAGCTTGACGTTCAGAAACCGGTCGTAAGAGAGTTAGTAGGTGCACAAACCCCGCAATCAAAACCGTGTCGGGCTCAAAACCACTGGCGAAAACTGTTTTTCGAAAACAAAAAATACCTTTAAATCGCTTTTTTATTATACCATTTAGCTCGGATCCGTCCTCGTTGGCGTGGTCCTGCTGGTTGCCCTGGTCGTCAAACGTGCTGTCGCGGAACGAACTGCAAGAAGACAGCAGGCTGCAAAGATAAGTCGGGTGATGTGTTATCGCACACGTGGACGGTTAGTTTTCGGTGTTAATATTAAAAGAATGACGATTTTTCACCTCAAAATTAAACTAAATTACGTGCAGTAAACTTATTAGATTTGGGAGAAACGATTAACGACATTTCGGTTGTTATCCCACCAGCGATGATGTGTTTACAGTGTGAAACAAAAATACGTTATTTATACACAGTTATACTGGGTGTTTCACAGAATACGTATTCCAACCTTGTAGGGAATGCGGAATTTGATGTCAAATTTCTGACACATGTTTAGAATATTTTAAATAAAACACCTTCTATTTGCTCAATTGCAAGGTTTTCATTTTTTCTTTAGTGAGGTTATGTTGGTGACTTTTCGAAAAATATGTCAACTTTCCATTTCGTTGAATAGTCCTTTTCATTAGCTATCCATGGAGGTATAAAAGTTCCAGAAAAGTGTGTCAAATAAGCGAGTCATTCAAGTGTTAAAACAAAAAGTGTCAAATGTGTAGGCTTGGCGCCCCCTATCGGCAAAACCTTGCCACCAACCTACCAACTTTTATACATTAATAGAAAGCCTGTTTCATTTCCTATCCATTGAGGTATAAAAGTCTTAGACTAGTGTAGGAAATAAGCTAGTTATTCAAAGTTAAAGCAAAATGGTTGAGCTGGATAACTCGCTTCACTTTGACGCCCTCTAGCGGCCAAACTGTAAAATCAACCAACCAACTTTTATACGTCGATAGAAAGCCCGTTTTATAGGCTATCCATTGACGTATAAAAGGCCTAGACAAGTGTATCAAATAAGAGAGTTATTCAAAGTTAAAGCAACAGTTGTTGGGGTCTTTTCAAGGAAATGGAGTTTCTGGCCTACAAATTAAATTTTGTGGAATATCTCCTAAACTAGTGGAGATACGGAAAAAGTGCAAGGAATGAAAATTGCGTAAAAAAGATCAAAGAAACTGAACCCGAACTTTAAACCGACAATTTCTCACTGTAGCTGCATAGAGGGTGGGAAAATTGTAACAACCTCTACTTTTTGGCTCACCCTGTACACCAGAGGCTACTAAGACGATTTTTCCGCACAGGACAGGAGAGAAGAAGAAAAACGGAATTTTTTGAGTGGTTTACCGTTGCTGTATCTCAAAAAACAGCTGAGTTATTGACAGTCAAAGTTTTGAGGCACTTTTTCGAGAAAATGGACTTTCTGGTCCCCAAAATGGATTATGCAGAAAATCTCCTAAACTAGAAGAGATACGAAAAAAGTTCAAGGGACGAAAACTGAGTAAAAAACCTTAAAGAACTTGAATCCAGACTTTGAACCGACAAATTCCTTCTGAAACTGCATACAGGGTGGCCAAACTGTAACAACCTCTACTTTTTGGCTCACCCTGTACACCAGAAGCTACTAAGATGATTTTTCCGCACAGGACAGGAGAGAAGAAGAAAAACGGAACTTTTTGAGTGATTTACCGTTGCTGAATCTCAAAAAACAACCGAGCTATAGACAGGCAAAGTTTTGACACTTTTACAGAGAAAGGGTGTTTCTGGTCCCCAAATGGATTTTAAAAAATATATCCTAAACTAGTAGAGATATGGGAAAAAATCAAAGGGCGAAATTTACGTAAAAATCCCTGAAGAAGGTGATTCCGGCCTTTGAACGGCAAAAAATCCCACTCTCCTACTCACAGGATGGCCCAAAAAAACTTTGAAAGTGGTAACAGCTAAATTTCAGTTCAGTTTGAGTTTTCTAATCATGTGTTTGCATTTCCCCCATTACTTACAAGTTTGTAATACGTGTTTTCTAACATCCTGTATACAGGGTGAGGTGGGGTAAACTTACCTAGTGCGTTTTGGCGGCGCCGGAGCCGTTTTTCCTTTCTTATTCGTGGTACGTCTCATCTGCACCAAACTGCTCTTGGAACCTCCAGTAAATGTGGTCAGTTTGGTCGCCATGCTACTTAAATTATCTGCAGAAAAAATCACTCATTTTTGCGGCAAAAAATTGATAAAAAAAATGAACAAAACTGACCGGTGGAATTTTGCTCGGACAGTCCCACTAAACCGTGCAGATTGCCCGTACTGCCCGAATGCGATTTCTTGTACGACAAATGCGGAGTGCCCAACGGTGCCGGGAAATCGTTACCCTGTAACTGTTTTTCTACTTCTGAAACGCCAAAAAATCGGGTCAAATTCACGGTCAAATTTTCGGTTAAAATCGAGCGAACCTTCCGTAATACTCGACTCTTGAAACATATTTTCTAAAGCGTGATGGATCTCTTTGAAAGTAGGCCGATCGTTCGCGTGCCATTGCCAACATTGGCGCATTAGTTCGTAGATTTTCGGCGGACAACCCGGAGGAATTTCCATTCTATAACCTGGAACAAAGCGAGTTAAAAGTGTCCCAAAAAATGAGGAAAAATTGAAGCCTAAAGTTGGTATTTTGTTGGTAAAACTTGCCTTTTTCCAGCATGTGATAAACGTCGGTCAAATCGACGCCGGGATACGGGGACATGCCGTATGTGGCGATTTCCCACAGTAGAATTCCGAAAGCCCACACGTCCGATTTGGTGGAGAATTTGTTGTAGGCCAAACCTTCGGGAGCGGTCCATTTGATGGGGAATTTCGCTCCTGCAACGTTGTTACGCTCGTAAATTAAACCCACTGACAGTTGTGTCACGTGACCAACTAAGCAAATAGCGTGGCAGTATCACGTGACAGCTGTCACAAACGTCAAAGTTTTGAAAACAGTTTTGCTTCAGTGTTAGACACGTAAACGTGTTTAAGAGGGTTTGTATTGCTGAAAACTTCTTTTGTAAATTTTGGCATTTTTCCTGCTTTTGTCCTGTTTAACGTGTATGCACGCCTTTATGTTGTACCAACGTTGCCAAGTTTCTGAAAACTGACAATTTGATTCAAAAAGGAAATTTGTCACAGTGACAACGCTGTAACACTGAAATCTGGGTGGTTTGTATTGTTGAGAATATTTTTTTGCAAATTTTGACATTTTACTTGTTTTTGTCCTGTTTACCGTGTATGAACGCCTTTATGTTGTATCGACGTTGCCAAATTTCTGAAAACTGACCGTTTGATTCAAAAAGGAAATTTGTCAAAGTGGCAACGCTGTAACACCGAAATCTGAATCCTTCATAGTCCCTAATTTGACAGTTGACACGCGTCACACGTCTGAGGAAATGGTGTTCTTGAATCACGTGACAACTGTCATAAACGTCAACAATACCGTCAAACTTTGCAAACAGTTTACTTGCAGTTTTTGAGTTTTGACCACAAATCGTGGTTGTTAGCTTCTAGGCTATTATTTTGACAGTGGTCACGTGACTGTCTAACTTAGGAGTGTTCTAGTAGCACGTGACACCTGTCACAAACGTCAAAACTGTCAAATGTTGCTCGACCAGGTCATAAAGCTATAAAAATCAAAGTTAAAGACAGTTTTCTTGCAAACTTTGCCGTTTCATGGCTTTTAGTTATTTTGACAGTTGTCACGTGACTGTCTAAGTTAGAGGTGTTCTAGTATCACGTGACACCTGTCACAAACGTCAAAACTGTCAAATATTGCTCGACCAGGTCATAAAGCTGTAAAAATCAATGTTCAAGACAATTTTCTTGTAAACTTCGCCGGTTCATGAATTTTAGTTATTTTGACAGTTGCCACGTGACTGTCTAAGTTAGGGGTGTTCTAGTAGCACGTGACACCTGTCACAAACGTCAAAACTGTCAAATGTTGCCACGTGGNNGTCNNAANGTGTCACCGAGCTNTACTACTTNACGCAAGNNATCCNATTTAGCNNNCNCTCCACAGCTNNCGTNGGAGACATTNTGTNNNNCNNAACGGGCCAGNGTTGCNNTANTACANGTGAATCNANTCTTGCCAACCCCNNCAAACNCTTTTTNGAGCCGGGCNGCGCTTATCGAAAANACGNNNTGATNNNANTCGGCNAGNNNNAAATATCAAAGAGNTACCCAACNCACGGTTNCCGAGANNNACAGTGACCTGCTCAGNCACNGNTNAACACANCATCNNNNTCTCNNCGCGGNTANAGNCCAGTGTNNTCCNCGANTNACAAGTTNCCATNNGATGTTGTAGGNTCACNACAACAGNTAAGAAGANTNTNGNATCTCCCTATAANCCTGGCTACCTGNCTGGNCAAAGCCCATGNTTTANAAATCNNCNCTNCCNTACTTATTAGTGATNNNACTTNGTGAAACCNTCGCACTACGGGNAGCATGGTCACATGACAACTGTCACGTATACCGCACTTGATATAATAGGTTAAGTGGAATTTTTTTCTAATTTTTACCTCTTCAATTTTGGTGGTTTTTGGGTTTAAAACAATGTCCAACTTTAGCGCCCTCTAGTGGCCAAACTGTACAACTTAAAAACCAAAGGGGGTATACCTTGAGAAGGACCATTTAATTGGCTATCCATCGAGCTATAAAAGTCTGTACAGGGTGTATCAAATAAGCGAGTAATTTAAGTTGGAATCACCCAGTGTACAAAAAATACACAGAAAAATTTGTTCAACTTTAACTCTCTCTAGTGGCAAAACTGTTTAACCCACAAACCAAAACTTATATACCGTTGGGAAGCTCATTTCATTGGCTATCCATGGACGTATAAAAATATATACAGAGTGTGTCAAATAAGTGAGTAATTTAAGTTTGTTTGACCCAGTGTACAAAAAAATTTGTTAAACTTTAACGCCCTCTAGCGCCCAAATTGTCCAACTCACAAAATGAAGTGTGTATACTTTTAGAAAGCTCAATTCATTGGCTATCCATCGAGGTATAAAAGTTTATACAGGATGTCTCAAATAAGCGTGATATTTAGGCTTGAATACAATGTGACAAAAAGAAAAAATTAGCAAAATATAGCAGAAGGGGGTGTTTAAGTGAGTGAACTTGCAGAAAGAGGGAAAAGTAAATAACCGAGAAATTCGACCGGATAAGGGCGGTTTTCGACAAAAATCGGGGGTGTTTTCAGCCCTTAAGGATCTGGCAGAAGGTCACCGGTCTGACTGATCCCTTCTTTATTTTATTTTCTACCTTAAATCCCTGTCTGCCCTGAAAGTATTAGATGTATGGCAAAATTCAAAGTAGTTTGCGATGACGTAATCCGCAATTTTCAGGCAAGCCCTTCATGTTTTTAGTGAGCTATAGAGGGCGGTTTAAAGAGAATTTCACGGCCTACACGATGGTAAAAAAATCAACCCTGTAACTGTCAAAATAACCGAGTTACGGGCTGTCAAAGTTGAGCTAGCACATGTTTGACAGTGACTTTACTCTTGACACTTTAACTGAAAGTAACTCAGTTATTTGACAACTTTTCTACTAGAACTACAAGGTGATTTAAAGAAAACTTTACGGCCTACACTATGGTAAAAAAATCAACTCCATAACTGTCAAAATAACCGAGTTACGGGCTGTCAAAGTTAAGCTAGCACGTGTTTGACAGTGACTTTACTTTTGACACTTTAAGTCAAAATAACTCGCTTACTTGACAACTTTGCTACTAGAACTATACAAGGTGATTTAAATAGAATTTCACTGCCTACACGATGGTAAAAAAATCAACTCCATAACTGTCAAAATAACCGAGTTACGGGCTGTCAAAGTTAAGCTAGCACATGTTTGAGGGTGATTTTACTCTTGAAAGTTTAACTGAAAGTAACTCAGTTATTTGACAACTTTGCTACTAGAACTATACAAGGTGATTTAAAGAGAATTTCACGGCCTACACGATGGTAAAAAAATCAACTCCATAACTGTCAAAATAACCGAGTTACAGGCTGTCAAAGTTGACGTTTGACCGTTACGCCGTAAATTGTTTTAGATATCGTTAGTTTTGTCGATTTTAGAATGCAATTCAGGAATTATTTTTTCCACCAAAATATACAGGGTGTACCAAAAACGGTAAATAATACCGGCAAACTTTTGAGATTTTTTTGTCGCACCCTGTATGGGAAAACATGGGACACCTTGTATATAAGCTTTGTTTTGATTTATTGAAACGTCGTCCTTCTCATCGAGTTTTTGCTGTGTAATCTAAACCGTATCGCCCGTGTGTTTTAGTTGACTGCACTTTACCTTAGCGATTTTATACAGGGTGACCATGAAGAAGGTTTTCAGGGCTACAATTTGATATATTGAACCACCCTGTAACTGTCAAAATAACCGAGTTACGGGCGATTAATAGGGAAGGTGCAGTTTGTGCCCAAAAAGTAGATTTTTTCCAATGGGACACCCTGTATATTAGTAAGGGTAGATTCTGCATACTTTAAGCTACAATCTGGCCTACTATGTTCTCTAACGAAATTGTGCGGTTTTTGAGATATTTACTATACAGGGTGATCAAAAAAACAACGTGGTAACTTAAACATACAACTCACACTGTAGATAATGCAATGTTGCCATTTTTCCTGTATAAACCACACATTAGTTAGTCTAGTAATTTGAATCAAGGGTTGAGATGTAAACCAACCCTTAAAAAATGTGGAAATACATTAACCAGATGTGGTGTTTACTTAGTACAGGGTGGATTTACACCTACAGGGTGTTAAGGCTGTAAAAGTGTCCTAAACCTTCTAGAAACTTTTGAAATTGTTTTTAGAAGCTTCTAGAAGTGTTCTAAACCTTCTAGAAAATTACCAGAAGTCTCTAAAAGTGTTCTAAACCTTCTAGAAACTTTTGAAAATTTCCAGAAGCTTATAGAAGTGTTCTAAACTTTCTAGAAATCTTTGAAAATTACCAGAAGTTTCTAAAAGTGTCCTAAACCTTCTTGGAAATTTTAAAAATTGCCAGAAGCTTCTAGAAGTGTTCTAAACCTTCTAGAAATCTTTGAAAATTACCAGAAGTTTCTAAAAGTGTTCTAAACCTTCTAGGAACTTTTGAAAATAGCCAGAGCCTTCTAGAAGTGTTCTAAACCTTCTAGAAACTTTTTAAAATTGCCAGAAGCTTCTAGATGTGTTCTAAACCTTCTAGAAATCTTTGAAAATAGCCAGAAGCCTCTAAAATTGTTCTAAACCTCCTAGAAATCTTTGAAAATTACCAGAAGTCTCTAAGAGTGTCCTAAACCTTCTAGATTTTTTTGAAAAGTGCCAGAAGCTTCTAGAAGTGTTCTAAACCTTCTAGAAATCTTTGGAAATTGCCAGAAGCTTCTAGAAGTGTTCTAAACCTTCTAGGAACTTTTGAAAATAGCCAGAGCCTTCTAGAAGTGTTCTAAACCTTTTAAAAATCTTTGAAAATTACCAGAAGTCTCTAAAAGTGCTCTAAACCTTCTAGAAACTTTAGAAAATTGCCAGAAGCCTCTAAAAGTGTTCTAAACCTTCTAGAAACTTTTGAAAATTGCCAGAAGCTTCTAGATGTGTTCTAAACTTTCTAGAAATCTTTGAAAATAGCCAGAAGCCTCTAGAAGTGTTCTAAACCTCCTCTAAGAGTGTCCTAAAGCTAGAATTTTTTGAAAA
Source organism: Ips nitidus (assembly GCA_018691245.2). Taxonomy (NCBI): domain Eukaryota; kingdom Metazoa; phylum Arthropoda; class Insecta; order Coleoptera; family Curculionidae; genus Ips; species Ips nitidus. The sequence goes on along the minus strand of CM042801.1, from coordinate 3,061,833 downwards.
GTGCCAGAAGCTTCTAGAAGTGTTCTAAACCTTCTAGAAACGTTTGGAAATAGAAATCTTTGAAAATTACCAGAAGTCTCTAAGAGTGTCCTAAAGTTTCTAGAATTTTTTGAAAAGTGCCAGAAGCTTCTAGAAGTGTTCTAAACCTTCTAGAAACGTTTGGAAATTGTCAGAAGTTTCTAGAAGTGTTCTAAACCTTCTAGGAACTTTTGAAAATAGCCAGAGCCTTCTAGAAGTGTTCTAAACCTTTTAGAAATCTTTGAAAATTACCAGAAGTCTCTAAAAGTGCTCTAAACCTTCTAGAAGTGTTCTAAACCTTTTAGAAATCTTTGAAAATTACCAGAAGTCTCTAAAAGTGCTCTAAACCTTCTAGAAACTTTTTAAAACTGCCAGAAAATTTTTAAAATCTCCAAAAACCTCTGCAAGTGAAACTTTTCCGAAAATTTGTGGAAATTTGCCAAAAACCTCTAAATACCCATGAAAATCTGTCGAAACTTTCCAAAATCCTCTGGACAGTACTAGAAAACCCTGTCAGAAGTAAATTTGACAGAAACACAGCAATGACATTTCCGGTGGCAAAAAACAGCATTGCAAATTGCCATATTGCTGCTTGTCAGCTGTTTCAGTGACGTTTATATTGTCACAAGGATTTATGACGTCATGGCAATTTAGGTTGAATTTCCTTATACTACTAAGTTTATTAAAAATAAAATAAAAAAATTATATAAAAAAAATTAAATAATTAATAATATTAATATTAATTAATTAATTAAAATTATTATTATTTTTCTTTTTTTTATGACGTCATCGCAATTTAGTTTGAATTTCATTATACTACTAAGTTTATTAAAAATAAAATAAAAAAATTAAATAATTTTTAATATTAATATTAATTAATTAATTAAAATTATTATTATTTTTATTTTTTTTTATGACGTCTACGCAATTTACTTTGAATTTCCTTATACTACTAAGTTTATAAAAAAATTAAAAATAAAATAAAAAAATTATATTAAAAAAATTAAATAATTAATAATTTAAAATTATTTTTTTTTAGTTCGAAATTTCATTTTCCCAACAAACCTTTTAAATTTTATTATTTTTATTTTTATTATTTTATTAAAGATTACAAAAGGACACTTTGTAAATAATTGCTATAAAATAACTTTCATGAACTTATCTGCTACTAATCTGAATATTATATTGGCTCCACCCAGTATACAGTGACGTAGGCACCTTGATTGTTGACCATTTACATTTACACACCCACATTCCTGTTCTTTTTACCGATAATAATAAATCTAATTTAAATTAAATCAAGTAACTGTTTAAAATAAATTTAATTTTTGTACTTTAAATTTTTATGTAGGTATACAGGGTGTCCTTTAAATTAATTCTAAAACACACCGTATACCGGCAAATCCTGCGATGACGTAACAGCCTTCTTGCCATGAACGCACCATATACGCGATATTTTCCACCAATCCGATTGGTCGTAATTTTGTTTTTGTTTCTTTGTAGATCCAGTAGGTCTAATCAAAAAACTACTTGTAAAAAATGGTGAGTATTTATTGGATCACTCTGTGTGTGTTTTTCATTTTTTCTGTTCACCATGTATACTACTAACCACACCACTGTGCCGTTTTCTTTGTTATTAACACACACCCTGTATTGCACCGCTTTAAGTAAACTGGTATACCTACACAGTGGCCTAAGTAAAAGCAATCGTATACTCTCGGTCAAACTAAATTGCGATGACGTCATTATTGTTGTGTCAAATTATGGGTTATGACGTCATCTCAATTTTTGTTTGTTTTTTCTGGTAGTATTATCAAAGTGTCTTTATATTTTGTGTTATTGAATATTTTTGATAATGTACAGGGTCGAGAGCAATTGACTGTCGTCCTTGCGAGGCTATCGAATAAATGTATCGTTGGGACACCCTGTATAATACACTTAATTTTTCCAAATTTTGTTTTTTTTTTTAAATTGTAAATAGTTTACAGTGTTGTCAAACTAAACTGCGCGTAGTTACTTGTTGAGGAATTTAGATAAGCCTTTCTCTTCTAGTCTGAAACTTGAACACCCTGTATAATGGTTATTTTTGGGAGTACAGGGAGGTTAACCCACTCAAACGAATCGTTTTGAACTGCTCTTTCCAGTGGTGTAACCCAAAAAATTGTAACTTGGAAATTTCGTACAGGGTGACCAAAACTAGGAAACCACTATCATTTTTGTGCCCACCCTGTATACAGGCAACCGCTACGAGGTTTTAGCGTTACGTGAGTCGGTTAAGTGGTTCATTTAGAAACTTTTTGATGTCAGACATTTTTTTTGTAACTCTCACCGTTTTGGAGATATTTGCCAAAAACTGCTTTGATGCACTTTTAACCAAAAAAACTAGTCTGAAACTTGAACACTCTGTATATTGGTTATTTTTGGGAGTTCAGGGAGGTTAAACCACTCAAAAGAATCGTCTTGAACTGCTCTTTCCAGTGGTGTAACCCAAAAAATTGTATCTTGAAAATTTCATACAGGGTGACCAAAACTAGAAAACCACTATCATTTTTGTGCCCACCCTGTATACAGGCAACCGCTACGCGGTTTTAGCGTTACGTAGGTCGGTTAAGTGGTTCATTTAAAAACTTTTTGATGTCACGCATTTTTTTTGTAACTCTCACCGTTTTGGAGATATTTGCCAAAAACTACTTTGGTGCACTTTTAACCAAAAAACTAGTGTCCGAAACTTGAACACCCTGTATATTGGTTATTTTTGGGAGTTCAGGGAGGTTAAACCACTCAAAAGAACTGTCTTGAACTGCTCTTTCCAGTGGTGTAACCCAAAAAATTGTAACTTAAAAATTTCATACAGGGTGTCCAAAACTAGGAAACCACTATCATTTTTGTGCCCACCCTGTATACAGGCAACCGCTACGCGGTTTTAGCGTTACGTAGGTCGGTTAAGTGGTTCATTTAGAAACTTTTTGATGTCACGCATTTTTTTTGTAACTCTCACCGTTTTGGAGATATTTGCCAAAAACTGCTTTGGTGCACTTTTAACCAAAAAACTAGTCCGAAACTTGAACACCCTGTATATTGGTTATTTTTGGGAGTTCAGGGAGGTTAAATCACTCAAAAGAACCATCTTGAACTGCTCTTTCCAGTGGTGTAACCCAAAAAAATGTAACTTGAAAATTTCATACAGGGTGGCCAAAACAAGGAAACCACTATCATTTTTGTGCCCACCCTGTATACAGGCAACCGCTACGCGGTTTTAGCGTTACGTGGGTCGGTTAAGTGGTTCATTTAGAAACTTTTTGATGTCACGCATTTTTTTTGTAACTCTCACCGTTTTGGAGATATTTGCCAAAAACTGCTTTGATGCACTTTTAACCAAAAAACTAGTCCGAAACTTGAACACTCTGTATATTGGTTATTTTTGGGAGTTCAGGGAGGTTAAACCACTCAAAAGAACTCGTCTTGAACTGCTCTTTCCAGTGGTGTAACCCAAAAAATTGTAACTTAAAAATTTCATACAGGGTGACCAAAACTAGGAAACCACTATCATTTTTGTGCCCACCCTGTATACAGGCAACCGCTACGCGGTTTTAGCGTTACGTAGGTCGGTTAAGTGGTTCATTTAGAAACTTTTTGATGTCACGCATTTTTTTTGTAACTCTCACCGTTTTGGAGATATTTGCCAAAAACTACTTTGGTGCACTTTTAACCAAAAAACTAGTCCGAAACTTGAACACTCTGTATATTGGTTATTTTTGGGAGTTCAGGGAGGTTAAACCACTCAAAAGAACTGTCTTGAACTGCTCTTTCCAGTGGTGTAACCCAAAAAATTGTAACTTGAAAATTTCATACAGGGTGACCAAAACAAGGAAACCACTATCATTTTTGTGCCCACCCTGTATACAGGCAACCGCTACGCGGTTTTAGCGTTACGTAGGTCGGTTAAGTGGTTCATTTAGAAACTTTTTGATGTCACGCATTTTTTTTGTATCTCTCATCGTTTTGGAGATATTTGCCAAAAACTAGTTTGGTGTACTTTTAACCAAAAAACTAGTCTGAAACTTGAACACCCTGTATATTGGTTATTTTTGGGAGTATAGGGTGGTTAAGCCACTCAAATTAACCGTCTTGAAATGCACTTTCCAGTGGTGTAACCCAAAAAATTGTAACTTGAAAATTTCATACAGGGTGACCAAAACTAGGAAACCACTATCATTTTTGTGGCCACCCTGTATACAGGCAACCGCTACGCAGTTTTAGCGTTGCGTAGGTCGGTTAAGTGGTTCATTTAGAAACTTTTTGATATCACGCATTTTTTTTGTAACTCTCACCGTTTTGGAGATATTTGCCTAAAACTGGTTTGGTGCACTTTCGGTAGAATTGGCAACGCTGCCACGTTTACGGTTATGACGTTTTATCTGTTGAGTACCGCATGCCTACAGGGTGTTGCTTCCGCTCTAGATAGTCTCGTTTTAGCTGTACAACGACGATATATCAGGTTTTTATTATGGCTACTATACAGGGTGTCGCAAAAAAATTGGACATAAAATTTGGGGCATAATTAAAAAAAAAAGAAGAATATTGGACAGCAATTGTACTAAATTTGACAACTGTCACTTTACTACTAGCTAACCTATTACAAGGTTATGTCACTTTGCAATGCAGTGTTGTCAGATTAGTAGTACCAGACTTGGTTGAGTTGGTTTACTTCTTTTGTTGTCATTCTTCAAGTATTTAAAGGAGGTTTTCCAAAATGTCTTATTTACGGTTTAGACTAAATTGCCACGTTGCCAAATCGACTAATTTGGCTGTTTTTCTGCCCCACAGAAGCGCTTCTGCAAAGCAGACCGCTGCCCCACATACCGAGTCTACCCGAATCGGATCCGCCCTCGGGCAGTTCCGGCAGTGGGGCGGGCTGCGTTGCCACGTCTTCCGCATTGTCGTCGAGCGGCGCAGGCGCGGGGGGCGGGGCCGGTTCCGCCACGCCCCTCTCCTTGGAAACGGCCAATCGGTGGACGTCCAAAGAGAACCTGTTGGCCCAGGAGGAGGACGATCCGCAATTGTTCGTCGCCCTGTACGATTTTCAGGCGGGCGGCGAAAATCAGCTCAGTTTGAAGAAAGGTAAGTTTCTGGGGAAAAAAAGAGAAATTTGGCAACATCTGCTTGATGCTACACACTTTTTTTGGTGACACTTGTCAGATACTGACAGCTGTCAAATTTAGTTCAGCAGCTGTCGTACATACGAAAAGTCATCCAGTGACATTTCGGTTCATAAGTCACAAACTATCAAAGTCATTAAAGTGATAGTTGGTCACGTGACTGTTCCGGCCAATAGAAAGCTTTTTGCAAATTAGGCATTTTTGGCTAAATCCAGAAGTTTCTGAGATATTGACACGAAAAATGCTTTCAGAATAAAATTTTCAGTTTTCAAGTCAATTTTACTATTGAAAGTGTTGAAACTTGCACAAATTGATTTGTTCTCAATACTTTTAGTTTGTTGGTCAAGTTTCAAGGTTTCTGACCTAAAAATTTGACTGTGTAGGTCAATTTTCAAGTCAAAAGTTTGAAAATAGTGTCAAAACCCAGGAAAAATGCTTTGGGAGTCAAATTTTCAGTTTTTAAGTCAATTTTACTATTGAAAGTGTTGAAAAGGTTAATTATGACGTTGAAAGTGTCTGAAACTTGCACAAAATGACCTGTCAGCTGTATTTTTAGTTTTCAAATCAAGTTTCAAGGTTTCTGACCTAAAAATTTGACTGTGCAGGTCAATTTTCAAGTCACAAGTTTGAAAATAGTGTCAAGATTAATTTTCAAGTCACAAGTTTGAAAATAGTGTCAAGATTAACGAAAAATGCTTTGGGAGTCAAATTTTCAGTTTTCAAGTCAATTTTATCATTGAACATGTTGAAAAAGTCAATTTTGTTGCTGGAAGTGTCTGTTATTTGCACAAAATGACCTATCAGCTGTATTTTTAGTTTGTAAATCAAGTTTCAAGGTTTCTGACCTAAAAATTTGACTGTGAAGGTCAATTTTCAAGTCAAAAGTTTGAAAATAGTGTCAAGATTCAGGAAAAATGATTTGGGAGTCAAATTTTCAGTTTTCAAGTCAATTTTACTATTAAAAGTGTTGAAACTTGCTCAAATTGATCTGTTAGCAATATTTTTAGTTTGTTGGTCAAGTTTCAAGGTTTCTGATCTAAAAATTTGACTGTGCAGGTCAATTTTCAAGTCAAAAGTTTGAAAATAGTGTCAAGATCCAGGAAAAATTATTTGGGAGTCAAATTTTCAGTTTTCAAGTCAATTTTATCATTGAAAGTATTGAAAAAGTCAATTTTGTTGTTGGAAGTGTCTGTTATTTGCACAAAATGACCTATCAGCTGTATTTTCAGTTTGTAAATCAAGTTTCAAGGTTTCTGACCTAGAAATTTGACTGTGCAGGTCTGGAGTTTGGAAATAGGATCAAGACCCAGGAAAAATGATTTGGGAGTCAAATTTTCAGTTTTCAAGTCAATTTTACTATTGAAAGTGTTGAAACTTGCTCAAATTGATCTGTTAGCTAGATATTTTTAGTTTGTTAGTCAAGTTTCAAAGTTTCTGAACTAGAAATGTGACTTTGCAGGTCAATTTTAACTTAAATGAGCCGAAGTATCCTCATTTAAAGTTCGTATAAATAATTCTTAGGCGCAAAGATCTAATCTTAAGCCAGTTTTCTATAATTAACTGGAATGAGATCTACTCATTTAAAATGTCACTAAAAAACCCATCCAGAGTAGTTCCCTCAACTTGATTTCCTGCTTCGAAAATAGAATTAGCATTTCCGAGGATGCTCCATGTGATAATTTTAGAATCTGGATGATTTAGAAGCTCGTTTAAACGGTTTAAAACCGCTTAAAATGCTGGTTTTTTGACGAATTGATTGATTTTCTTCAGAAAAAGTTAAACTAAAATATACACAGTGTGTCAAGTTCAGTCAAATGTCCTGGCAATGTTTGTAATATTCTGATTTGCTCAATTTGTTTTTATTTTTGACAGGCGAACACGTGAGAATATTGAGCTACAACAAGAGCGGTGAATGGTGCGAGGCGCACTCGTCCTCGAACCTGATTGGCTGGGTACCGTCCAATTACGTCACGCCGGTGAATTCGTTGGAGAAACACTCGTGGTACCACGGTCCGATATCGCGCAACGCCGCCGAGTACCTTCTGAGTTCCGGCATCAATGGGAGTTTTCTGGTGAGGGAATCGGAGAGCAGTCCCGGCCAGAGGAGCATCTCGCTCAGATACGAGGGACGAGTGTATCATTACAGGTGAGTCTTTGGTCACCCTGGATTTAAGTTATCTAGAGTGTTTTACGCAATTTTTATTCTTTGAAGTTTTTCCGTATCTCTTCTAGTTTAGGAGATATTCCACAAAGTCTATTTTGGGGACGAGAAAGTTCATTTTCTGGAAAAAGTGCCTCAAAACTTTGATTGTCAGTAACTCGGCTGGTTTTTGAGATACAGCAACGGTAAACCACTCAAAAAATTCCGTTTTTCTTCTTCTCTCCTGTCCTGTGCGGAAAACTCGTTTTAGTAACCTCTAGTGTACAGGGTGAGCCAAAAAGTAGAGGTTGTTACAGTTTGGCCACTCTGTATACAGTTTCAAAAGAAATTTGTCGGTTCAAAGTCTGGATTTAAGTTATTTAGGGTTTTTTACACAGTTTTTGTTCCTTGAACTTTTTCCGTATCTCTTCTAGTTTAGGAGATTTTCTGCATAATCTATTTTGGGGACCAGAAAGTTCATTTTCTCGAAAAAGTGCCTCAAAACTTTGATTGTCAATAACTCGGTTGGTTTTTGAGATACAGCAACGGTAAACCACTCAACAAATTCTGTTTTTTTTCTTCTCTCCTGCCCTGTGCGGAAAAATCGTCTTAGTAGCCTCTGGTGTACAGGGTGAGCCAAAAAGTAGAGGTTGTTACAGTTTGGCCACTCTGTATGCGGTTTCAGAGGGATTTTGTCAGTTTAAAGTCCGGATTCAAGTTCTTTAAAGTTTTTTACTCAGTTTTTGTCCATTGAACTTTTTCCGTATCTCTTCTAGTTTAGGAGATTTTCTGCATAATTCATTTTGGGGACCAGAAAGTCCATTTTCTTGAAAAAGTGCCTCAAAACTTTGACTGTCAGTAACTCGGTTGGTTTTTGAGATACAGCAACGGTAAACCACTCAAAAAATTCCGTTTTTCTTCTTCTCTCCTGCCCTGTGAGGAAAAATCATCTTACTAGCCTTTGGTGTACAGGGTGAGCCAAAAAGTAGAGGTTGACTTTCAGTTTGGCCACTCTGTATGCAGTTTCAATGGGAATCTGTAGATTCAAAGTCTGGATTCAAGTTCTTTAAGGTTTTTTACACCGTTTTCGTCCCTTGAACTTTTTCCGTATCTCTTCTAGTTTACGAGATTTTCTGCATAATCCATTTTGGGGACCAGAAAGTCCATTTTCTTGAAAAAGTGCCTCAAAACTTTGATTGTCAATAACTCGGTTGGTTTTTGAGATACAGCAACGGTAAACCACTCAATAAATTCCTTTTTTCTTCTTCTCTCCTGTCCTATGCGGAAAAATCGTTTTAGTAACCTCTGGTGTACAGAGTGAGCCAAAAAGTAGAGGTTGTTACAGTTTGACCACTCTGTATGCAGTTTCAGAAGGAATTTGTCAGTTCAAAGTCTGGATTTAAATTCTCTAGGGTTTTTTACACAGTTTTTGTCCCTTGAACTTTTTCCGTATCTCTTCTAGTTTAGGAGATTTTCTGCATAATCCATTTTAGAGACCAGAATGTCCATTTTCTTGAAAAAAAGTGTTTCAAAACTTTGACTGTCAGTAACTCGGTTGGTTTTTGAGATACAGCAATGGTAAACCACTCAAAAAATTCCATTTTTCTTCTTCTCTCCTGTCCTGTGCGTAAAAATCATCTTAGTAGCCTCTAGTGTACAGGGTGAGCCAAAAAGTAGAGGTTGTTAGAGTTTGGTCACTCTGTATGCAGTTTCAGAGGGATTTTGTCAGTTTAAAGTCTGGATTTATGTTCTTTAAGGTTTTTTACACAGTTTTAGTCCCTTGAACTTTTTCCGTATCTCTTCTAGTTTAGGAGATTTTCTGCATAATCCATTTTGGGGACCAGAAAGTCCATTTTCTTGAAAAAGTGCCTCAAAACTTTGACTGTCAATAACTCGGTTGGTTTTTTGAGATACAGCAACGGTACACCACTCAAAAAATTCCGTTTTTCTTCTTCTGTCCTGTCCCGTGCGGAAAAATCATCTTAGTACCTTCTGGTGTACAGGGTGATCCAAAAAAATAGAGTATAGCAAAATTTTCTCAATCTTTCTCTAAGAACGCTTTATCCAGACAATTTATCAATTGCTAGCATGTTTTTTCGGAATTTTTGTAATTCTCTGACCGACTTTTTGGCAGAATAAACGAAGATCCGGAAGGTAAAGTGTTTGTGACCGCTGAAAGCAAGTTCAACACTCTGGCCGAGCTGGTGCACCACCATTCGATGCTTTCGGACGGTTTGATCACTCAGTTGCTCTATCCCGCTCCCAAACACAACAAACCGACTGTTTTCCCTCTCAGTCCGGAGCCGGACGAGTGGGAAATCAATCGAACAGACATTGTGATGAAGCACAAATTGGGCGGCGGACAATACGGAGACGTTTACGAAGCTTTGTGGAAACGGTAAGTTACACCGAAAAAAATACAAATTGCTGGCAAATTGGCCAATTTTAGCACGAAAACAAATAGCACAATCCAGTGGTTCTCAAAGATATTTTTTCTTTTTTTTTTCATCATGTTAATTACTATTAAGATCAGAAGATGACGTCTGAAGTGTCCAGTTACAACATTTTAAATGAGTCATACTTTTCCAGCTTTATGACTGGGTAGAGCAGTGTTTTTGACAGTTTTGATGTTTATGACAGTTGTCACGTGGTGCTAGAACACCGCTTACTTAGACGGTCCCGTGACAACTGTCAAAATAATGGTCAAAAAGCTGAAATTCATATCTTATCACGAATACTGCAAGAAAACTGTTTTGAACTGTGATTCTGGCAGCTTCTGGCCCACACTTGTCAAAGTTTGACAGTTTTGATGCTTATGACAGTTGTCACGTGGTGCTGGAACACCGCTTACTTAGAGGCTCTCGTGACAACTGTCAAAATAATGGTCAGACAGCTGAAATTCATATCTTGTCTCGAATACTGCAAGAAAACTGTTGTAAATTGGGTTTTCGGCAGCTTCTGGCCCACACTTGTCAAAGTTTGACAGTTTTGATGCTTATGACAGTTGTCACGTGGTGCTAGAACACCGCTTACTTAGACGGTACCGTGACAACTGTCAAAATAATGGTCAGGAAGCTGAAAACCACGTCTTGCCTGAAATAGCGCAAAAAGTGTTTCAAATTGGGATTTTTGCAACCGCATGCCCACACTGAGCAAAGTTTTGCAGTTTTGCTTTTCATTTCTGATGTCACGTGACATAGAAACATCATATACTCTGGCAGTCACGTGTCAGTTGTCAAATTGTGGACCATGAAACTGTAAAACACGTTTTCTCTCGGAACAGTACAGGAGAACTACAGCTTGGTTGAGCAAGCTTTGACATTTGCAAATGCTGTCACGTGACACTAGGCTGCTGTTTACTTAGATTGTCACGTGACAACTGTCAAATCAATGGTTAAGAAGCTAAAAACCACGTATTTTCTTGAATACTACAATATAAGTGTTCTGTTACATTTTAAAGCTTCATGCCCATATTGGGTTTCATACTTTTGACGTTTGTGACAACTGTCACATGAAACTAGAATACCGTTTACTTAGACAGGCACGTGACAACTGTCAAAATAATGGTCGGGAAGGTGAAAACCACGTCCTGTCTCGAATACGGCACGAAAACTGTTTCAAACTGGAGTTTTTGCGGTTTTAGGCCAACACTGAACAAAGTTTGACAGTTTTGAGTTTTATTACAGCTGTCACGTGATGTTACGTCATCATTTACTTGAACAGTCACGTGTCAGTGGTTAAGTTACGGATCAGAAAGTTACAAAACACGTCTCTTGTCGAAGAGTACAAGAAAAATGTACTGAATTCGAGTTTTACAAGTTGACGTTTTGGTTGAGCGAATATTTGCGTCTGTGACAGTTATCGTGTGGAACTGAAACACTTTTTACTTAGACCGTCACGTGACACTGTCAAAATGAAAGTCAAGAAACTTAAAATTATGGTTTGTCTCCAGATCACCAGAGGGAGTATCGTAACGCTTAACGTAACGTAGTACAACACAATCATAAGCACAACAAGGAAGTTTAGTGATTTTTCAGTTTAGGAAAGCTTTATCCCCTATTTTTTTTAAATAAACATGAAAACTACTTCTTTGAGCTTGTCTAAGTTGAAAAAATGTCTAAATAAATTCATAAATTGCTATGTTATGTTGCGCTACGTCTATTCCACTGTATCGTGTGTTAAGTGTTAATTCTGCTATAATTGGGTGTTTTTTAGCCTGGAAAATATTAAATTAACTTATTTTTTATAATTAAACTTAATGAAACGTAACTTTTCAAGCTACAACATGACGGTGGCAGTGAAAACGCTAAAAGAAGACACGATGGCCCTAAAAGACTTTCTTGAGGAAGCGGCCATAATGAAGGAAATGAAACACTCGAATTTGGTTCAGCTGATGGGGGTTTGCACCCGCGAACCGCCATTTTACATCATCACCGAATTCATGAGTAAAGGTCCGTACTAGCGTATTTTTCTCCTCCTCCGGTTACTCGAGGGTTCATTTGCGCAGGAAACCTGCTCGATTACCTGAGAAATGGCAGCAAGGAGCAGATCGACGCGGTCGTTCTGATGTACATCGCCACCCAAATTGCGAGCGGAATGAGTTATCTGGAGAGCAGAAGTTTCATTCATCGGGACTTGGCCGCCCGGAATTGCTTAGTTGGGGAGAATCATTTGGTTAAAGTGGCTGATTTTGGATTGGCCCGACTGATGAGGGATGATACTTACACGGCGCACGCGGGTGAGTAGGCAAAAAGTGTTATTTTTGTGTCATTTACTCAGCCTACGGCGGTATTTTTGCCATAACAATCAATTTTTGGGACAAAATAAGCACAAATTTGAAAAATTCAGTCGGTCCTGCAAATTCAATATTCTGTCCCTACTGCTTCCCTGAGAAGGTTCCAATTGATTTATTGCATTAAATTAGTTTCTAGAGCTCTTCCATCACTTAAAAGTAATGAAACAAAACCCTGGAGAAGCACCGACCATTTTTCCAAAAATCAAAATCAAAACCCCCAATTCAAGTCACAAAAATACAGATAAATTGACTGCCTATAGTCTTGAAATTCTAGAATATTCCAGGAGAAAGCTGGAGCATTTCCGCTTAGACGCCGAAAGAACTGATGATGACGTGTTTAAAGTAGAAAATCCTGTCTGACCTAGGTGGTCACGTGACAGCCGTCCAAATAACTAAAAGTCATAAACTGGCGAAGTTTGCAAGAAACTGTCTTTAACTTTGATTTTTACAGATTCATGACCTCTGGTCGAGCAACATTTGACAGTTTTGACGTTTGTGACAGGTGTCACGTGATACTAGAACACTCCTAACTTAGACAGTCACGTGACAACTGTCAAAATAACTAAAAGTCATGAACCGGCGAAGTTTGCAAGAAAACTGTCTAAAACTTTGATTTTTACAGCTTTATGACCTCTGGTCGAGCAACATTTGACAGTTTTGACGTTTGTGACAGGTGTCACGTGCTACTAGGACACTCCTAACTTAGACAGTCACATGGCAACTGTCAAAATAACTAAAAGTCACGAACCGGCAAAGTTTGCAAGAAAACTGTCTTAAACTTTGATTTTTACAGCTTCATGACCTCTGGTCGAGCAACATTTGACAGTTTTGACGTTTGTGACAGGTGTCACGTGCTACTAGAACACCCCTAACTTAGACAGTCACGTGGCAACTGTCAAAATAACTAAAAGTCATGAACCGGCGAAGTTTGCAAGAAAACTGTCTTAAACTTTGATTTTTACAGCTTCATGACTTCTGGTCGAGCAACATTTGACAGTTTTGACGTTTGTGACAGGTGTCACGTGATACTAGAACACTCCTAACTTAGACAGTCACGTGGCAACTGTCAAAATAACTAAAAGTCATGAACCGGCGAAGTTTGCAAGAAAACTGTCTTTAAACTTTGATTTTTACAGCTTCATGACTCTGGTCGAGCAACATTTGACAGTTTTGACGTTTGTGACAGGTGTCACGTGCTACTAGAACACTCCTAACTTAGACAGTCACATGGCAACTGTCAAAATAACTAAAAGTCATGAACCGGCAAAGTTTGCAAGAAAACTGTCTTAAACTTTGATTTTTACAGCTTCATGACCTCTGGTCGAGCAACATTTGACAGTTTTGACGTTTGTGACAGGTGTCACGTGCTACTAGAACACCCCTAACTTAGACAGTCACGTGGCAACTGTCAAAATAACTAAAAGTCATGAACCGGCGAAGTTTACAAGAAAAATGTCTTTAACTTTGATTTTTACAGCTTCATGACCTCTGGTCGAGCAACTGTCTTATTTGACAGTTTTGACGTTTGTGACAGGTGTCACGTGATACTAGAACACCCCTAACTTAGACAGTCACGTGGCAACTGTCAAAATAACTAAAAGAACCGGCGAAGTTTACAAGAAAAATGTCGATTTTTACAGCAAAGTTTGACGTTTGTGAAGAAAAACTGTCTTAAACTTTGATTTTTACAGCTTCATGACTTCTGGTCGAGCAACATTTGACAGTTTTGACGTTTGTGACACGGCTGTCCTAACTTAGTCACATGATACTGGAACACCCCTAACTTAGACAGTCACGTGGCAACTGTCAAAATAACTAAAACGTCAACTGAACCGGCGAAGTTTGCAAGAAAATTGTCTTAAACTTTGATTTTTACAGCTTCATGACCTGGTCGAGCAACATTTGACAGTTTTGACGTTTGTGACAGGTGTCACGTGATACTAGAACACCTCTAACTTAGACAGTCACGTGACAACTGTCAAAATAACTAAAAGCCATGAAACGGCAAAGTTTGCAAGAAAACTGTCTTTAACTTTGATTTTTATAGCTTTATGACCTGGTCGAGCAACATTTGACAGTTTTGACGTTTGTGACAGGTGTCACGTGCTACTAGAACACTCCTAAGTTAGACAGTCACGTGACCACTGTCAAAATAATAGCCTAGAAGCTAACAACCACGATTTGTGGTCAAAACTCAAAAACTGCAAGTAAACTGTTTGCAAAGTTTGACGGTATTGTTGACGTTTATGACAGTTGTCACGTGATTCAAGAACACCATTTCCTCAGACGTGTGACGCGTGTCAACTGTCAAATTAGGGACTATGAAGGATTCAGATTTCGGTGTTACAGCGTTGCCACTTTGACAAATTTCCTTTTTGAATCAAACGGTCAGTTTTCAGAAATTTGGCAACGTCGATACAACATAAAGGCGTTCATACACGGTAAACAGGACAAAAACAAGTAAAATGTCAAAATTTGAAAAAAATATTCTCAACAATACAAACCACCCAGATTTCAGTGTTACAGCGTTGCCACTGTGACAAATTTTTGTTATTAACACAAAGTGTCACTTTTCAAAAAATTTGGCAACGTTTATACACGTTAAACAGGAGAAAAACAAGTAAATTGCTAAAATTTGCAAAAAAAAAATCTCAACAATACAAACCACCCAGATTTCAGTGTTACAGCGTTGTCACTGTGACAAATTTCCTTTTTGAATCAAATTGTCAGTTTTCAGAAATTTGGCAACGGCGATACAACATAAAGGCGTTCATACACGTTAAACAGGACAAAAGCAGGTAGAATGCCAAAATTTGCAAAAAAAAAGTTCTCAGCAATACAAACCACCACGATTCGAGTGTTACAGCGTTGCCACTGTGACATTTTTTTATTATTAACACGAAGTGTCATTTTTCAAAAAATTTGGCAACGTTGATACAACATAAAGGCGTTCATACACGTTAAACAGGAGAAAACCAAGTAAATTGCCAAAATTTGCGAAAAAAAAGTTCTCAGCAATACAAACCACCCAGATTTCAGTGTTACAGCGTTGCCACTGTGACAAATATCCTTTTTGAATCAAATTGTCAGTTTTCAGAAACTTGGCAACGTTGGTACAACATAAAGGCGTGCATACACGTTAAACAGGACAAAAGCAGGAAAAATGCCAAAATTTACAAAAGAAGTTTTCAGCAATACAAACCCTCTTAAACACGTTTACGTGTCTAACACTGAAGCAAAACTGTTTTCAAAACTTTGACGTTTGTGACAGCTGTCACGTGATACTGCCACGCTATTTGCTTAGTTGGTCACGTGACACAACTGTCAGTGGGTTTAATTTACGAGCGTAACAACGTTGCAGGAGCGAAATTCCCCATCAAATGGACCGCTCCCGAAGGTTTGGCCTACAACAAATTCTCCACCAAATCGGACGTGTGGGCTTTCGGAATTCTACTGTGGGAAATCGCCACATACGGCATGTCCCCGTATCCCGGCGTCGATTTGACCGACGTTTATCACATGCTGGAAAAAGGCAAGTTTTACCAACAAAATACCAACTTTAGGCGTAAATTTTCCCTCATTTTTTGGGACACTTTTAACTCGCTTTGTTCGCAGGTTATAGAATGGAAATTCCTCCGGGTTGTCCGCCGAAAATCTACGAACTAATGCGCCAATGTTGGCAATGGCACGCGAACGATCGGCCTACTTTCAAAGAGATCCATCACGCTTTAGAAAATATGTTTCAAGAGTCGAGTATTACGGAAGGTTCGCTCGATTTTAACCGAAAATTAACCGTGAATTTGACCCGATTTTTTTGGCGTTTCAGAAGTAGAAAAACAGTTACAGGGTAACGATTTCCCGGCACCGTTGGGCACTCCGCATTTGTCGTACAAGAAATCGCATTCGGGCAGTACGGGCAATCTGCACGGTTTAGTGGGACTGTCCGAGCAAAATTCCACCGGTCAGTTTTGTTCATTTTTTTTATCAATTTTTTGCCGCAAAAATGAGTGATTTTTTCTGCAGATAATTTAAGTAGCATGGCGACCAAACTGACCACATTTACTGGAGGTTCCAAGAGCAGTTTGGTGCAGATGAGACGTACCACGAATAAGAAAGGAAAAACGGCTCCGGCGCCGCCAAAACGCACTAGGTAAGTTTACCCCACCTCACCCTGTATACAGGGTGTTAGAAAACACGTATTACAAACTTGTAAGTAATGGGGGAAATGCAAACACATGATTAGAAAACTCAAACTGAACTGAAATTTAGCTGTTACCACTTTCAAAGTTTTTTTGGGCCATCCTGTGAGTAGGAGAGTGGGATTTTTGCCGTTCAAAGGCCGGAATCACCTTCTTCAGGGATTTTTACGTAAATTTCGCCCTTTGATTTTTTCCCATATCTCTACTAGTTTAGGATATATTTTTTAAAATCCATTTGGGGACCAGAAACACCCTTTCTCTGTAAAAGTGTCAAAACTTTGCCTGTCTATAGCTCGGTTGTTTTTTGAGATTCAGCAACGGTAAATCACTCAAAAAGTTCCGTTTTTCTTCTTCTCTCCTGTCCTGTGCGGAAAAATCATCTTAGTAGCTTCTGGTGTACAGGGTGAGCCAAAAAGTAGAGGTTGTTACAGTTTGGCCACCCTGTATGCAGTTTCAGAAGGAATTTGTCGGTTCAAAGTCTGGATTCAAGTTCTTTAAGGTTTTTTACTCAGTTTTCGTCCCTTGAACTTTTTTCGTATCTCTTCTAGTTTAGGAGATTTTCTGCATAATCCATTTTGGGGACCAGAAAGTCCATTTTCTCGAAAAAGTGCCTCAAAACTTTGACTGTCAGTAACTCGGTTGTTTTTTGAGATACAGCAACGGTAATTCACTCAAAAAATTCAGTTTTTCTTCTTCTCTCCTGTTCTGTGCGGGAAAATGATCTTAGTAGCTTCTGGTGTACAGGGTGAGCCAAAAAGTAGAGGTTGTTACAGTTTGGCCACTCTGTATGCAGTTTCGGAACGAATTTGTCGGTTCCAAGCCTGGATTCAAGTTCTTTAGGGTTTTTGACACAGTTTTCGTCCCTTGAACTTTTTTCGTATCTCTTCTAGTTTAGGAGATTTTCTGCATAATCCATTTTGGGGACCAGAAAGTCCATTTTCTCGAAAAAGTGCCTCAAAACTTTGACTGTCAGTAACTCGGCTGGTTTTTGAGATACAGCAACGGTAAACCACTCAAAAAATTCCGTTTTTCTTCTTCTCGTCTGCCCTGTGCGGAAAAATTGGCTTAGTAGCCTCTGGTGTACAGGGTGAGCCAAAAAGTAGAGGTTGTTACAGTTTGGCCACTCTGTATGCAGTTTCAATGGGAATCTGTAGATTCAAAGTCTGGATTCAAGTTCTTTAAGGTTTTTTTACACAGTTTTCGTCCCTTGAACTTTTTCCGTATCTCTTCTAGTTTAGGAGATTTTCTGCATAATCCATTTTGGGGACCAGAAAGTCCATTTTCTCGAAAAAGTGCCTCAAAACTTTGACTGTCAGTAACTCGGTTGTTTTTTGAGATACAGCAACGGTAAACCACTCAAAAAATTCCATTTTTCTTCTTCTCTCCTGTCCCGTGCGGAAAAATTATCTTAGTAGCTTCTGGTGTACAGGGTGAGCCAAAAAGTAGAGGTTGTTACAGTTTGGCCACTCTGTATGCAGTTTCAGAAGGAATTTGTCGGTTCAAAGCCTGGATTCAAGTTCTTTAGGGTTTTTTACACAGTTTTCGTCCCTTGAACTTTTTCCGTATCTCTTCTAGTTTAGGAGATTTTCTGCATAATCCATTTTGGGGACCAGAAAGTCCATTTTCTCGAAAAAGTGCCTCAAAACTTTGACTGTCAATAACTCAGCTGTTTTTTGAGATACAGCAACGGTAAACCACTCAAAAAATTCCGTTTTTCTTCTTCTCTCCTGTTCTCGGAAAAATGATCTTAGTAGCTTCTGGTGTACAGGGTGAGCCAAAAAGTAGAGGTTGTTACAGTTTGGCCACTCTGTATGCAGTTTCAGAAGAATTTGTCGGTTCAAAGCTTTCAGTTTCTTTAAGCACAGTTTTCGTCCCTTGAACTTTTTCCGTATCTCTTCTAGTTTAGGAGATTTTCTGCATAATCCATTTTGGGGACCAGAAAGTCCATTTTCTCGAAAAAGTGCCTCAAAACTTTGACTGTCACTCAGCTGTTTTTTTGAGATACAGGCAACGGTAAACCACTCAAAAAATTCCGTTTTTCTTCTTCTCTCCTGTAAAAATGCAGTAGCTCTGGTGTACAGGGTGAGCCAAAAAGTAGAGGTTGTTACAATTTGGTCACTCTGTATACCAAGTTCGGTTTTGAAAGTAACTCGGGTTCAGTTTCTTTGATCTTTTTTTACGCAATTTTCATTCCTTGCACTTTTTCCGTATCTCCACTAGTTTAGGAGATATTCCACAAAATTTAATTTGTAGGCCAGAAACTCCATTTCCTTGAAAAGACCCCAACAACTGTTGCTTTAACTTTGAATAACTCTCTTATTTGATACACTTGTCTAGGCCTTTTATACGTCAATGGATAGCCTATAAAACGGGCTTTCTATCGACGTATAAAAGTTGGTTGGTTGATTTTACAGTTTGGCCGCTAGAGGGCGTCAAAGTGAAGCGAGTTATCCAGCTCAACCATTTTGCTTTAACTTTGAATAACTAGCTTATTTCCTACACTAGTCTAAGACTTTTATACCTCAATGGATAGGAAATGAAACAGGCTTTCTATTAATGTATAAAAGTTGGTAGGTTGGTGGCAAGGTTTTGCCGATAGGGGGCGCCAAGCCTACACATTTGACACTTTTTGTTTTAACACTTGAATGACTCGCTTATTTGACACACTTTTCTGGAACTTTTATACCTCCATGGATAGCTAATGAAAAGGACTATTCAACGAAATGGAAAGTTGACATATTTTTCGAAAAGTCACCAACATAACCTCACTAAAGAAAAAATGAAAACCTTGCAATTGAGCAAATAGAAGGTGTTTTATTTAAAATATTCTAAACATGTGTCAGAAATTTGACATCAAATTCCGCATTCCCTACAAGGTTGGAATACGTATTCTGTGAAACACCCAGTATAACTGTGTATAAATAACGTATTTTTGGTTCACACTGTAAACACATTGTCGCTGGTGGGATTTTTTTTTTTTTTTTATCATTTTTATACCTTTGATATTTGTTTATATCAAAGTGACAGTAAATGTCAACGTTTTTAATTTGACAGGATGACAAAATTAATAACGTGCCTTTTTTGCTAAAATTGGTTATTTCATATGTTTGATATGCGAGAAACAAAGATGTGAAAAGATGACGTCATTTTCAAAAGGTAAAAATCCAACTATAACACCCAAAGTTTCTCCCAAAACTAATAAGTTTACTGCACGTAATTTAGTCTAATTTTGAGGTGAAAAATCGTTATTCTTTTAATATTAACACCGAAAACTAACCGTCCACGTGTGCGATAACACATCACCCGACTTATCTTTGCAGCCTGCTGTCTTCTTGCAGTTCGTTCCGCGACAGCACGTTTGACGACCAGGGCAACCAGCAGGACCACGCCAACGAGGACGGATCCGAGCTAAATGGTATAATAAAAAAGCGATTTAAAGGTATTTTTTGTTTTCGAAAAACAGTTTTCGCCAGTGGTTTTGAGCCCGACACGGTTTTGATTGCGGGGTTTGTGCACCTACTAACTCTCTTACGACCGGTTTCTGAACGTCAAGCTTTAATTGTAGTCGGTAGCTGAAAGTTAACTTGTGCGACCAAAAAACAAGCAAAATCAAAGGTTTTAAATCAATTTTCAAGTTGGATATGTTGAAAGCTTGAAAATTGACTAAAAACTCGGATTTCTGGCTTGCAACTGAGATTTTTAAAGGTAAAAGCATGAAATTGACAGTCAGAAACCTGAAAAATGACTTGATACTACAATCACAAGTCTCTGAGCCAGTTTTTAATGTTTAAAAGCCAATTTCCAGTCTTCCAAGCCACTTTTAATACTGAAAATGTGAAAATCAATGTCAGAAAACGTTAAAGTTGCCTGAAATGTCTAATTTTGCTTTTTTAAGTCAATTTTGTGGCTGGAAGTGTAGAAATTGCTCGCAATAGCTGAAAGTTAACTTCTGATACCAAAAAACAAGCAAAATCAAAGGTTTTAAATCAATTTTCAAGTTGGATATGTTGAAAGCATGAAAATTGACTAAAAACTCTGATTTCTGGCTTGCAACTGAGATTTTTAAAGCTAAAAGCATGAAATTGACAGTCAGAAACCTGAAAAATGACTTGATACTACAATCACCAGTCTCTGAGCCAATTTTTAATGTTTAAAAGTCAATTTCCAGTCTTCCAAGCCACTTTTTAAACTGAAAATGTAGAAAATCAATGTCAGAAAACGTTAAAGTTGGCTGGTAAGCCTAATTTTGGGTTTTTAAGTCAATTTTGTGGCTGGAAGTGTGGAAATTGCTCGCAATAGCTGAAAGTTAACTTCTGCGACCAAAAAACAACAAAATCAAAGGTTTTATATCAATTTTCAAGTTGGATATGTTGAAAGCATGAAAATTGACTAAAAACTCTGGTTTCTGGTTTTCAACTGAGATTTTTAAAGCTAAAAACATGAAATTGACAGTCAGAAACCTGAAAAATGACTTGATACTGCAATCACAAGTTTCTGAGCCTGTTTTCAACGTTTAAAAGTCAATTTCCAGGCTTTCAGGTTACTTTTAAGTTGGAAATATAGAAAATCAATGTCAGAAAACGTGAAAGTTGCCTGAAATGTCTAATTTTGTTTTTTTAAGTCAATTTTGTGGCTGGAAGTGTAGAAATTGCTCGCAATAGCTGAAAGTTAACTTCTGATACCAAAAAACAAGCAAAATCAAAGGTTTTAAATCAATTTTCAAGTTGGTTATGTTGAAAGCATGAAAATTGACTAAAAACTCGGATTTCTGGCTTGCAACTGAGATTTTTAAAGCTAAAAGCATGAAATTGACAGTCAGAAACCTGAAAAATGACTTGATACTACAATCACAAGTCTCTGAGCCAGTTTTAAATGTTTAAAAGCCAATTTCCAGTCTTCCAAGCCAGTTTTTATACTGAAAAATGTAAAAATCAATGTCAGATAATGTTAAAGTTGGCTGATAAGCCTAATTTTGCGTTTTTAAGTAAATTTTGTGGCTGGAAATGTGGAAATTGCTCGCAATAGCTGAAAGTTTACTTGAGAACAAAAAACAAACAGAGTCAAAGGTTTTAAATCAATTTTTAAGTTGAATAGGTGGAAAGCATGAAAATTGACTTAAAACTCTGATTTCTGGCATGCAACTGAGATTTTTAAAGCTAAAAGCATGAAATTGACAGTCAAAAACTTGAAAAATTACTTGATACTACAATCACAAGTTTCTGAGCCAATTTTTAATGTTTAAAAGCCAATTTCCAGTCTTCCAAGCCACTTTTTGAACTGAAAATGTGAAAATCACTATCAGATAACGTTAAAGTTGGCTGATATGCCTAATTTTGCGTTTTTAAGTCAATTTTGTAGCTGGAAGTGTGGAAATTGCACACAGTAGTTGAAAGTTAACTTGTGAGACCAAAAAACAAGCAAAATCAAAGGTTTTCAATTTTCAAGTTGGATATGTTGAAAGCATGAAAATTGACTAAAAACTCTGGTTTCTGGTTTTCAACTGAGATTTTTAAAGCTAAAAGCATGAAATTGACAGTCAGAAACCTGAAAAATGACTTGATACTACAATCCCAAGTCTCTGAGCCAATTTTTAATGTTTGAAAGTCAATTTCCAGTCTTCTAAGCCACTTTTTAAACTGAAAATGTGAAAATTAATGTCAGAAAATGTTAAAGTTGGCTGATATGCATAATTTTGGGTTTTTAAGTCAATTTTGTGGCTGGAAGTGTAGAAATTGCTCGCAGTAGCTGAAAGTTAACTTGTAATACCAAAAAATCAGCAATATTGAAGCTTTAAAATCAGATTTTAACATGAAAATGTAGAAAATATTGTCCGGAACATGAAAATTGACTTAAAACTCTAATTTCTGGCTTGCAACTGAGATTTTCAAAGCTAAAAGCATGAAATTGACAGTCAGAAACCTGGAAAATGACTTGATACTGCAATCACAAGTTTCTGAGCCAATTTTTAATGTGTAAAAGCCAATTTCTAGTCTTCCAAGCCACTTTTTAAACTGAAAATGTAGAAAATCAATGTCAGATAACGTTAAAATTGTCTGATATACCTAATTTTGCGTTTTTCAGTCAATTTTGTGGCTCAAAGTGTCGAAATTGCACACAGTAGCTGAAAGTTAACTTCTGCAACCAAAAAACAAGCAAATGAAAGGTTTTAAATCAATTTTTAACATAGAAATGTTGAAAATAATGTCCGGTACATGAAAATTTACTTAAAACTCTGATTTCTGACTTGCAACTGAGATTTTTAAAGCTAAAAACATGAAATTGACAGTCAGAAACCTGAAAAATGACTTGATACTACAATCACCAGTCTCTGAGCCATTTTTTGATGTTTAAAAGTAAATTTCAAGGATTCGAAGCCACTTTTTAAGCTGGAAATGTGAAAATCAACATCAGAAAAAGGAAAAGATGCCGGAAATGTCTAATTTTGCGTTTTTACGTCAATTTCGTAGCTGGAAGTGTCAAAAATGTCAAACGGTGCATGGTACCACAAAAGTGTATAGAAGGTCAAAGTTGCATCCCATCGAGGTGCGAACCTTCTTGAGATATTGACCAAGAATTGCAAAAAAACGAGAATCAACTTTGACGCCTTCTAGCGGCTAAACGGAGCAACTTAGCCGTGCCCGCTCAACGTCACGTGATAGCCCCATTCGTTAACTTTCTTTTGTTGTACGGTGGTTTATACGGGGTGTTTCAAATACTGAAAATATGTAGAGTATACGGCATGATTAAATAAACGTACTAAAATGTGAGTAAACTTGGTATTTAAACTAACAATCTATACACAGTGCTCTAAATTGGAATAAATTCAGTAAATCACGACTTTGGTTAGTATTTTAAATTGTTCTTTTTTTGATGTATACAGGGTGTCTCAAATTTGAGATATGACGTCATATTAAAAAGGGCGCAATTTAAAATACACATTAAACAAAGCACTGTATAAGCACGGTAAAATGGTGTTGTTTGTATGAAACGAGCCACTTAACCACCTTCACACGTAACCTAAATGGACCAACGGATTATACAGGGTTGACGAGAGAAATGCAAACATTAACCGCAAGCACTCGGGGGGACAGCGAAAGCGACTTTCAGGACCAAACGCCGGACACGGACGATTCGGGCGCCCATTCCTATCCGGAAGTATCGACGGTGGGCGGTTTGGGCGGATCGTTCAAACGCCTGCCCATTATGGGCAACCGGGGACTGGAGCAACGCGGGAAAAAAATTAAAACCAAAGATTCGCCTGCGGTGAGTTGTTTTCGCTCGAATTTTCGCTCGAAATGGGTTGACAGGTGACGTTTTAGGTGCAGGTGGCCGCGCTCGAAGTGCAAAACGTCCGGAAAGCGATCAGCCGGTACGGTACTCTACCGAAAGGGGCTCGGATAGGTGCTTATTTGGAATCGTTACGGCAAAGCGGCATGTCTACCAACGAAGAAACCTCCGCTCCGACGTCTCAAGAGACTGAAACCACTCCCAGGTCAGTTTGAAACCAAATTGTACAGTCCGGATTAGTGGTTTTTGTCGTTTCAGGTCGCTTTCTCCGAGAACTAACATCAGAACTCAACCGCAAATGATTCGAAGCAACTCTTCTAGTGGAGTTACCACGTTCCATGCCACCCATCCGCCTAGTTCGCCTACTTGTTCGAAATTGACTAGGGCTAGAAATTTAACGCGGTAAGTTTCTGATTTTTAATGTTATACAGAGTGTTTCGAACACATCTATCATAGTCTTGAAGTGATTTGAGTGAATTTCCCAGAAATTCACCAGAAATTCAGTTTTTAAGTTAGAAGCTTCGCCTTGATTGACACAATCTAGCGCAAAGTGTCTAGAATATTGTGTAAAATAGTCAGAAATCTCCCCTTTTAAATTTGGAAGTTACAAAGCGTTAACCAAGTGACTTTTGGAACGGAAATTTTAAAAATTGGACTTGGAAGTGCAAACTAATTTATGAAATAGGCCTTTGAAGTTTTTTGTATTGAACTCGACATATTTCAGTTAAAAATCGGCTTAAAAATCAGATTTTGACTTGAAAACACCAAATTTACAGATCAAAGCCGCAAAAATTGACTTAAAACACCAAATTTGTCTTTGAAACTTGATAATTTACTTGAAGACGTGAAATTTGTAACTTGAAAGCTTTATTAAGTCTTTTTTCATGGTTGTGAAGACGGATTTAGTGTTTTCAAGTCAATTTTCATGATTTAAGTGTGATATTTGGTTTTTAAGTAAATTTTTAACTAAAATATGTTAATTTCAAGTCAAAAACTTTAAAAATTGACTTACTAGACGAATTTTGCACTATCAAGTCAATTTTCAAGGTTTTAAAGACGAATTTAGTGTTTTCAAGTCAATTTTTATGGTTTTTTTATTGAAAATCTCGTTTTTAAGTAAATTTTCAGGATATTCAACTGAAATTGTAATTTTTTTAGTCAGTTTTCATGATTTTTCACTTAATATCTGGTTTTTAAGTCAATTTTTAACTAAAATATGTTGATTTCAAGTCAAAAACTTTGGAAATTGACTTACTAGACGAATTTTGCACTATCAAGTCAATTTTCATGGTTTTAAAGATGAATTTAGTGTTTCCAAGTCAATTTTCACGATTTTCAACTTAATATTTGGTTTTTAAGTCAATTTTTAACTAAAATATGTTGATTTCAAGTCGAAAACTTTGGAAATTGACTTACTAGACGAATTTTGCACTATCAAGTCAATTTTCATGGTTTTAAAGATGAATTTAGTGTTTCCAAGTCAATTTTCACGATTTTCAACTTAATATTTGGTTTTTAAGTCAATTTTTAACTAAAATATGTTGATTTCAAGTCAAAAACTTTGGAAATTGACTTACTAGACGAATTTTGCACTATCAAGTCAATTTTCAAGGTTTTAAAGACGAATTTAGTGTTTTCAAGTCAATTTTTATGTTTTTTTATTGAAAATCTCGTTTTTAAGTAAATTTTTCAGGATTTTCAACTGGAATTGTAATTTTTTAGTCAGTTTTCATGATTTTTAACTCAATATTTGATTTCCAAGTCAATTTTTAACCAAATTATGTCCATTTTAAGTCAAAAACTTTGAAAAATGACTTACTAGACCAATTTTGCAATATCAAGCCAATTTTCAAGGTTTTAAAGACGAATTTAGTGTTTTCAAGTCAATTTTTATAGTTTTTTATTGAAAATCTCGTTTTTTAAGACAATTTTCAGGATTTTCAACTGTAATTGTAATTTTTTAGTCAGTTTTCATAATTTTTATCTCAATATTTGGTTTTTAAGTCAAGTTTTAACTAAAATATGTCTATTTTAAGTCAAAAACTTTGGAAATTAACTTACTAGACGAATTTTACACTATCAAGTCAATTTTCAAGGTTTTAAAGACGAATTT
This sequence comes from Ips nitidus, assembly GCA_018691245.2. Classification (NCBI taxonomy): domain Eukaryota; kingdom Metazoa; phylum Arthropoda; class Insecta; order Coleoptera; family Curculionidae; genus Ips; species Ips nitidus. The sequence continues at coordinate 3,036,122 of CM042801.1, read as the reverse complement.
AGTGTTTCCAAGTCAATTTTTGTGTTTTTTTATTGAAAATCTCGTTTTTAAGTAAATTTTCAGGATTTTCAACTGAAATTGTAATTTTTTAGTCAGTTTTCACGATTTTCAACTTAATATTTGGTTTTTAAGTCAATTTTTAACTAAAATATGTTGATTTCAAGTCAAAAACTTTGGAAATTGACTTACTAGACGAATTTTGCACTATCAAGTCAATTTTCAAGGTTTTAAAGACGAATTTAGTGTTTCCAAGTCAATTTTCACGATTTTCAACTTAATATTTGGTTTTTAAGTCAATTTTTAACTAAAATATGTTGATTTCAAGTCAAAAACTTTGGAAATTGATTTACTAGACGAATTTTGCGCTATCAAGTCAATTTTCAATGTTTCAAACACGAGTTTTGTGTTTCCAAGTCAATTTTTATGTTTTTTTTTTTGAAAATTTTGTTTTTAAGTGAATTTTCAGGATATTCAACTGAAATTGTAATTTTTTAGTCAGTTTTCATGATTTTTTATTTAATATTTGGTTTTTAAGTCAATTTTTAACTAAAATATGTTGATTTTAAGTCAAAAACTTTGGAAATTGACTTACTAGACGAATTTTGCGCTATCAAGTCAATTTTCAATGTTTCAAACACGAGTTTTGTGTTTCCAAGTCAATTTTTATGTTTTTTTTTTTTTTGAAAATTTTGTTTTTAAGTGAATTTTCAGGATATTCAACTGAAATTGTAATTTTTTAGTCAGTTTTCATGATTTTTTATTTAATATTTGGTTTTTAAGTCAATTTTTAACTAAAATATGTCCATTTTTAGTCAAAAACTTTGAAAATTGACTTACTGGATCAATTTTGCACTATCAAGGCAATTACAAGGTATTACATTCAATTCGTGTACTTTTTACTGGCTTTGATGGATTCCAAGTAAGTTTTACAGTTTAATAGCTCCATGGAGCAGATTTTGACAGTTGTCATTCTGCTGATAGACCAAAGGAGGTTTTAAATACACAGTCAAAATACTGCATCTGCAATAATTCCACTCATACAGGTATGAAAGTGAATTCATGTACTTTATACTGGCTTTGCTAGATTCCTCGAAAGTTTTACAGTTTAATAGCTCCATGGAGGAAATTTTGACAGTTGTCATTCTCACAATTAACGTCTTAATTGGACAGTCAAACATCACAACCATCGAAATATTGCTTAGAGTTATAAAATACAGTAAAGGTGCTTGTATTGTTGTTCCTACTTTCCAACTATGATTTACAGTTTTATAGCTTTATGGGACGTGATTTTGATAATGATTTGGTTTCTCTGTTCGACCCAGAAACAACACTGACAATCTAAGATCGAGTTTGCGCACATTCAAAGCGCCCCACAACTCGTTTTTGGGCGGCAGCCCGTCCAGATCGGTGCCGCCGCCCACTTTGGCCGATTTGGAGTTTCCGCCGCCTCCGATGATCTGCCGCCGCCCCCCGAAGAGTTCGACAGTTATCGACACGGTGTGACTGTACGGCCACCATTATGACGTCATCGACCGAACATGAAAAAGAAGATCGTTCCCATGTCGCCGATGTTGCCGAGTAAGAAGATAAATCGGGAACTTTTGGAAAATTCGGAGGGCGGCGGCAACGATGTCAGCACGTTGCAGCCCAGCGTCGAAGAAGCCAGTTCTAGGTGAGTTTTTCTTAAATTTGACAGGACTGTTAGCAAATGTTTGACACCTGTCAAAGTTGGCTCCATAGAGCTACAAATACAATGCGAAGTGGGATTTGTTCCAGCGGTACAATTTGTTTTGCATTTGATAGTTTCATGTTACTTCTGAGTGAGTTTACACTTATGACAGCTGTCACGTGATGGTAAAGCACATCCTAAACTATCATTGAACGTCATAACTGTCAAAGTTGGCTTCATAGAGCTACAAATACAATGCAAAGTTGGATTCGTTCCAGTGGTACAATTTGTTTTGCATTTGATAGTCAATTTTTAACCAAAATATGTTGATTTTAAGTCAAAAACTTTGAAAATTGACGTAATAGATGAATTTTGCACTGTCAAGTCCATTTTCAAGGTGTTAAAGACGAATTTAATGTTTGCAAGTCAATTTTCATGATTTTCAACTTAGTATCTGGTTTTTAAGACGATTTTTAACTAAAATATGTTGATTTCAAGTCAAAAACGTTGAACATTGACTTACTAGACCAATTTTGCACTATCCAGTCAATTTTCAAGGTTTTAAAGACGAATTTTGTGTTTTCAAGTCAATTTTTTTATTTTTTTATTGAAAATCTCGTTTTTAAGTACATTTTCAGGATTTTCAACTGAAATTGTAATTTTTTAGTCAGTTTTCATGATTTTTAACTTAATATTTGGTTTTTAAGTCAATTTTTAACTAAAATATGTTGATTTCAAGTCAAAAACTTTGGAAATTGACTTACTAGACCAATTTTGCAATATCAAGTCAATTTTCAAGGTTTTAAAGTCGAATTTAGTGTTTCCAAGTCAATTTGTATGGTTTTTTACTGAAAATCTCGTTTTTAAGTAAATTTTCAGGATTTTCAACTGAAATTGTAATTTTTTAGTCACTTTTCATGATTTTTAACTTAATATTTGGGTTTTAAGTCAATTTTTAACTAAAATATGTTGATTTCAAGTCAAAAACTTTGAATAATTACTTACTAGATCAATTTTGCAATTACAAGTCAATTTTCAAGGCTTTAAAGACAAATTTAATGTTTGCAAGTCACTTTTCATGATTTTTAACTTAATATTTGATTTTTAAGTCAATTTTTAACTAAAATATGTTGATTTCAAGTCAAAAACAGAGTTTACACTAATGACAGCTGTCACGTGATTGTAAAGCACATCCTAAACTATCATTGAACGTCATAACTGTCAAAGTTGGCTTCATAGAGCTACAAATACAATGCGAAGTGTGATTCGTCTCAGCGGTACAATTTGTTTTGCATTTGATAGTTTTGTGTTACTTCTGAGTGAGTTTACACTTATGACAGCTGTCACGTGATGGTAAAGCACATTCTAAACTATCATTGAACGTCATAACTGTCAAAATTGGCTTCATAGAGCTACAAATACAATGCGAAGTGTGATTCGTCTCCGCGGTACAATTTGCTTTGCATTTGATGGTTTTATGTTACTTCTGAGTTAGTTTACACTAATGACAGCTGTCACGTGATAGTAAAGCACATCCTAAACTATCATTGAACGTCATAACTGTCAAAGTTGGTTCTATGAAGCTATAAATATCATGTGCAGTGTGATTGATTCCAGCGGAATAGCTGTCTTGCACGTTTCATAATTTTACGTCACAGCTGAGTGATTTTTGACAGTTTTGACATCTGTCAGGTGACGTAAAATGTATTTCGTAGTGTCTGTCAATGCCACTACGGTTAAACTTAACTCTCTGGAGCCATAAATACAACTGCAAATGCGATTTATCAAAGAAATACTACTAATCTACGTTGTCTAGTTGTATGTCAGCGCTGAACGAGTTTTGACAGTTATGACAGCTGTCACGTGACTATACGCCACCCTGCAAAGTGTCATAGCTGTCAAGTTTAACGTCTTAAACTGTCACTTGACGTCACAACTGTCAAATTTGGCTCTCCAGAGTTACGAATAACACCCTGCGGCGTGATTCATCAAAGAGACGCAACTATTTGACACTTTACGGTATCACGGCTCTGTTTAATGAGTTTTGACAGTTGTGACAGCTGTCAGGTGACGTAACAGACATATCAAAGTGTCACACTGCTTTGCAAATGTCAAATTTGGGGCTCCGTTGCTGGGTAAATACAAGGTACAACGGTTTTGCATTTGATAGTTTTCTATCACTGCTAATTGAGTTTTAATAGTTATTGTCACGCTGTAAAGTGTCATAACTGTCAAATTTTACTCCATAGAGTTTACGGCACTGTTTGATGAGTTGTGACAGCTGTCAGGTGACTGTCATAGTCCAGTACGTCAAAACTGTCCACGTTTTTCCAACCGAACGAATCGAAAGCATGTCGACGTTGCCAAAACGGCTGAATCGTTCTTCCAGAGTTGCGGCTTTGGCAACGTTGATTTCTATGTTTTTTACGTCGTAAAAGTGTTATTTTTAAAGGTTTGGCGTGAGTTTAAAACGTCGCGACCACTCGTCCGACCAAACCAACTGCAACTCGAAGGAGAAGAGGGAGGAAAACCGGTTGAGGGGGGAAAACAGTCCGCAACGAACGAGCCTAAGTCTCACCAGTCCTAGTCAAGACGGCAAAAGCCCGATGAGCGTCGATTCTGACGTTCCCGCCGTCGGTTCTCCCCTGGAACCTTTACCGCCTCCGCCGGCATTTCCGATCGGTGAGTAAAGTCCACTTTTCCCACCCCGATCGTAACTTTTCGTGCGTAGACGAGGACAATTGCGCACAAGACAACGCAACAAACGAAGACAATAACGCATCGAAAGTGTTCAAAAATAAGTTAGTCAAGAAGGAAATGGAACTGAAACTGGTCGCGGAAATCAAGGAACGTGCCGACCAGAAGCAGAACAAACATTTGAAGGATTCACCACCGATTGAATCGATTTTGGCTGTGAGTGGCATTAGTCACGACCCCGTATCACAATTAGGTGAGTGTGGGAACCGGGAAAATTACTATACTGGGTGTCTCGCTATGAAAAATCAAACAGGAGTACATTTCTCTTCGAACAATTGGAAACACGCTGTCAACTGTCCTATTTCTCTTCAAAAGTGTCTAGACTTGCCTCAACATGTTTCACTTTTGTGTAATTTAGCTTAGAAATCTCTAAACATGTTGTCAAATTAGTCCAACATTTGAAAAGACGTTGTCAACTGTCCATTTCGTTTTAAAAGTGGCATTTGGCATTTCTAGATTGTTTTAGAAGCCTTTGAGGGGTTTTAGAGGTTTCTGAAAGGTTTTAGACTGTTTTGGGAGCAGTTGAAAGCTTGTAGACCGTTCTGGACACTTTTTTCCAACTTGCAGACTTCTTCAGGAGCATTTGGACTTGTTTTAGAAGCTTTTGGGGGTTTCTGGAAGCTTCCTGAAGCGTTTGAAGCTGTCAAATCAATCTGGAAACTTTTTGAATGTTTTTAGAGGAGTATTGGAGGTTTCTAGATTGATTTAGAAGCTTTTGGGGTTTTAGAGGTTTCTGGAAGCTTTTAGACTGTTTTGGGAACAGTTGGAAGCTTCTAGATCGTTCTAGACACTTTTTTCCAACTTGCAGACTTCTTCAGGAGCATTTGGACTTGTTTTAAAAGCTTTTGGGGGTTTCTGGAAGCTTCCTGAAGCGTTTGAAGCTGTCAGATCAATCTGGAATCTTTTTGAATGTTTTTAGACTACTTCAGGAGCATTTAGAAGCTTCTCGACTGTTTGGCTGGCTTTCAAATTGCTTTTCGACTGTTTTAGGAGTATTTGAAGGTTTCTAGATTGTTTTAGAAGCTTTTCAGAGTTTCTAGAACTTTATGGAAGCTTATAGAAAGTTTTAAACGCTTTTAGACTGTTTTGGGAGCAGTTGGAAGCTTCTAGGCCGTTCTGGACACTTTTTTCCAACTTGCAGACTTCTTCAGGAGCATTCGGGCTTTTCTAGATTATTTTAAAATCTTTTGGAGGTTTCTAGATGTTTTTGGAAGCTTTTAGAAGCTCCTAGCTTGTTTAAGGTGCTTTTGATTTGCTTTTCGACTGCTTTAGGAGTATTTCGAGGTTTCTAGATTGTTTTAGAAGCCTTTGAGGGGGTTTAGAGGTTTCTGGAAGCTTTTAGACTGTTTTGGGAACAGTTGGAAGCTTCTAGATCGTTCTAGACACTTTTTTCCAACTTGCAGACTTCTTCAGGAGCATTTGGACTTGTTTTAAAAGCTTTTGGGGGTTTCTGGAAGCTTCCTTTAGCGTTTGAAGCTGTCAGATCAATCTGGAAACTTTTTGAATGTTTTTAGACTACTTCAGGAGCATTTAGAAGCCACTTGACTGTTTGGGTGGCGTTCGAATTGTTTTTCGACTGTTTTAGGAGTATTTGGAGGTTTCTAGATTGTTTTAGAAGCTTTTCAGAGTTTCTAGAGCATTATGGAAGCTTCTAGATAGTTTTAAAAGCTTTTAGACTGTTTTGGGAATAGTTGGAAGCTTCTAGACCGTTCTGGACACTTTTTTCCAACTTGCAGACTTCTTCAGGAGCATTCGGGCTTTTCTAGATTATTTTAAAATCTTTTGGAGGTTTCTAGATGTTTTTGAAAGCTTTTAGAAGCTCCTAGCCTGTTTAAGGTGCTTTTGATTTGTTTTTCGACTGCTTTAGGAGTATTGGGAGGTTTCTAGATTGTTTTGGAAGCTTTTGAGGGGTTTAGAGGTTTCTGAAAGCTTCTAGACAGTTGTGAAAGCTTTTGGACTGTTTTGGAAGCAGTTTAAAGTTCCTAAATTGTTCAGAAATTTTTTAGACTAAGTAGAATGATTTGGAAGCTTTTAGACTGTTTTGGGAGCAGTTGGTGGCTTCTAGACCATTCTGGATACTTTTTTCCAGCTTTTAGACTTTTTCAGCAGCATTCGGACTTTTCTAGATTGTTTTAGAAGCTTCTGGAGGATTCTAGATGTTTTTGGAAGCTTCTATACAGTTGAGACAGCTTCTAGATAGTTTTGAAAGGTTTTAGAAGCTCCTAGCTTGTTTAAGGTGCTTTTGATTTGCTTTTCGACTGCTTTAGGAGTATTTGGAGGTTTCTAGATTATTTTAGAAGGTTTTGACAGTTTCTAGAGATTTATGGAAGCTTTCTAGATAGTTTTGAATGCTTCTAGACTGCTGGTGTGAGACACCCCGTATATTNTCGANAGNATGTANNATGCCGCATGNNANACGTCTCGNGCCAGAAACGNGGATCAGACNNTAGCGTTGNNCNATGGNGAATNCANCNCANNTTTCNTGCNNTACGNCGNCATANNTGTNTAGATCAAAGGANTCNAGGTCATGNCGANGNACATNNCNTNCCCATAACCAGCGNGGNCGGCANATNCTCNCCTAAATAAGCNAANNAGCACNTGTATTTCCTANNTNAACGTGCCGCCCGAGTNCCNTNTTGTTANCTTGCCCCTANNGNNGCACCATGNCGTNATTNCNNCGAACANTAAANGANNAGTNCNGCCCNNNNGGGCNACATGCGATTATTNTGCGCGGNNGTAGTNGANAAACCAANGANANNCCGTNAAAGATNTNTCATATTTCACCNCTCNAGAACTAANAAGGCNATNCGTCACTTTGGGATNACANGGTAGTNGNAGNCAGATGANGNNCNATAATTGNGTNCAAAGATNAGGGNNTGCNGCGAAAGTTATATGTCGTTTTAAAGAGGACACTTTGGGCTACAATTTGGTAAAAACCCGGTCACAATACCTGTCAAAATAGCTGAGTTACCAGCTGTCAAATTTTAAAAAATACAGGTTTAACTCTATTTAGAACTATTGTGGTTTTTGACAGAATAATCCAATTATTTGACAATGTTTGTAAGGAAGTTATATGTCGTTTTAAAGAGGACACTTTTGGCTACAATTTGGTAAAAACCCGGTCACAATACCTGTCAAAATAGCTGAGTTACCAGCTGTCAAAATTTTAAAAACCAGGTTTAGCCCTATTTAAATCAATGAAAGTTTTTGACAGAATAACCCAATTATTTGACAATTTTTGTAAGAAAGTTATATTTGGTTTTAAAGAGGACACTTTTTGCTACAACTTGATAAAAACCCGGTCACAATACCTGTCAAAATAGCTGAGTTACCAGCTGTCAAGTTTTTAAAAACACAGGTTTTACTCTATTTACAACTATTGCGGATTTTGACAAAATAACTCAATTATTTGACAATGTTTATAGGGAAGTTATATGTCGTTTTAAAGAGGACACTTTTGATTATAATTTGGTAAAAACCCGGTCACAATACCTGTCAAAATAGCTGAGTTACCAGCTGTCAAAATTTTGAAAACCAGGTTTAGCCCTATTTAGATCAATGGTAGTTTTTGACAGAATAACCCAATTATTTGACAATGTTTGTAAGGAAGTTATATGTCACTTTAAAGAGGACACTTTGGGCTACAATTTGGTTAAAACCCGGTCACAATACCTGTCAAAATAGCTGAGTTACCAGCTGTCAAAGTTTTAAAAACACAGGTTTAACTCTATTTAGAACTATTGTGGTTTTTGACAGAATAACCCAATTATTTGACAATGTTTCTAAGGAAGTTATATGTCACTTTAAAGAGGACACTTTAAGCTACAATTTGGTTAAAACCCGGTCACAATACCTGTCAAAGTAGCTGAGTTACCAGCTGTCAAAGTTTTAAAAAACACAGGTTTAACTCTATTTAGAACTATTGTGGTTTTTGACAGAATAACCCAATTATTTGACAATGTTTCTAAGGAAGTTTTATGTCACTTAAAAGAGGACACTTTAAGCTACAACTTGGTATAAACACGGTCACAATACCTGTCAAAATAGCTGAGTCACGAGCTGTCAAAATTTTGAAAACCAGGTTTAGCCCTATTTAGATCAATGAAAGTTTTTGACAGAATAACCCAATTATTTGACAATGTTTGTAAGGAAGTTATATGTGGTTTTAAAGAAGACACTTTTGGCTACAATTTAGTTAAAACCCGGTCACAATACCTGTCAAAATAGCTGAATTACGAACTGTCAAAATTCTGAAAACACCAGTTTGACTCAATTCAGATCAATTGTGGTTTTTGACACTTTTGGACAAAATAACTCAGTTATTTGACAATGTTTCCAGGGAAGCCACTAAAACTACCGTTATTTCAAGTGGTGGCTTGCACCTCCTTTCCGCTAGGGGGCGCCAAGTAGCATAGTTGCCAAATATTCAAATTTTGCTGGTATTACAGGAAATTGCTTCTCAATTGATTTTTCCAATCACTCATTTAGGTCGTAACCTCATAAATATTGCATACTTGACATGTTTCCTTTTAATGACTTCTTCGTAAAAAAACCGCATGCGAAACATCTCGCAAACAGATAAATTGCCAGTATTTCCTTATTAATCCGTACATTTTCTTTCGGCATTAAGTATATTGGTGATCAACCCAGTGTGAACGAACTTTAGCGGAGAAGAACCGGTTACTTTTATATCAGAAGTGGACACGCATACCCTGTATATACATGAGAAAAGCGTTAATGACGTTTCCTTGCTCGTTTCCCAAGGGAAAAGTCAAAATCTACTTCAAAACTGGGAAATTTGGCAGATAGATACAGAGCAAATCAAACTAAATTGCTGTGACGTCACAAGTTGGACCCCCCGAGTGGCCTGACAACTGAATTGTTATTGTGGTCGAAACAATGATTTGAAACCATTGTGCTGCTGTCAAAACTGTCAAAATGTTGATTAACACTTGCCTCCAACGGTCACGGTTGTTTCCAATCCAGGTTTTACTCTATTTAGAACTATTGTGGTTTTTGACAGAATAACCCAATTATTTGACAATGTTTGTAAGGAAGTTATGTGTCACTTTAAAGAGGACACTTTGGGCTACAATTTGGTTAAAACCCGGTCACAATACCTGTCAAAATAGCTGAGTTACCAGCTGTCAAATTTTTAAAAACATATGCTTAACTCTATTTAGAATCATTGTGGTTTTTGACAAAATAGGCCAATTATTTGACAATTTTTGTAAGGAAGTTATATGTCGTTTTAAAGAGGACACTTTGGGCTACAATTTGGTAAAAATCCGGTCACAATACCTGTCAAAATAGCGGAGTTACCAGCTGTCAAAATTTTAAAAACCAAGTTTAGTCCTATTTAGATTAATGGTAGTTTTTGACAGAATAACCTAATTATTTGACAATGTTTGTAAGGAAGTTATATGTCGTTTTAAAGAGGACACTTTTGGCTACAATTTGGATAAAACTTGGTCACAATACCTGTCAAAATAGCAGAGTTACCAGCTGTCAAAATTTTAAAAAACACAGGTTTAACTCTATTTAGAACTATTGTGGTTTTTGACAGAATAACCCAATTATTTGACAATGTTTGTAAGAAAGTTATATGTCACTTTAAAGAGGACACTTGGGGCTACAATTTGGTAAAAATCCGGTTACAATACCTGTCAAAATAGCTGAGTTACCAGCTGTCAAGTTTTTAAAAACACAGGTTTTACTCTATTTAGAACTATTGCGGGTTTTGACAAAATAACTCAATTATTTGACAATGTTTGTAAGGAAGTTATATGTCACTTTAAAGAGGACACTTTGGGCTACAATTTGGTAAAAATCCGGTTACAATACCTGTCAAAATAGCTGAGTTACCAGCTGTCAAGTTTTTAAAAACACAGGTTTTACTCTATTTAGAACTATTGCGGGTTTTGACAAAATAACTCAATTATTTGACAATGTTTGTAAGGAAGTTATATGTCGTTTTAAAGAGGACACTTTGGGCTACAATTTGGTAAAAATCCGGTCACAATACCTGTCAAAATAGCGGAGTTACCAGCTGTCAAAATTTTAAAAACCAAGTTTAGTCCTATTTAGATTAATGGTAGTTTTTGACAGAATAACCTAATTATTTGACAATGTTTGTAAGGAAGTTATATGTCTTTTTAAAGACGACACTTTTGACTACAATTTGGATAAAACCTGGTCCCAATACCTGTCAAAATAGCGGAGTTACCAGCTGTCAAAGTTTTAAAAACCAGGTTTAGTCAAAACTGTCAAAAAAATGTCGAAATGTTGATTAACACTTGTCTCCAACGGTCACGGTTGTTTGACAATCAAATTTCTCTTTAAATGTGTCTGGATAGATATCTGATGTAATGTCAAAGTGACAGCTGTCACTTTTAAATACAATTATTGTGTGACACCTGTCAAACTTTTAATCAAAATCCCTACAGAATACTCGTTGGAGAATTTTGACAGTTTGTATCTCTCTGGTCTTGTCACATTGACATCTGTCAAATTCAGCAAATTTTAGTATGAACGTTGGGAGTAATGGCTGTCAAAATGGCTGTCAGTGTTCGATTCCAAATCAAGCACATTTAATAAGTAGTACATTTGTTAGTTTTAGTTATAAAGTGTTTTCGGATATGTCAAAGTGACAGCTGTCAAATTTGCAAACTGTAAAGCATGTCAACTGTAAAAATATGCAAAAAATTGGCCTTTATTCTGTCAAAAAACAACAATTGTCCTAGATTGTATCAAACATCTGTTTTTTAAAATTTGACAGCTGGTTACTCAGCTATTTTGACAGGTATGGTGACTGGATTTTTACCAAATTATAGCCAAGAGTGTGCTCTTTAAAATGACATAGAGCTTCTTCACCAAAGTTGTCAAATAATTGGGTTATTCTGTCAAAAAACTACAAATGAATCAAACTCGTGTTTTCAAAAATTTGACAGCTCCTAACTCGGCTATTTTGACAGATATTGTGACCGGGTTTTTACTAAATTGTAGCCCAAAGAGTCCTCTTTAAAACAACCTATAGCTTCCCTACAAACATTGTCAAATAATTGGGTTATTCTGTCAAAATGTCACAACTTTTCTAAACCGAATCAAACTTGAGTATTGTTCATGTTATGCCAGTATATCAAAAAGTGTCAAATATATGATTATTTAGACCTAAAAAAATTGCTATTTGGGGTTAGGTTGAAAATTGATGACGTCACTCTAATCTAATTTGATTTTTCCTATAAGCCATGCGTTTTGCATAATTGAAAGTGAGGGAAAAACGCGAATTTTGCTCGTTTTGTTACGCCTGTGGTCCATCTCCTCGAAGAACCCGCTCCTTATAAGAACCCAAACAGGAAAAAAAAGTAATTACATCATGAGTGAAGGTGCCATTGGCCTTTTAATCCATCATATACGGACGTAGCTGGTAGTGATGGTATTTTAAAGTGTTCTAGCTATAACAAAAATTAATGTTGTTTAGATAAGACTATGAAACTTAGAAACTTTGACGCCCTCTAGCGGCCAAACTAGTCAACTAACCAACCAATGTTGCCATATTGTTAGAAAGCCCATTTCATTAGCTATCCATAGACGTATAAAAATGTATACAGTGTGTACCAAATAAGAGAGTTATTTAGGTTTGAATGGAAGAGTGCATAAAAAATGTTCAAAATTATTTAGGTTAACTTTGACGCCCTCTAGCGGCCAAACGATTAAACCAACTAACCAATGTTGCCATATCGTTAGAAAGCCCATTTCATTAGCTATCCATAGACGTATAAAAATTTATACAGTGTGTACCAAATAAGAGAGTTATTTAGGTTTGAATGGAAAGGTGTACCAAATATCATACAGTTGTCATTTCTGAGAAGATACACAAAAAGCGTTTTACCTGCTTTTGTCCTGTTTAACGTGTATGAACGCCTTTATGTTGTATCGACGTTGCCAAATTTCTTGAAAACTGACACTTTGTGTTAATAACGAAAATTTGTCACAGTGGCAACGCTGTATCATTGAAATCTGACTAGTTTGTATTGTTGAAAACTTTTTTTGCAAATTTTGACATTTTACCTGCTTTTGTCCTGTTTAACGTGTATGAACACCTTTAAGTTGTATCGACGTTGCCAAATTCTCTTCAAAATTTAAACTTTATGTCAAAAAAGTAATTTGTCGCAGTGGCAACGCTGTATAACTCAAATTTGGGTAGTTTGTATTGCTGAGAACTTTTTTTGGCAAAAATTTCAAATTTTGTGCACTTTTTGGTGTGTTTGCTAATAGCTCGCTTATTTTCAACATTTACTATCAACACATCATATGACCGTATGTAGCTAATGAATGGAGCTACCACGTGACGTTGACCGGACATCGCTAAGTTGAATTGTTTGGCCGCTAGAGGGCGTTAAAGTTGACCCTTTTTCCGGTCAAAATCAGACAAAACTTGACAACCTTGTAACTGAGTGTAAATTAACGCTTTCACCCTGTATAATAAATGTGCGACCGGTGTAGTTTTAATTAACTGTGGATAAACTGTAATTAACTCTTAATTACTTCGATACATTTGTTTTGATACTTTTCTTAATTAATTCACTCAAATTGATTAAGTACAGCCAGACGAACGGATATCCTATGCATTATTTAATCACACTGTATAATACTGTCCTTATACAGCGTGGCTCAAATTAGTTGCTGAATTTTCAGTTTTTTTCTTCTAAAAGTGTCTTTTTTTTTTGGTCAACCCTGTATAAATTTATCCTTGAATTAATCTTTACCTACCTCTTATTGCTACCGGACTGGAATTTGAATCTTCCAAAGGACTGTCTGGATTCGAACCTGGTTCTTGTTTCAAGCTGAAATAGACGAAAAAATTAATTATTTCAGATTTAAAACGAAACAAAAGACAGTTGACAGTGACAGCCAAACGTCACAACTGTCAAAATTGCGTTCATGAAACTATGAAATGCAGTCAACCAAAGTCAAACTGATTTAGTCACTTTTGCAAGTATGTTTTGTTGTTTTATATCTCTATAGGATTGAATTGGACAGTTTCCAGATTTAAATCAAGACAATCGACAGTTGACAGTGACAGCCAAACGTCACAACTGTCAAAATTGCGTTCATGAAACTGTGAAATGCAGTCAAACTGATTTAGTTACTTTTGCAAGTATGTTTTGTTGTTTTATATCTCTATAGGATTGAATTGGACAGTTTCCAGATTTAAATCAAGACAAACGACAGTTGACACTGACAGCCGAACGTCACAACTGTCAAAATTGCGTTCATGAAACTGTGAAATGCAAGACAAACGACAGTTCAACAGCAAAGTCAAACTGATTTAGTCACTTTTGCAAGTATGTTTTGTTGTTTTATATCTCTATAGGATTGAATTGGACAGTTTCCAGATTTAAATCAAGACAAACGACAGTTGACACTGACAGCCGAACGTCACAACTGTCAAAATTGCACTCATGAAACTGTGAAATGCATTCAAACAAAGTCAAACTGATTTAGTCACTTTTGCAAGTATGTTTTGTTGTTTTATATCTCTATAGGATTGAATTGGACAGTTTCCAGATTTAAATCAAGACAAACGACAGTTGACACTGACAGCCAAACGTCACAACTGTCAAAATTGCGTTCATAAAACTGTGAAATGCAGTCAAACTGATTTAGTCACTTTTGAAAGTATGTTTTGTTGTTTTATATCTCTATAGGATTGAATTGGACAGTTTCCAGATTTAAATCAAGACAAACGACAGTTGACACTGACAGCCGAACGTCACAACTGTCAAAATTGCACTCATGAAACTGTGAAATGCAGTCAACCAAAGTCAAACTGATTTAGTCACTTTTGCAAGTATGTTTTGTTGTTTTATATCTCTATAGGATTGAATTGGACAGTTTCCAGATTTAAATCAAGACAAACGACAGTTGACAGTGACAGCCAAACGTCACAACTGTCAAAATTGCGTTCAAAAAACTGTGAAATGCAGTCAACCAAAGTCAAACTGATTTAGTCACTTTTGCAAGTATGTTTTGTTGTTTTATATCTCTATAGGATTGAATTGGACAGTTTCCAGATTTAAATCAAGACAAACGACAGTTGACACTGACAGCCGAACGTCACAACTGTCAAAATTGCACTCATGAAACTGTGAAATGCAGTCAAACTGATTTAGTCACTTTTGAAAGTATGTTTTGTTGTTTTAATAGGATTGAATTGGACAGTTTCCAGATTTAAATCAAGACAAACGACAGTTGACACTGACAGCCATTTTGCAACGTCACAACTGTCAAAATTGCACTCATGAAACTGTGAAATGCAGCGTTCAAAAACTGTGAAAGTCAAACTGATTTAGTCACTTTTGAAAGTATGTTTTGTTGTTTTATATCTCTATAGGATTGAATTGGACAGTTTCCAGATTTAAATCAAGACAAACGACAGTTGACACTGACAGCCGAACGTCACAACTGTCAAAATTGCACTCATGAAACTGTGAAACTGATTTAGTCACTTTTGCAAGTATGTTTTGTTGTTTTATATCTCTATAGGATTGAATTGGACAGTTTCCAGATTTAAATCAAGACAAACGACAGTTGACACTGACAGCCGAACGTCACAACTGTCAAAATTGCGTTCATAAAACTGTGAAATGCAGTCAAACTGATTTAGTCACTTTTGAAAGTATGTTTTGTTGTTTTATATCTCTATAGGATTGAATTGGACAGTTTCCAGATTTAAATCAAGACAAACGACAGTTGACACTGACAGCCGAACGTCACAACTGTCAAAATTGCACTCATGAAACTGTGAAATGCAGTCAACCAAAGTCAAACTGATTTAGTCACTTTTGCAAGTATGTTTTGTTGTTTTATATCTCTATAGGATTGAATTGGACAGTTTCCAGATTTAAATCAAGACAATCGACAGTTGACAGTGACAGCCAAACGTCACAACTGTCAAAATTGCACTCATAAAGCTACAAAATGCATTCAATCAAAGTCAAACTGATTTAGTTACTTTTGCAAGTATGTTTTGTTGTTTTATATCTCTATAGGATTGAATTGGACAGTTTCCAGATTTAAATCAAGACAATCGACAGTTGACACTGACAGCTGAACGTCATAACTGTCAAAATTGCACTCATGAAGTTATGAAATGCATTCAATCAAAGCCAAACTGATTGTGTTACTTTGCAAGTATGTTTCGTTGCTTTGCACCTCTATGGGACTGAATTGGACAGTCAACAAGTTCAGAACGAAACTAAAGACAGTTGACACTGACAGCTAAACGTCACAACTGTTAACTTTACTGACACTGAAAGGGTTACTGAAACACACTTGATGAGTGCATTGCAGACAGTTTACGGTCTCTAACTCTTTTAAATGACCCTTTAGGAAAAAATTACTTGAAGGCAATCTTGTAGAGCGTAAAATTCCCTACAACTCTCTAGTTTACAATTTTGCTGTCACTCCTCAAATAACAGAGCTACGCTCTATTGAACCTACACCTTGACTTACTTAAGCACTTGAGTGTATTGGAGACAGTTTTTGGCCTGTAACTTCCTTAAATGACCCTTTAGAGCAAAAATGCTTTGAAGCACTAATGTAGAGCATGAAATTGTCTGCAACTCTCTAATTTACACTTTTGCTGTAACTATTCAAATAACGGAGCTACGCTACGTAAAAATGTAGTTTTTATAATAGATTAGCACATTTTAGGGAGAAACAGGGAAATTGCAAGGAAATCAGATGTTCAAATGCAAGTTTGTGAAGGGTCGCATTGTTGCCAACCCTGTCCGGGGAAAAGTGTGAAAATCTAAAGCTATTTCAGGCTGGTTAATGGTAATCATTCCAGGAAACTTGGCAATAGCGCACAGGAAAATTTACCTGGCGAAGGTCGAATCTGCATTTCCCTTGATTTCGGCACTTGGAGACGGTGTTTCCCTGTCCCCTGAAGTCGAACTGGCTACAGCCTCCATAACGACGGAGCGTGGCCTCCTCAGGGGCCATATCGCCCCCTAACTACGGGACAGCGGCACCATATTGTCCGGAGGTAAAAATAATTAGGGGACACGTGCGACAAAACGTACGCGACCGAACTGATTCGGGGTGTCTGTGGCCCCGGCCGGGTTTGCTGCCCCTGAATTGGGGTGCGCAGGTCCTCGGGAATCGGGGTCTGTGGGGAACTGGGGGAATACAGCCAGACGGTGTTGTTTTGTTCACTTCCACATTGATCCTGGTCAGTTACATATCGATAGTAGCAGTTCAACAACCGTTATTTGAGGAGTTACAGCACTAGTGTCAATTAGAAAGTTGTAGGGAATTTTACGCTCTACAAGATTGCTTCTAAGCATTTTTGCCCTAAAGGCCCGTTTAAAGAAGTTACAGGTCGAAAACTGTCTGCAAAGCACTCAAGTGCTCCAGTAACTCCAAAGTGTAGGTTAAACAGAGCGTAGCTCCGCTTTTTTGAGGAGTTACAGCAAAAATGTAAATTAGGGAATTGTAGGGAATCTTACGCTCTACAAGATTGTTTCCTCGTAATTTTGGTCTAAAGACCCATTTAAGGGAGTTACAGAGCAAAAACTGTCGTCGTTGTTGAAAATTCGTTTTATAGTCTCATGAATGCAATTTTGACAGTTGTGACGTTTGGCTGACAGTGTCAACTGTCTTATGTTTTGAACCAAACCTGGAAACTGTCCAATTCAATTCCATAGAGGTACAAAACAATAACGAAACATACTTGCAAAGTTACAAAATCAGCTGACTTTGATTTAATGCATTTTATAGTTTTATGAATCCAATTTTGACATTAGTGACGTTTACTTGTCAATATCAACTGTCTTTTGTTTTGTTTTAAACCTGGAAAGTGACTCACCCTGTATATCCTGAATTTTTTCAGAATTTTACTCCCTCAATTAAGGAAGATACAGCGTGAAACACGCTAATGTCACTTTGACCGCTAACCAAATTTCAAAAATTTCGTAAATTTGAATTGTGAACCGCCATTTTTTCTGGAATGTTAAAGTGACTCACCCTGTATATCGTGTAATTTTTTCTGAATTTGACTCGTTTGATTAAGGGAGATACAGGGTGAAACACTTTGACCTTTAATAAGTAGCGTATTTGACAGCTGACGTTAAAATGTCACTGAAGCAAAAAGATAGCCCAAAGTGACACCTAGTAGAAAACAAGGCGGCGTTGATTGATAAGTTGCGCTGTTTTACAGCTAGAGGGCGTCAAAGTAAAACCAACAAATGTGCTAAATAACAACCATTTATTTACAAACTTTCCAATTTAAATACAACAGACAACTATAAAAACACACCTTATTTCTTCAAAATATTGTCAATCCACAAATTCAGCTTGTCTTCATCCTGCAGTCCAACCAATCTCTCTTTTACTTTACCATTTTGGAAAACCACCAAAGCTGGAATGGTGCTAACCTAAAAAAATACAGTTTTTGGCATTGATTTTGCAGCGAAACTGTCTTTTACCTCGTATTTTGCTGCCAGTTCGCCTAAATCGTCAATGTCCACTTTGGCCACCGAAATGTCCCCCTTTCTCTGGGCTATCACATTTTCTAGCCTCGGTTCTAAAGCTTTGCAGGGGCCGCACCACCTAAAATAGTTCAATTTGTACTTGGTAGAGCATGATTTAGCAATTTCTGCACTACGTACGTAGCGAAAAAGTCCACAATCACTGGTTCTTTGCTGTTTTCCACTTTGTCCACGAAATCCTTGTCGTCCTGCACTTTAAACGAACCCCCAGTTTTTGGTGTGGTTGCCAATGCACGTCTGCACACCATTGTCAAACTCCTCGAGACGTTTCTGCTGATTAAACCGTTCATTTTGGGGCCTAAATTAACTTGAAATTACGTGAATTTTAGTGTGAAATGACTAGAAAAAGTATTTTTTTTTAATAATAATTTGTTTGTTGAAAGAATTTTGACAGTGACAGCTGTCTGCTGTCTGGATAGGACATTTTGATAGAGCAGATTTTGCATTGATGCCAGTTCTACTGAATTTAATGGTTGAAACTTTATTTCTTAGGCATTTTAGGCCGCTTTCGTATCAAAAAAATGGTCTTCCTAAATAAGTGAAAAACTCCAGAAAATTCTTTAAAATTTTCCTTTATTTAGGGAGAAATTGTTCCAGAGACTGTTCTACACTTTTGCGTAACCATTTGGCAACACTGGTACTTGTGAGGTTATGTTATTACTAGATAACAACAAGAATTTGTTGATATTTCAGTGTTTTAATTAAATAATTTACTAATTAAATGCATTGTACAGTACTAAAGCAAATTAATTAACCCACTTTTAGCTGAAACTACGTAATGTCAGAATCCGAGGAAGATAACGAGCATTTCTGCTTCTACGGCAAGCCTCTAGAACAATTGGATGAAGGTTTGCGTTATTTTGCCTAGTTTGGCGCTTTCCAGTTAATCTTCCTGTTTTGGTAGAGGCTGTGCCTAGAAAACGTCCCATTTCCGTTGAAGAACAAATCGCCACCGATGCCCAGGGACGTCGAAGGTTCCACGGGGCCTTTACGGGGGGGTTTTCGGCAGGGTTCTTCAATACGGTCGGTTCGCTCGAAGGATGGCTCCCGGGGGAGTTTAAGAGTTCTAGATCGGAGAAATCGGAGACTTACAGGCAAAAACCGGAGGATTTTATGGATGATGAGGATTTGGGCGAGGATGGTATCGCACCCCAAGTAGTTAGAGCTACTAAGGAGTATAATACGAGCAGAAAAAGGCGAAAACAAGTAAGTTGAGCAATAAAAAAATTTGAAAATAAAATACCCTGTGGTCCTGACGTCACTATGATGTAATTAGACAGTTGAGCAAATTATAGTTTTGTCAAATTACCTCATTGTGACGTCACATTGGTTCTCCTAGAGCCAAATAAGACTCTGGCCTGAGTATACAGGGTGGCTTAAAAAGTAATGACATATTTTTGGTTTTTAAACTTTGACCCTGATTTATTGGCCACATAACTCAAAATCACGTCAGCTCTAGCAAAACCATCACTGTTTCATCCTCTATCTCTTTCTGAATCATTTGTTCGTTTCCCAGCTTTGATAAGTGGCTCATGTGGTTCAAAACCACGTCAGCTGTAAGGGAACAATCACTGAATTGTTTCCTTGAAGCTAAATGACTGAAGCTGACGTGGTTTGGTCGATAAACGCATTCCCCACATTGACAATTTTGAATTTAGAGCTGCGCCATGATTTTTGTTATTACAGCCCTGTTATCTAGTTTTGATTATTTAAAATCACGTCAGCCATTGCGAGACAGTGTTAGTCAGTGGACTGTCAAAGTATAAAGGCTGAAGCTGACGTGGTTTGGTTGATATTTTTTGTTTTTCAGTGGCCTAATACAAATTATTTGAATAACTTCAACTTTTTGAGGAGTCAAGCAGAAAAACACTATTTTATAGGTTTATGGTTGTGATTTTGACAGTTCTGAAGTATGGTGGTTAGTTTGACATTGTCATTTGATCTGTCATTACCTAAACAACTGTTAAAATTAAATTCATAAAGCTACAAAGTGCCATTCAGTTTATTTATACTCATTTATGCTTTATAGCTTTAAGAACAGGATTTTTGACAGTTGCCACGTTTGTGACAGATCAAGATGCGTCAAAAATTGATAGGTATATGTCACATCTGTCAAAATCCGGCGCAAAATGACAATAAATTTCAAATAACAAACAGAATTTTTGTTGTTTTATAAAATTCGGGAGGGAACGCGAGAGTTTGCAAAAAACGGCAACGTTAATCAATTTTGGCAGCTGTCAAAATGTTTACTGAATAATTTTGAACTGAAGCAATGTTGCCATATTTTCAGCACGATTTTCGTTGCTCTAAGAAATTTGGACGGGATTGACAGAATTTCAATTGACGTGAGTGCCAACTCACTTTGACAGCTGTCAAAATGTATATAGAATAATTCTGAAATGAAGCAATGTTGCCACATCGTTACTCGTAACCGAAAATCCCGTTTTTTTTCACTCAAATTTTGTTGTTTTAAGAAATTGGGGCAGAAATAAAAAAATTGCAGGAAATGGCAACGATAACCGACATTGACAGCTGTCAAAATGTCTATAGAATAATTCTGAAGTGAAGCAATGTTGCCACATCATTACTCGTAACTGAAAATCCAGTTTTTTGACTCAAATTTTGTTGTTCCAAGAAATTCGCACAGAAATTAAAAAAAAACAAAAACGGCAACGCTAACTGACATTGACAGCTGTCAAAATGTCTATAGAATAATTCTGAAGTGAAGCAATATTGCCACATCATTACTCTGACTGTTGAATAATTCTGAAGTGAAGCGATGTTGCCACATCATTCTTCGTAACTGAAAATCCAGTTTTTTGACTCAAATTTTGTTGTTTTAAGAAATTGGGGCAGAAATAAAAAAATTGCAGAAAAAGGCAACGCTAAGTGACATTGACAGCTGTCAAAATGTCTATTAAATAATTATGAAGTAAAGCAATGTTGCCGCATCATTACGGGTAACTTAAAATACAGTTTTTTGACTCAAATTTTGTTGATTTAAGAAATTGAGGCAGAAATAAAAAAAATTGCAGGAAACGGCAACGCTAAGTGACATTGACAGCTGTCTAAATGTCTACTGAATAATTCTGAAGTAAAGCAACGTTGCCACATCATTACTTGTAACTAAAAATCCAGTTTTTTGACTAAAATTTTGTGGTTTTAAGAAATTGGGGCAGAAATAAAAAAATTGCGAAAAAAAGCAAGGCTAACTGACATTGACAGCTGTCAAAATGTCTATTGAATAACTCTGAAGTAAAGCAATGTTGCCACATCATTACTCGTAGCTGAAAATCCAGTTTTTTGACTCAAATTTTGTTGTTTTAAGAAATTGGGGCAGAAATAAAAAAATTGCAGAAAACGGCCACGCTAAGTGACATTGACAGCTGTCAAAATGTCTACTGAATCATTATGAAGTAAAGCAATGTTGCCGCATCATTACGGGTAACTTAAAATACAGTTTTTTGACTCAAATTTTATGGTTTTAAGAAATTGGGGCAAAAGTAAAAAAATTGCAGGAAACGGCAACACTAACTGACATTGACAGGTGTCAAAATGTCTATTGAATAATTCTGAAGTAAAACAACGTTGCCACACTATTACT
Source organism: Ips nitidus (assembly GCA_018691245.2). Lineage (NCBI taxonomy): Eukaryota > Metazoa > Arthropoda > Insecta > Coleoptera > Curculionidae > Ips > Ips nitidus. The sequence goes on along the minus strand of CM042801.1, from coordinate 3,014,536 downwards.
TTGACTGAAAATCCAGTTTTTTCACTCAAATTTTGTTGTTTTAAGAAATTGGGGCAGAAATAAAAAAATTGCAGAAAATAGCAACGCTAAGTGACATTGACAGCTGTCAAAATGTCTATTAAATAATTATGAAGTAAAGCAATGTTGCCACATCATTACTCGTAACTGAAAATCCAGTTTTTTCACTCAAATTTTGTTGTTTTAAGAAATTGGGGCAGAAATAAAAAAATTGCAGAAAAAGGCAACGCTAACTGACATTGACAGCTGTCAAAATGTCTATAGAATAATTCTGACGTGAAGCAATGTTGCCACATCATTACTCTGTCTATGGAATGATTATGAAGTAAAGCAACGTTGCCAATCATTACTCTTAATTGAAAATCCAGTTTTTTCACTCAAATTTTGTTGATTTAAGAAATTGGGGCAGAAATAAAAAAATTGCAGGAAATAGCAACTCTAACTGACATTGACAGCTGTCAAAATGTCTATTGAATAATTCTGAAGTGAAGCAATGTTGCCACATCATTACTCGTAACTGAAAATCCAGTTTTTTGACTCAAATTTTGTTGTTTTAAGAAATTGGGGCAGAAATAAAAAAATTGCAGGAAACTTTATTACTTTGACTGAAAATCCAGTTTTTTGTTCAACGCAACGCTAACTGACATTGACAGCTGTCAAAATGTCTATTGAATAATTCTGACGTGAAGCAATGTTGCCACATCATTACTCGTAACCGAAAATCCCGTTTTTTGAGTCAAATTTTGTTGTTTTAAGAAATTGGGACAGAAATAAAAAAATTGCAGGAAACGACAACTTTAACTGACATTGACAGCTGTCAAAATGTTTATTCAATAATTCTGAAGTGAAGCAATGTTGCCACATCATTACTCTGTCTGTTGAATAATTCTGAAGTGAAGCAATGTTGCCACATCATTCCTCGTAACTGAAAATCCAGTTTTTTCACTCAAATTTTGTTGATTTAAGAAATTGGGGCAGAAATAAAAAAAATGCAGGAAATAGCAACTCTAACTGACATTGACAGCTGTTAAAATGTCTATTGAATAATCCTGAAGTGAAGCAATGTTGCCACATCATTTCTCTGACTGTTGAATAATTCTGAAGTGAAGCGATGTTGCCACATTATTACTCAAAACTGAAAAACTCGTTTTCTGCCCCTGATGTGATTTTGAGCTATGTGGACGATACAATCAAAGCCATAGCAGTGAAATTTGAATATCAATTTTCGTTTTACGTGATAAAATTTGACTTTCCGACATTATTAGGTATTCTCCGAAGGACCAATACCGGGTGAACCAGTTTTGCACAACATTCTGACAAGCGGTAACGAAACTATTGGCTACATGTTGCTGAAAAACCTCAGAATCAAAGATAAAAAGAGGAACCAAGCGGATCAGAAGACGTACGGCTGTCAAATGCCTGCCGGCGAGGATTTGTTTGACAGTTGCTCGGACCAACAGTACGAAATTCCGGAATTGTACAAAGACTTTCTGGCCAAACCGAAGGATAACACTTTCGGTTTAGGTTATTCCGGATTGGAGAAAAGCCACTTTAGTCTGTTTCCCAGTCAAGAACAATTCAAAGCGGTGAGCGGTGACAAGAAATTTTCCATATCGGGACAAGCATTCGGGGTGGGAGCTTTTGAGGAAGAGGACGACGATATTTACGTCAAAGACGACATGTCCAAGTACGATTTTGAGTTAAAGACTGAGAGAGACGAGGCTAAGGCCAGGACCGAGCAGTCCAAACTGGTTTTAGGGCTGTTCGAGCGGTCCAAGCAAGTTTTGAGCAGTACTAGAAAATACCCTCCCCCGACTATACCGCACAGTTTCACTGGGAAACACCGAGTGAAGAAAAGTCGCTTCGAACCTGTACCGGAGGAACCGAGCACTAAAATCAACCCGATGATCAGGGCTAAATATCTCGGGGAAGAAGTGGAGGAGAACTACACAGAGTCCCAAGCAAACAAACCACCTGACAACTGTCAAGTGAAAAACGATCGTCCTCCGGAAGATCCAGACTATTTAAACGATCGTTTTGTGTCCTCTTCGAGCAAAGAAACCGTCAGCGATATTCTGGAGGTGGTGGAGAAGACTGAGACTGTACATGGAACATCCCAGATGAGGGAGGCAGCTAGAATGAAAATGTTCGGGCCATTGACTAGGGTTACATCCGATTGGTCGCCCAGCACTCTGTTGTGTAAACGTTTCAACGTTCCCGAGCCTTTTGTCGAGTAAGTATTGGTTTTTGTTGTCACTGGTAAGGTTTGGTTCAACCAATGAATAAAAAAAATGTAAACATAGCAGGAAGGAGCAATAGCAAACAAAGTGGGTGACAGAAACAAGGGGGAGGGGGGGGAGTAATATGGCGGCCGTCAATACTTGTTAATCTTGTCCACTGTACAACTTAATTTAAATTTGCAAAACTCAACTGTTAAAGAACCACAAACAAACAAAACAAACTAACACTATACTACAACAAATACAAACAACAAATTTTTGCGGGTTTGAAACTCCAAACTTTCAATGACTTTGCGTCAATTCAACTGCGCAGTAGGCGAATGCGCAATCAAAGATGGTGGACTTCCGTCCCCCTCGCTTAATGCACAAACGGGTTATAATTTGTATTATTGTTACCTCCTGATACTTGTTCTTTTTACTCATTGGGTTCAACATAGTTGTCTGTTACGTCATTATCTCTGAATGAAATCTGAAACTATTATACAGAGAGGCCCAAGATATTTCTCTAAAGACTAAAACATCTTTTCCACGTGGAAAAGCTTGAATTCAAATCAACCTAAGCCAACTCTCTTGATTTAATCATTTTGGCAACGTCGAACAGCACATTGACCAACTGAGCTGGCTGTGACTGGTTTAATGACAAGTTTACAGTCACCTGGCAGCTGTCAAAAATCACGCAGCTCTTCCTTAACGTCAAAACTGTCAAATTTGGCTCATTGGAGCTGTAAATACAAGTTACAGTACAATTCCTTAAAGAAACACATCTATTTGGCATTTTATACTTTCGGGTCACTAGTGAGTGAGTTTTGACAGTTATGACAGCTGTCACGTGACGCAAACAAAGTATTAAAGTGTTTCCTAATGTCAAAACTGTCAAATTAGGCTTCATGGAGCTGTAAACACAACTTACTGTGGAATTCCTCGAAGAAACACATCTATTTGGCATTATACACTTTCAGGCCATTGCTGAGTGAATTTTGACAGTTAAGACAGCTGTCACGTGACGTAATAAAAGTATAAAAGTGTTTCTTAATCTCAGAATTGTCAAATTTAGCTCCATGGAGCTGCAAACACAACTTTCAATGCAATTTCTCAATGAAACACATTTATTTAGCATTATATACCTTCTGGTCCCTGGTGACTGAGTTTTGGCAATTATGACAGCTGTCACGTGACGTAATAATTGTAGAAATATGTTCCTTAACAGTTATGACAGCTGTCACGTGACGCAAACAAAGTATTAAAGTGTTTCCTAATGTCAAAACTGTCAAATTAGGCTCCATGGAGCTGTAAACACATCTTACCATCGAATTTCTCGAAGAAACACATCTGTTTGGCATTATACACTTTCAGGCCACTGCTGAGTGAATTTTGACAGTTAAGAAAGCTGTCACGTGACGTAATAAAAGTATAGAAGTGTTCCTTAACGTCAGAATTGTCAAATTTAGCTCCGTGGAGCTGCAAACCCAACTTTCAGTGCAATTCCTCTAGGAAACACATCTATTTGGCATTTTATACTTTCTGGTTACTGGTCAGTCATTTTTGACAGTTATGACAGCTGTCACGTGACGCAAACAAAGTATTAAAGTATTTACTAATGTCAAATTAGGCTCCATGGAGCTGCAAACACAACTTTCAATGTAATTTCTCAATGAAACACATTCAATTAGCATTATATACCTTCTGGTCCCTGGTGAGTGAGTTTTGGCAATTATGACAGCTGTCACGTGACGTAAGAAATGTAGAAATATGTTCCTTAACGTCAGAACTGTCAAATTTGGCTCCATAGAGCTGCAAACACAACTTTCAATGCAATTTCTCAAAGAAACACATTTATTTAGCATTTTATACTTTCTGGTCACTGGTGAGTGGGTTTTGGCAGTTATGACAGCTGTCACGTGACGCAAACAAAGTATTAAAGTGTTTCTTAATGTCAAAACTGTCAATTTAGGCTCCATGGAACTGTAAACACATCTTACCATGGAATTTCTCCAAGAAACACATACAAATACATTTATTTGGCATTATACACTTTCAGGCCACTGCTGAGCGAATTTTGACAGTTAAGACAGATGTCACGTGACGTAATAAAAGTATAAAAGTGTTCCTTAACGTCAGAATTGTCAAATTTAGCTTTGCGGAGCTGTAAACATAACTTTCAATGCAATTTGTCAATGAAACGACTTTATTTAGCATTTTATACTTTCTGGTCCCTAGTGAGTGAGTTTTGGCAATTATGACAGCTGTCACGTGACGTAAGAATTGTAGAAATATGTTCCTTAACGTCAGAACTGTCAAATTTGGCTCCATAGAGCTGTAAACACAACTTACAGTGCAATTCTTTAAAGAAACACATCGGTTTGACATTTTATACGTTCGGGTTACGGGTGCGTGAGTTTTGACAGCTGTCAAGTGACGTAAGAAAAGTATTAAAGTGTTTCTTAACGTCTCTGCCGTTAAAATCTATTCCACAAATCTGTAAACGTATTAAACACACATGAATCACACTAAAATCGATTTAAAGTAGTTTAACAGTACTTTACACCTCCACGATTGGTGTTTTGACTGTTTGCAATGAAAAACTGGCCTTTCTAACATGTAATCTGGTCTGTCATTAAAGTGTCAACTGTCAAAATCTTCTCCAACAAACCGTAAAACTATAAAACACAGTTGAATCACTGTAAAATCGATTTAAAGTAGTCCGACAGTACTTTACACGTCCAGGGATTGGGTTTTGACTGTTTCCAATGCAAATCTGGTTTATTTGACGTGCAAGCTACTCTGTCTTTAAAGTGTCAACTGTCAAAATTTGCCCCAAGGCATGTTTTTTTTTAAGGTTACATTTGATGAAGTCAAGTTAACTTAACCTTTGGTTAAGCAACTGTGGAAAAACCAGGTGTCAACATTAACCTAACCTAACCTTAACTTAACCTTCAGTTGGCTTTGAAATTGCATTTATGGTGGTATTTTGAGGTTGAGGCCATTTTGTTTCAAAAACTCGCGTATAAGTGAGAGAAAATTTTTGAAAAAATTAGGGTTAACCTATTATGTCAAGGCTACAATTAGGCCAAAAATCAAGGCTGTAGCTTTGAGATTTTTGGTGAAATTTAAATTTTTCTTACCATTGTTTCAGCCGTCCAGAAAAATCCAGAACCCGCACGAAAAACATTATATTCGAATATCAAAAACATCAGGAAGAAATCAATCTTCTTCAACCAGGTTTAAAGAAAGAGGAAGCGGCAACACTGCCGAGTGAGACAGAAACAAAAAATTCCACCGAACCGATTGAGGAGGAAAAAGAAGACAACCAACAAAACCGACCTAAAGACTTAACGGAACCGATCCATTTGGAGGAGCAACAAGATTTGTTTAGGGCGATTTTCTTGAGCGATTCGGAAAACGAGGAAGAAACAAAAAGTGAAGAAATCGCGACAAAAAACGAAGACGAAGTGCGAAAAGAAGAAATTAAATCGTCAGTCCTGTCCGATCAATTAATTCCGAAGATAAAACCTTTAAGAGAAGGTGGCGTGTTATCCGGTATTAATTTTCGAAGTATGAAGAAGCGAGAAGAGCCAAAAAAAGACGAAGAAACTGAGACAGACCGGGGAAAAGAAGAAGAGAAGAACAACTTGTACGGCCCTAAAATGCCTGAGATTTTGATGGTTGCAACACCAAAAACTAATTCAATAATTAAGGAGGAAAGTGAAGATGAATGGGTGGAGAGGAATGACAGCAGCAGCGACGAGGAAGGAAAGAGAAGAAAAGAGAAAAAGAAGCATAAAAAAGAGAAGAAACACAAGCATAAAAAACACAAACACAAGAAGAAAACGTAATAATTCTAGAACATGCTCAAGTATCATGTTTTGACATTTTTAAACCAAATTTCAACATGTTCAGGCAAGTTTTGACTTTTTTTGAATAGTTGACAAGTTTGAACTGGTTTGACAGCGTGTTTCAGAACACTTTTTTGACATTTTGAGTTTTGCAGAACATGTTGGACGTTAGAAATGTCCAAAAACTGTCAAATTGACAAAAACTGACTTTTGTCATTGTTTCGGTTTTCTCAAACATCTGCTTTGGTTTAAAAATGTTCAAACATGTTGTTAAATGTTGAATTATATATATATAATATCACTAAAATGTGCGGGAAATACCTTTTATCTTCACCCGGTATCAACTTAATGGTTTACGTCAGGATTATTGTAATATGGTTGGTTAATTTACACTGTAGCTCAATAAATGGTTAGTTATGTGCGTATTATATAGATAAAACCCGTTTTTATAGATATTTATTAAATAATAATTATTCTGGCTTGTTAAGAACGTATACTCTCTAGTAGTATTTTGCTCTATGGCTTAAGGACTAGTGAGGAAACGGTTCAGTTACTCTCTCTTTCTAACTAATGCGGTTAATGTGAAACAGAAACTGATCACACTGGTGCTGTCCGCTTTATCCAATGTGTCAACTGTCAAAACAAATTTTTTTTTGTATCTAGTCAAAAGTGTACATTTTTTTTATTTATTTCTTGAAATATTATGAAAATACACTATTTTAGCACGTAACACTACTCAGCAATAGCAGTGGTACAATTTAATACCATAAGGTCGTGCCCCGCATCGAATATAACCCACATTTGTTGACACCTACGTTAGGCCTACGCCCCAGCTTGGTTATTTTTAGTTTAGCTCCAATTTGGTACCATTTACCATGGAAGATATCTTTCAATGGTGCAAAGAAGGCAACGCCCTTCAAGTGAGAGTGTGGCTGGACGAGCCCGAGCACGATATGAATCAAGGGTAAGTTATTTTGACCTGAAATTCATAGGTTGCATGTCCATATAAGGCCATTCTTAATAACAGTTTATATCTATGATGTAACACTGTTTTGGTTTGTTAAAAAGTTTGGTTTTGTTGTTTAAACTGGTTATTGTTGTAAAATTAACGGATTGTCTATGGTGATTGTTTAGACTGTTATATTCACTGTATTGCATGTTATTTACTAGTCAAAGTCTAAACTAAAGTGATGTACATTCTTTCAAATGACTGTCCTTTCAAACTGCCTTTCTGACAGTTCAAATTTTGACACCACTTTTCTCCCTGACTGTACCAAATTTTGTAGTGTTTTTCAGGTTGTCGGATAGGAAATTTAATGAGGATTTCCAAAATGTGCTTAAAACAGTCATTTTCTCAATCCAAGTGTGTTTTACAAACGGTTTTGTCCCTGACTGTCTTTTCAAACTGTTTCTGGCAGTTCAAATTTTGACACCACTTTTCTCCCTGACTATACCAAATTTTGTAGTGTTTTTCAGGTTATCAGATAGGAAATTTAATGAGGAATCCAAAAATGTTGCTAAAACAGTCATTTTCTCACTCCAAGTGTGTTTTACAAACGGTTTTCTCCTTGAATGTCCTTTCAAACTGTCTTTATGGCAGTTTAAATTTTGACACTGCTTTTCTCCCTGACTGTACTAAATTTTGTAGTGTTTTTTCAGGTTATTGGATAGGAAATTTAATGAGGATTCCAAAAATGTGTTTAAAACAGTCATTTTCTCACTCCAAGTGGGTTTTACAGGCAATTTTGTCCCTGACTGGCAGTTCAAATTTTGACACTGCTTTTCTCACTGACTGTACTAATTTTTGTAGTGTTTTTTCAGGTTATTGGATAGGAAATTTAATGAGGAATCCAAAAATGTTGCTAAAACAGTCATTTTCTCACTCCAAGTGTGTTTTACAAACGGTTTTCTCCTTGAATGTCCTTTCAAACTGTCTTTCTGGCAGTTTAAATTTTGACGTCATTTTTTTCCGTGACTGTACCAAATTTTGTAGTGTTTTTCAGGTTACTAGATAGGAAATTTAATGAGGCTTTCAAAAATGTGCTTAAAACTGTCATTTTCTCACTCCAAGTGGGTTTTACAGGCAATTTTGTCCCTGACTGTCTTTTCAAACTGTTTCTGGCAGTTCAAATTTTGACACTGCTTTTCTCCCTGACTGTACTAAATTTTGTAGTGTTTTTTCTGGTTATTGGATAGGAAATTTAATGAGGAATCCAAAAGTGTGCTTAAAACAGTCATTTTCTCACTCCAAGTGGGTTTTACAGGCAATTTTGTCCCTGACCGTCTTTTCAAACTGTTTCTGGCAGTTCAAATTTTGACACCACTTTTCTCCCTAACTGTACCAAATTTTGTAGTGTTTTTCAGGTTATCGGATAGGAAATTTAATAAGGAATCCAAAACTGTGCTTAAAACTGTCATTTTCTAACTCCAAGTGTGTTTTACAAACGGTTTTGTTCTTGAATGTCCTTTCAAACTGTTCCTGGCAGTTCAAATTTTGACACTGCTTTTCTCCCTGACTGTACTAAATTTTGTAGTGTTTTTTCAGGTTATTGGATAGCAAATTTAATGAGGAATCCAAAAGTGTGCTTAAAACAGTCATTTTCTCACTCCAAGTGGGTTTTACTGGCAATTATATCTCCGACTGTCCCTTCAAACTGTGTTTCTAGGAATTCAAAGTTTAATACCGTTTTTCTCCCTGACTGTACCAAATTTTGTAGTGTTTTTTCGGGTTATTGGATAGGAAATTTAATGAGGAATCCAAAAGTGTGCTTAAAACAGTCATTTTCTCACTCCAAGTGGGTTTTACAGGCAATTTTGTCCCTGACTGTCCTTTTAAGCTGTCTTTTTGAAGTGTTTTTTAGATTATTGGATAGTAAATTTAATGAGGTTTCGAAAATTTGTTTGCAATTATTATAAAAAACACCCTGTATAATAATAAAAAAAATTATCTACTCTTTTTTGACCGATTATTCTACTGCTATTAGGTATTTTGATTTGGCAACACTGGACCGCATTCGTTTTCACGCTCTATGGGGGGAGCAGAGCGAATGTGACGTCACAATGACGTAATTTACATACAGGGTGGTCACAAAAAAAATTATACTAATTTTGTCACTTATTTTCTCTTCTCTTCGATTTAATTTAAAGTGGAAACTCACATTTATCTGTACTTATGGATATACTTAATTTTATAATTATTTCCATAACTTATATAATTATATGACACTTTTTGGGTCACTCTGTAGCCCTGAGTGTGTGCTCTAAAAATATACAGTGTGTCCCATTTGCAATTTGTCTTTAGGCAAATTTTTTATATCAAAATTTTTGTGATTTTAATGAATTTCTAGGTGAAATTTATTTCTTACCGAAAATTACACTTTTTTCTAAAATAAGCAGCCATTTTGACATTATGCGCAAACACGTTGGGTCAGGTTAGGTTAGGTTAATATAATCATAGTATGCAATAATTTACAGGGTTGTTCAAGTTAAAATAACACCAATAATAATTGGAATTGTACAGATAGACTAAGTTTTGTCTAATTTTAATGTTTGGACACTCTGTATAAAAAAAAATAAAAAATTTAATATTTTTTTAGTGATGATCATGGCTTCAGTCCCTTGCACTGGGCGGCTATGAAAGGTCACAACAAGCTGGTGGAGATGTTACTGCTTAGGGGAGCTCGAGTAAATGCCACCAATAGGGGTGACGACACTCCCTTGCATTTGGCTGCTGCGCATGGTCACAGGGAAATTGTCGGAATGGTGAGTTGTTGCAGAAAGTAATTCCGAACATTTTTGCTCTCTTGGAAAATTTCCGTAACTCTAACCGTTTCCGAGATTTTCGACTTGTTTTTGGAAATTTGTCGAAACTCCGTATCTCGGTTATTTTTGGGGTTTTGGCGACCGGAAAAAGATCAAAATGTTTGTCTTTGGCTGCTCTTACATTTCAAGCCAACCGCAACCCGATCGAACATATACAGTGTGTTCAAAAAATATTTTTTATTATACTTAACAGAAAATACTACATTTTCAACTGTTTATAAAATACAGTAAATATGACATTTTCGGAACAGCGCACGGAAATTTTTTCCCGATCCCTCTTTCCGTGCGCTTAATAATAAACATAGATATCCATGATACTAGATATCCTATGGCAACCCGAAGAAAAAAAAGAAACGAGTAATGTGTCTATAGCAACGATTTATTTATTAATGACAAATTTTATTTTCTGTCAGTGAAAATTAAGTATTTATGTATTTATTACATTTTGCAAAAATGAATTCAGATTGTGAAGAAAATCGGGATATTCCCGAAAATATCTTACAACGAGCGGCAGAAGTGAGTGCAGATTTATTACCAGTGAAATCCAGGTTGAGATATGAACAAGAATATAACAGTTTTACCGAATGGCGGACTCAGAAACGAATCAAAATTGTGAGTGACGATATTCTTTTAGTATATTTTTCTGAAAAAGCCAACACTATGAAATCCTCCACTTTATGGAGTCGATTCTCTATGTTAAAGAGTTGTTTGGCAATAAAAGAAAATACTCACCATCAATATCCAAAAACGATTGCTTTTTTGAAACGACAAGCTGTAGGATATATACCAAAGAAATCCAAGATTCTTACAGCAGAACAAGTAACCAAATTTTTATGTGAAGCTTCAGATGGAGAATATCTACTAGCAAAAGTAATTTTAGTGCAGAGATGATTTAATACGTTTGAGTTTAGATGATGTGGAAGATAATGGGCGTTTCCTTGTCGTGTTCTTACGAGATGGAAAAACTCACAGGTCAAGAAGTTTTACCATTACCAATGAAAATTGCCAATTCGATTCCTGTACAATTTACCGTAAATACGCAGATCTCCGCCCTAAACATATGAGTTGAGAGTAGAAGATTATTTGTTGCATACCGAAACCAAAGATGTTACGCTCTAAGTGGTATTCCAAAACTTGTTGCAAAATACCTAAAACTAAAAAATCCCGAAGAATATACCGGACATGGGCTAAGGCGCTCTTCGGCAACCATGTTGGTGGAAAACGGCGGTGATTTGCTCACTTTGAAAAGACACGGAGGATGGCTTTCTTCCAATGTAGCAGAAGGATATATAGAAGAGTCCATACAAAGAAAAATTTAAGTATCACAGAAGTTGTTTAGCCCTTGTAACTTGGAAACTACAACATCTGTAACAGTCAATCAAGAGAACCAAAACATCTTTAGCAGAGTCTTTAGTTCAACAAAAAGAAATGCAAAAGGGATTGAGCTTCAACAATAATAATTACTATTAATAATAACGGTTCTGTCCAAAATTAATTTTCTTAAAATTACCTACTTGTATTTTTTTTGTTAATTTGAGTTGTATGTACTTACATTTTTACTGTTTTAAAAATAAAAATAAATATTCCCGATTTTCTTAATAATTTTTTGCGATATTTTTTGTTTATGTTGATTTCAGGTACCTAAGTATAATAAAAAATATCGTTCATTACTCGTCCAGAAATGGATTTTCCGTTCTTGCATGACTTCCCGTCAGAATTTGTCACGCGCGCACGGAAAAATCCTCATTTCTGTACTGGTAATGAAATATACTATTTTAAGCCAATGGAAAATGTAAAAATAGTTTTTTAAGTCTGCTATGTCAAAAATTTGGTGAAGATAACCCTAAAACTCGATTTTCCTAGCTGAAAGCAGTTTTAAAGCCCTAAAAATAGTCCCGAGTTCTAAGAAAATGAAAAGCAAAGTAAACAAACCTGAAAAGTTAGTCTTCAAGTCAATTTTTATGAATCTAATGTCAATATCCTGTATTTAAGACTATTTTCAAGACTAAAATATTGAAATGTATTTTCAATCTATGAAAACTTACTTCAAATGGAAATTTTAAGCTTTTGATGTCACTTTCATTGGTTTAGAGTTACTTTTTGGTGTCCAAGTCGATTTTCAAGGTTGAAATGTGTGAATTTGTAGTAAAAAATTGTAGATAAAGTAGTTTTTCATGACTACAACCTAATTTTTACTACTAAAGTTTTTCAACTTATCTGAAAACTATAAGACAGTTTTTAAGCCTTTCAAGACAATTTTCACAGTTTCCAAATCAATTGCCAATGCTAAAATCTTTCAATTTGTGAAAACTGGTCAAAAGACAATTTTTAAGCCTCTCAAGTTAATTTTCACCGTTTCAAAGTAAATTTACTCGTTTCTAAGTCAATTTTCAAAACTAAAGTTATTCAATTTGTCTGGAAACTATAAAAACTGGCTAAAAAGACATGTTTTAAGCTTCTTAAGTAAATTTTCACTGTTTTCAAGACCATTTTTAAGTTAAGTTGGGTTGATTTAGGGTCTTTGAACGTAATAACTCAATTATCTCGTAAACAAAGCTTCAAATCAGAATTTTATAAGAGGTACTTATTTTGTCAAATTGGACAAGTAAAGTAAAAAAAACTGAAATTTTTTAAAAATATCCAGAGAATCAGGCAGAAACATGAAAACCATCTTCCTGTATCTACGCTACTGGAGAATTTTGGCAAACGTCATTCATAATAAGTATTAATTTCATAAGTGCTTGTTCCAAATTTATTTATTTATGACAAAAAACCGATTTTTTAAATTGAAATTTTAAGGACTGTATTTTTCTTAGGGAGCATTTTTCAGGAAAATGACATAATGCATGTCAACTTATTTTTTAATGGGCCATGCAATGGTGAATTATTGACATTTAAAACTGGACCACCCTGTATAGTAAACTAATGTAAAATAGTAACAAATTAAAAAAAAAACTTTTTTTCCACTTAAAACGTGTAATTATTTTCTTGTATTATTTTTTACTGAGTTAAATTATGCCAGCTGTTAATGTCAAACAAATAACAAATCATTATGAAAAAGGTTGTAAGTCCGCTATTTTGAGAGATAACAAATCTACTTATTGGTACTGTTTTAAAGCTTGGAAAAAGACCTTTCTAAATATGCAATCATGCTTCTCATTTAAAAAAAAAAGTAAATTCCAATCAATCAATCAAAAAAGTAGCTTTATTGTCGGAAACACAGATTAATTAAAAGAAATCGTCAAAATTTGCTTTTTGCTAAATATCTAGTAAACTTTTTTTTTTATAAAACAAAAATGGTTTCAAATTGTTCCCCTCAAACTGCAATTCTTTCCCCATTTAACCGACTTCGTAACTCTGCTAGTTTCCGAGATCCCTTCACTAAAAAAACTCACCCGTATAATATTAATTGAGAGTTTTAAGAAAATGAAAAACAAAGAAAAAAATTGAAAAGGTAGTCTTTAAGACAATTTTTATGAATCTAATGTCAGTATCGTGTATTTAAGACTTATTTCAAGACTAAAATATTGAAATTTTTCTTGAAATTATGAAAACTTACTTCTAATCCACATTTTAAGCATGTGATGTGACTTGTCATTGGTTTCAAGGTTTAAATGTGTGAATTTGCAGTAAAAAATTTTAGAGAAAGTAGTTTTTTTATGTCTACAAGTCAATTTTCAATTTTAAAGCCAACTTATCTGAAAACTATGACTACAAAGACTTAATTTTTAAGTCTCACAAGTCAATTTTCACCGTTTCAAAGTCAATTTACTGGTTTCTAAGTAAGTTATCAATAGTAAAATCTTTGAATTTGCCTGAAAACTGGATTCAAAGACATTTTTAAGCTTCTTAAGTCAATTTTCACCATTTCCAAGACAATTTTTAAGTTGGGTTAGGTTGGTTTGGGGTCTTTGAACGTAATAACTCGATTATCTCGTAAACGAAGTTTGAAATCAGAATTTTATAAGAGATACTTTCTTTATCAACTTGAACAAGGAAAATAAAAGAAATTGTCATTTTTAAAAAATATTCAGTAGAAAATAAGGCGGAAAATTAAATCATCTTCCTATACCAATCTACGCCACTGGATAATTTTGACAAACGTCATTAGCGTCACATAATGAGTATTCATTTCAGGGATGTAAAATTTCCGAAAAATAAAATTTTCGGTAATTTTCCGAAAAAATTGGAAAATATGAAAATTCAAAAATAATTCATTTTTTACATTTTTGTAATATTAAGTTCAAAGTATTTAAGCAGTTCAGGTTAATTTAGAAAAAAATTATTTTATTTTTTTTAAATCAGTTCTTGACAATTTTTAATTTTTTGAGATCAAACGGTGCGTGATACCAAAAGAAATAGAAAGAACATATATTTCTACTTCTTCATTTCTGTACTGGTAATGAAATATACTATTTTCTCAGTTGCTACGTCAAAGAGCGGACGTGAATTTCACAAACGAGCACGGTAACTCCCCGTTGCACTACGCGTGTTTCTGGGGCTACGACACGATCGCCGAGGACCTGGTGCATCACGGATCGAAGGTTTCGATCGCCAACAAGTACGGGGACACTCCCCTCGACAAGGCTAAAGGCACTTTGGCCAAACTACTGCACGATATAGCGGTGGAATGCGGTCAAGACCTGAAAAAAATCAAATTCAAAGACCAAAGCTGGCTAGGTAAGGCATTTCACAGAATTTTTTGTATTCCGAAGTAATTTGGCATCTGTGACGTAGAAAGGGACATGTGTCCTATCTCTCTTCTGTTTATAGTGAGTTGAGTGAGACGGAAAACAATTTTAAAGTTGGACAAATCTGGGTATTTTCGTATTTCTTCCGAAACTTTCCGGAAAAATACCTGGAACCTTCTTTTGTTTGTGGTTAGGTGACGTATTTGACATTGACATTTTGCCCCTAATTTTGGCATAAAAAACATCATTAGGTACCCCCCCTTTAAAAATGTCAAAAACACTTGTTCAACGCCGCCTAGCGGCCAAACGGGGCAACTTAACAGTGCCCGCTCAACGTCACGTGATAGCCCCATTTCTAAACTACCTACGAACATCTGATCAATTTGTACGGAACGTTTCAAATAATCAAGTTATTCGCGATTTTCTGGTTGCGCAGAAATTTTGTCCAAATCAAGGTTTTTCTTGACCAACTATACTGACCGCCGCCATATTGGTTTTAAACTTGTCAAGTGGCCATTTTAACTAATTTCAGCATGGAGGACACGAATCTGGTGTCCATTTTGCTCGAACCGGTACCGTTTCGGTGATGATCTTAAAAATGATGTCAATTTTGACACTTTAGGGCGTGGCACCTTTGCAAAATGACATTTTGACAAATGACACTTTACGTCATGTTTGTACTATTAACCTGAAGGTATTTAGGCAGTTGAGGTTAATTTTGAAAATAAAAAATTTTCCTAAAAAAATCAGGTCACCCTTGAAATTTCTTGACAATTCTAGTTTTCAATTTTTCAAGGTCAAACGGTGCGTGGTATCAAAAAAGTGTTTAGACGGTAAAAGTTGCATCCTATCGAAGTGCGTTTGTGGTAAAAATTCAGATCTCTAACCTGAAACGTTCTTGAGATATTAAGCAAAAAAGCGAGAGTCAACTTTGACGCCCTCTAGCGGCTAACCGGGGCAACTTTGCCGTACCCACTCAGGGTCACGTGATAGCCTCGTTCATTGGCTTTCTTTTGTTATACGGTGGTTTTATACAGGGTGTTTCAAATAAGCGAGTTATGGACGAAAATTTCGCTCAAATTGGACATTTCTGGTTTCGAGGGGGGGTGGTCAAAAAAAAGGCTGCTACAGCAAAACCAATTGAATATCAAACACTTTACATCAAGTAGGCCTAGAATTTGATGTAGATTCCAAAAATCAAATAAAGAATTATAAGTTTGGTTTGATGCTCAAATTTGGGACACCCTGTATACCGATGGATTATCTAGCAAATATCTACAAGATTCATATTTTTTGATAACATGAAAATTAAACAAGTTACAAGGATGGTAAAAATTTAGTGAATCACTCTGTAAACTAATCCATTGTATTGTCAATAACTCGGTTATTTTGACAGGTACAGGGTGGTTCAATATACCAATTTGTAGCCCTTGAAATTCTCTTTTGACCACCCTGTATAGTGGTTTTTCCTAAAATGTCAAATAACCGAGTTATTTACTGTTAAAACTGAGTTGTTTGCTGTAGAGTTTAAATTTGACAGTTTTCACTTTGACAGCCCATAACTCTGTTATTTTGACAGTTACAGGGTGGTTTAATATACCAATTTGTAGCCTATGAAATTCTCTTTTGACCACCCTGTATAGCGTTTTTACCTAAAACGTCGAATAACTGAGTTATTTACTGTTAAAACTGAGTTGTTTGCTGTAAAGTTTGAATTTGACAGTTTTCACTTTGACAGCCCATAACTCTGTTATTTTGACAGTTACAGGGTGGTTTAATATACCAATTTGTAGCCTTGAAATTCTCTTTTGACCACCCTGTATAGTGTTTTTTCCTAAAATGTCGAATAACTGAGTTATTTACTGTTAAAACTGAGTTGTTTGCTGTAAAGTTTGAATTTGACAGTTTTCACTTTGACAGCCCATAACTCTGTTATTTTGACAGTTACAGGGTGGTTCAATATACCAATTTGTAGCCCTTGAAATTCTCTTTTGGCCACCCTGTATAGCGTTTTTACCTAAAACGTCGAATAACTGAGTTATTTACTGTTAAAACTGAGTTATTTGCTGTAAAGTTTGAATTTGACAGTTTTCACTTTGAAAGCCCATAACTGTTATTTTGACAGTTACAGGGTGGTTCAATATACCAATTTGTAGCCCTTGAAATTCTCTTTTGACCACCCTGTATAGTGGTTTTTCCTAAAATGTCAAATAACCGAGTTATTTACTGTTAAAACTGAGTTGTTTGCTGTAAAGTTTGAATTTGACAGTTTTCACTTTGACAGCCCATAACTCTGTTATTTTGACAGTTACAGGGTGGTTCAATATACCAATTTGTAGCCCTTGAAATTCTCTTTTGACCACCCTGTATAGTGTTTTTTCCTAAAATGTCAAATAACCGAGTTATTTACTGTTAAAATTGAGTTGTTTGCTGTAAAGTTTGAATTTGACAGTTTTCACTTTGACAGTCCATAACTCTGTTATTTTGACAATTACAGTGTGGTTTAATTTATCAATTTGTAGCCCTTGAAATTCTCTTTTGACCACCCTGTATAGCGTTTTTTCCTAAAATGTCGAATAACTGAGTTATTTACTGTTAAAATTGAGTTGTTTGCTGTAAAGTTTGAATTTGACAGTTTTCACTTTGACAGCCCATAACTCTGTTATTTTGACAGTTACAGGGTGGTTCAATATACCAATTTGTAGCCCTTGAAATTGTTTTTGACCACCCTGTATAGCGTTTTTACCTAAAATGTCGAATAACTGAGTTATTTACTGTTAAAACTGAGTTGTTTGTTGTAAAGTTTGATTTTGACAGTTTTTACTGTGACAGCCCATAACTCGATTATTTTGACAGTTACAGGGTGGTTTAATATACCAATTTGTAGCCCTTGAAATTCTCTTTTGACCACCCTGTATAGCGTTTTTACCTAAAACGTCGAATAACTGAGTTATTTACTGTTAAAACTGAGTTGTTTGCTGTAAAGTTTGAATTTGACAGTTTTCACTTTGACAGCCCATAACTCTGTTATTTTGACAGTTACAGGGTGGTTTAGTATACCAATTTGTAGCCTTTGAAATTCTCTTTTGACCACCCTGTATAGTGTTGTTTCCTAAAATGTCGAATAACTGAGTCATTTACTGTTAAAACTGAGTTGTTTGCTGTAAAGTTTGAATTTGACAGTTTTCACTTTGACAGCCCATAACTCTGTTATTTTGACAGTTACAGGGTGGTTCAATATACCAATTTGTAGCCCTTGAAATTCTCTTTTGACCACCCTGTATAGCGTTTTTTCCTAAAATATCAAATAACCGAGTTATTTACTGTTAAAACTGAGTTGTTTGCTGTACAATAACTGAGTTATTTACTGTTAGAACTGAGTTGTTTGCTGTAGAGTTTGAATTTGACAGTTTTCACTTTGACAGCCCATAACTCTGTTATTTTGACAGTTACAGGGTGGTTCAATATACCAATTTGTAGCCCTTGAAATTCTCTTTTGACCACCCTGTATAGTGTTTTTTCCTAAAATGTCAAATAACCGAGTTATTTACTGTTAAAACTGAGTTGTTTGCTGTAAAGTTTGAATTTGACAGTTTTCACTTTGACAGCCCATAACTCTGTTATTTTGACAGTTACAGGGTGGTTCAATATACCAATTTGTAGCCCTTGAAATTCTCTTTTGGCCACCCTGTATAGCGTTTTTACCTAAAACGTCGAATAACTGAGTTATTTACTGTTAAAACTGAGTTGTTTGCTGTAAAGTTTGAATTTGACAGTTTTCACTTTGACAGCCCATAACTCTGTTATTTTGACAGTTACAGGATGGTTCAATATACCAATTTGTAGCCCTTGAAATTCTCTTTTAACCACCCTGTATAGTGGTTTTTCCTAAAATGTCAAATAACCGAGTCATTTACTGTTAAAATTGAGTTGGTTGCTGTAAAGTTTGAATTTGACAGTTTTCACTTTGACAGCTCATAACTCTGTTATTTTGACAGTTACAGGGTGGTTCAATATACCAATTTGCAGCCCTTGAAATTCTCTTTTGGCCACCCTGTATAGTATTTTTCCTAAAATGTCAAATAACCGAGTTATTTACTGTTAAAATTGAGTTGTTTGCTGTAAAGTTTGAATTTGACAGTTTTCACTTTGACAGTCCATAACTCTGTTATTTTGACAGTTACAGTGTGGTTTAATTTATCAATTTGTAGCCCTTGAAATTCTCTTTTGACCACCCTGTATAGCGTTTTTACCTAAAATGTCGAATAACTGAGTTATTTACTGTTAAAACTGTGTTGTTTGCTGTAGAGTTTGAATTTGACAGTTTTCACTTTGACAGCCCATAACTCCGTTATTTTGACAGTTACAGGGTGGTTTAATATACCAATTTGTAGCCTATGAAATTCTCTTTTGGCCACCCTGTATAGTATTTTTCCTAAAATGTCAAATAACCGAGTCATTTACTGTTAAAATTGAGTTGGTTGCTGTAAAGTTTGAATTTGACAGTTTTCACTTTGACAGCCCATAACTCTGTTATTTTGACAGTTACAGGGTGGTTTAGTATACCAATTTGTAGCCTTTGAAATTCTCTTTTGACCACCCTGTATAGTGTTGTTTCCTAAAATGTCGAATAACTGAGTCATTTACTGTTAAAACTGAGTTGTTTGCTGTAAAGTTTGAGTTTGACAGTTTTCACTTTGACGGCCCATAACTCTGTTATTTTGACAGTTACAGGGTGGTTCAATATACCAATTTGTAGCCCTTGAAATTCTCTTTTGGCCACCCTGTATAGTATTTTTCCTAAAATGTCAAATAACCGAGTCATTTACTGTTAAAATTGGGTTGGTTGCTGTAAAGTTTGAATTTGACAGCCCATAACTCTGTTATTTTGACAGTTACAGGGTGGTTCATTATACCAATTTGTAGCCTTTGAAATTCTTTTATGACCACCCTGTGTAGCATTTTTACCTAAAACGTCGAATAACTGAGTTATTTTACTATTTCCATATTCATTTAAAAAAACATAACGTTGAGTTATATAGCTTTTTTGATCCGCCCGGTATATGAAAAACTAAGTCCTGCAAAATCTTCAGGTCGTCAAAATTTGCGTATTTGACATTTTTTTGAAAAAGCCAATAGTTCATAAGGATAAGAGCAAATGTAACCGATCACCCTGTACATACAGCTTTACTGTAGTGGGATAAATGTTTTAAATTCTGGTTTTTTAAAAAAACACCAAAAAAAAATAAAAAATTCTGAGAAATTTCAGTGAAATCAGGCAACTTTGTTTTTGGGGTAAAAGGTTGGCAACACTGTATTGTTACGAGAGATGCCGCGGCGAGAGAGTTCCACGTACGTTACGAAGTAGAAATGTCTCTTTCTACGTCACAGGGGATGCCCTGTTTTAAGCCGTAATAGCTAGTTTTAAAGCGTGAATTCTACACCATTTACACATGTAGTTTAGAAAGCGTCAGCTGAATTTTAGAAACTATGAGATGGATTTAAAAAATATCACTTGTATTTCAGAAAAGGTACTTTCAATTTTAGAATAATAACTTTGATTTTTGAAATTGCAATTTGTATTTCAGATTAGTCACTTGTATTATAGAAAAGAGCAGTTGGATTTTAGACGTGGTCATTTGTAATTTGGAAAATTAAAGTTGAGCAAAAAAAGTAAATAGTTAACGAATATTTTTAATAACATTGTGGTTTAAGCAGTTCAATGAAAAATCGATTTATCTCGAAAACCGTTCATTTTATCGAAATAAAGGAAGAGTACAATTTTTCGATAAAAATGTGAAGAGTATCCATTAATGGCGTTTGCAGCTGAAAATAATGACAGCTGTCAAAGTTTAAGCAAATTGTGTCTTAGGTCCAGTTAGTTCCTGCCTTTCGAAGACGAGATACCTGGTTTTCATGTCAAATAGAAGGTCTTCTTCGATAAAACATTAAACCCAATAATCATTACAATATACAAAGTGTTTCAAAAGTTACGGCCAAAAACGTTAATTGGAAGGCAGTTCTTTCGGACTCAATATTTCCCTTAAGAGTGACTTTAAAAAAAAATTATATGAACAAATCGTATTACTTTGACCTCCCCTGCATGCCCCCGAGAGATTGTCATATAGTTATGGGACACCCTGTATATTTTATATAAATTAATACTATCGATGGGCGGGTTTTTTTGCTTAAAGTGATATTAAAAAAAACAATAAACTAATAACCAATAGAAACACAAAAAAATCTGAAATTGAAATAACGCGTTCTAAAATACAATGGGCTTATCCCACATATCATGAATTTTTGTTTTAATGACTGGAATCGAAAGAATAGGATCAAAAAACTAATTTTTCATATTCTTGAAGAAAAAATTATGGTCGTAAATGTTCCTACATTAGTTTGAATTTGTCCATTAAATTTAAAAGATCTGTTTTGGCGCGCATGTGACGTACGTAATTCTGGGCGATTTTATTGGCTGTTGCACGCCAACTGTTTCACTTCTTGTCGCTGATTGGTTGATAGTGTAGTACGTCACCGGCGGCGGGCGTTTAAAACATGAGATTAATGTAGTTTTTATCATCATTTTTTTTCTATTTAGACTTAATATTTTTGAAAACAAAAAAATACGGGTATAATATTTTCAATCCGTCTTTGTAGTTATGAAATAAAAAAAAATTGTGGGACAGGCCCATTGACCTTTTCTGAAATACAATTGACGAATCTGAAATACAACTTACGTTTTCTAAAACCAAATTTACGATAATGAAATACCAGTTATAGATTCTGAAATCCAACTTATATTTTTAAAATCCAAGTGATATTTTCTAAACTACATGTGTAAATGGTGTAGAAATACTCAGTTTAGCTACAAAACTGTCAAATTTAAAGGTTTGAAAACGCGATCGAGAGATGCGACACTGTCCCGCCACAAGGGAATCAACTTCAAAGAGTTGGAATTGAAGGAGCAAATCGCGGAAAGCCACAGCGGTGTGACGTACAAAGGACGTTGGCAGAAGAACGACATTGTTGCCAAAATTCTCAACGTTCTGGAAATCACGCCGCGAATTTCCCGGGACTTTAACGAGGAATTTCCGAAATTGAGGATATTTTCGCATCCCAACGTTTTGCCCGTTGTCGGATGTTGCAATCATCCGGAAAATTTGATAGTGATCAGCCAATACATGCCGCTAGGTTCGTTTACAGTTTATAGGTGGAAATCAAAATAGATTAGGATGACGTCATTCTAATTTATAGTTTTGATATTTACGTATAGAGGGAAAGACGTGGATCGACGTAAGAATGACTATGCCCAGTCCAACTAAAATCAATATTAGGGACCACCCTGTATATTATTGTATTTTTGACAGTTTCTAAGGTGTCTTTTCAAGTTTTTAGTAGTTTTTCACGTTTTCAAGTAAATTTTTTGACTTTTTAAGTAAATTCTTAGGTCCAGAAATTTTTTTCAAGTTTTTAGGTCAATTTTTCAATTTGTAGGTCAATTTTTGCGTTTTCAACTCAATGTTCAAGTTTCCTAGTCAATTTTCTTAGTAAAAACCTAAAAATCAGCGTCAGAAATTTGAAAATTGACTGTTGAAGTCAATTCTCAGTTTCTAAGACATTTTTTCGAGTTTTTAGCTCAATTTTCAAGTTTTAAGATATTCTTTCCTTAAAAACGGCGACTTGAAGCATTTTTACTGTCTTCAAAGTGTCAAATTGAAGTCAGAAAGCCTTTAATGTGTTTAAGTTGTCAAAAATGCTTCTTGAAGTATTTCTGATAATTTCAGGCAGTTAAAACAGCCATTGTACAGACTTGAAGCCATTTGACTGTCTTAAAAGTGTCAAATTGAAGTCAGACAGCTTTTAATGTCTTTAAGTTGTCAAAAATGCTGCCTGAAGCCCTCTTGGTAATTTTAGATAGTCAAAACAGCGACTTCAGGCATTTTTACTGTCTTAAAAGTGTCAAATTGAAGTCAGAAAGCTTTTAATGTCTTTAAGTTGTCAAAAATGCTTCTTGAAGTATTTCTGATAATTTTAAACAATCAAAACAGTCTTTAAAGTGTCAAATTGAAGTCAGACAGCTTTTAATGTCTTTAAGTTGTCAAAAATGCTGCCTGAAGCCTTCTTGGTAATTTTAGACAGACAAAACAGCAACTTGAAGCATTTTTACTGTCTTCAAAGTGTCAAATTGAAGTCAGAAAGCTTTTAATGTTTTAAATTTGTCAAAAAAGCTTCTTGAAATATTTCTGATAATTGCAGACAGTTAAAACAGCAACTTGAAGCATTTTTACTGTCTTTAATGTGTCAAATTGAAGTCAGAAAGCCTTTAATGTCTTTAAGTTGTCACGAATACTTTTTGAAGCCTTTTGACTGTCTTTAAAGGGTCAAATTAAAGTCAGAAAGGTTCTAATAGCTTAAATTTGTCAAAAATTATGTCTAAAGTCTTCGTGATTATTTTAGACAGTCAAAACAGCGACTTGAAGCATTTTTACTGTCTTCAAAGTGTCAAATTGAAGTCAGATAGCTTTTAATGCCTTTAAGTTGTCACGAATGCTTCCTGAAGCCTTTTGACTGTTTTTAAAGGGTCAGATTAAAGTCAGAAAGCTTTTAATGTTTTAAATTTGTCAAAAATGCTGCCTGAAGCCTTCTTGGTAATTTTAAACAGACAAAACAGCGACTTGAGGCATTTTTACTGTCTTTAATGTGTCAAATTAAAGTCAGAAAACCTTTAATGTCTTTAAGTTGTCACGAATGCTTCCTGAAGCCTTTTGACTGTCTTTAATGGGTCAAATTAAAGCCAGAAAGGTTCTAATAGCTTAAATTTGTCAAAAATTATGTCTGAAGTCTTTGTGATTATTTTAGACAGTCAAAACAGCAACTTGAAGCATTTTTACTGTCTTCAAAGTGTCAAATTGAAGTCAGAAAGCTTTTAATGTTTTAAATTTGTCAAAAATGCTTCTTGAAGTATTTCTGATAATTTTAAACAATCAAAACTGTCTTTAAAGCGTCAAATTAAAGTCAGAAAGCCTTTAATGTGTTTAAGTTGTCAAAAAAGCTTCTTGAAGTATTTCTGATAATTCCAGACAGTCAAAACAGCGACTTGAAACATTTTGACTGTCCTTAAAGTGTCACACTGAAGCCAGACAGCTTTTGATGTCTATAAGTTGTCAAAAATGCTGCATGAAGCCTTCTTGGTACTTTTAGACAGTCAAAACAGCGACTTGAGGCATTTTTACTGTCTTTAATGTGTCAAATTGAAGTCAGACAGCTTTTAATGTCTTTAAGTTGTCACGAATGTTTTTTGAAGCCTTTTGACTGTCTTTAAAGCGTCAAATTAGAGTCAGAAAGGTTCTAATAGCTTAAATTTGTCAGAAATTATGTCTGAAGTCTTTGTGATTATTTTAGACAGTCAAAACAGCAACTTGAAGCTTTTTTACTGTCTTCAAAGTGTCAAATTGAAGTCAGAAAGCTTTTAATGTCTTTAAGTTGTCAAAAATGCTTCTTGAAGTATTTCTGATAATTTTAAACAATCAAAATTGTCTTTAATGCGTCAAATTAAAGTCAGAAAGCTTTTAATGTGTTTAAGTTGTCAAAAAAGCTTCTTGAAGTATTTCTGATAATTCCAGACAGTCAAAACAGCTACTTGAAGCCTTATGACTGTCCTTAAAGTGTCAAACTGAAGTCAGACAGCTTTTGATGTCTTTAAGTTGTCAAAAATGCTGCCTGAAGCCTTCTTGGTCATTTTAGACAGTCAAAACAGCAACTTGAGGCATTTTTACTGTCTTTAAAGTGTCAAATTTAAGTCAGAAAGCTTTTAATGTTTTAAATTTGTCAAAAAAGATTCTTGAAGTATTTATGATAATTTTAAACAATCAAAACTGTCTTTAGAGCGTCAAATTAAAGTCAGAAAGCTTTTAATGTCTTAAATTTGTCAAAAATGCTTCTTGAAGTATTTCTGATAATTTCAGACAGTTAAAACAGCGACTTGAAGCCTTTTGATTGTCTTTAATGTGTCAAATTGACGTCAGACAGCTTTTAATGTCTTTAAGTTGTCACGAATGCTTCCTGAAGCCTTTTGACTGTCTTTAAAGGGTCAAAATAAAGCCAGAAAGGTTCTAATAGCTTAAATTTGTCAAAAATTAAGTCTTTGTGATTATTTTAGACAGTCAAAACAGCAACTTGAAGAATTTTTACTGTCTTTAAAGCAGCAAATTGAAGTCAGAAAGCCTTTATATTATTTAAGTTGTCAAAAATGCTTCTTGAAGTATTTCTGATAATTTTAAACAATCAAAACAGTCCTTAAAGTGTTAAATTGAAGTCAGACAGCTTTTGATGTCTTTAAGTTGTCAAAAATGCTGCCTGAAGTCTTCTTGGTCATTTTAGACAGTCAAAACAGCGACTTGAGACATTTTTACTGTCTTTAAACCGTCATATTGAAATCAGGAAGCCTTTAATGTCTTTAAATTGTCAAAAATGCTGCTGAAGCTTTTCTGGTAATTTTAGACAATCAAAACAGCGACTTTAAGCGTTTTTACTGTCTTCAAAGTGTCAAATAGGAGTCAGAAAGCTTTTATTGTCTTTAAGTTGTCAAAAATGCTTCTTGAAGTATTTTTGATAATTTTAAACAATCAAAATTGTCTTTAAAATGGTCAAATTGAAGTCAGAAAGCTTTTAATGTCTTAAATTTGGCAAAAATGCTTCTTGAAGTCTTCGTGATTATTTTAGACAGTCAAAACAGCGTCTTGAAGCCTTTTGACTGTCTTTAAAGTGTCAAACTAATTTCAGAAAGCTTTTGATGTCAAAAATGCTGCCTGAAGCTTTTCTGGTAACTTTAGACAGTCAAAACAGCAATTTTACAACCATTTTCAGTCAAATAAAAGATAGAAGCCTTCTAGATGTCTCAAGATTTGTCAAATAAAACTAAGACACTTCTTAATGTCTTTCGGTTGTCGAAATTGTAGTTTTAGAACCTTTTCATTGCCTCAAAAGTGTCAAATAAAAATTAGCAGGCTTCTCGATGTCTTAAGAATTGTCAAAAAAACAAAACACTTCTTAGTGTCATTCGGTTATCTTGGAAGCTTATTTACTGTCTCCAAAGTGTCAAATAAAAGCCAGAAGGCTGTTAGATGTCGTTATTATTATTATTTCCATTTCTTTTGGAAAAAAATTCATTTTTGCAAAAAGTGCAATTTTGGCAATTTTTTATTTTGCTCCAGGAGGGTTCCAATGCACAGCAAAGGGCATATTTATACCAAACGACCTTAAATTAGGTGAAATAAGTACAAAAAAAGCACTTAAAAATTTTTCATTTTTCAAAAAAATTGAAAGAATGGGGGGGTATTAGGGGTCTTTTTTTACTACTTTTTGAAATTCAATATCTCGGTAACCTGAAGAGCTAGAGAGTCCAGTTTTTGCTCAATTTGTAGTATTTTTTATTCTCTTTCTAATGGCGTTTTAGCGAAATCTATAAGAGTTCAAATAAAAAAGTTACAATCATTCAAAATTTGAAAAAATTTAATTTTTGCAAAAAGTTCAATTTTGGCAATTTTTTATTTTGCTCCAGGAGGGTTCCAATGCACAGCAAGTTAGGTTAGGTTAGGTTAGGTTAAAATCAAATTAGTTCAGTACTTTGGTGCACCCTGTCAATTTTTTAAAATGTCGAAAATCGTTGAAAATGGAAAAACAGTATGAGATGACTCTAAAGATTCTAGAGAAGCAATTTCCATTAAAAAACACTTTTTTTACAAATGTCTACTTACAGAACTTTAATGTCTCGTAACTCGGTCACATGGCAAAATTCAGGGAAAGGTTAAGGAACAAAAAATCTAGGGAATTTAATCTTCTACAGAAACCTAAGAGGGACATTTTGTCCTTAAGGGCTTTTTAAGGGAGATATTGGTTCTAACGTAAAAACTGAATTTGTGGTAAACTTTCAAAATTTCAGGTCAGATTTAGAAATGTGTACTATTTTAGTTGGACTTTACTGGGTGTTACCAAATTTTCCTATCTGAAATGGAAAAACAGTATGAGATGATTCTAGAGAAGCAATTTCCATTAAAAAACACTTTTTTTACAAATGTCTTCTTACAGAACTTTAATGTCTCGTAACTCGGTCACATGGCAAAATTCAGGGAAAGGTTAAGGAACAAAAAATCTAGGGAATTTAATCTTCTACAGAAACCTAAGAGGGACATTTTGTCCTTAAGGGCTTTATAAGGGAGATATTGGTTCTAACGTAAAAACTGAATTTGTGGTAAATTTTCAAAATTTTCCTTAACCTTTCCCTGAATTTTGTCATGTGACGGAGTTACGAGACATTAAAGTTCTGTAAGTAGACATTTTTAAAAAAGTGTTTTTTAATGGAAACTGCTTCTCTAGAATCTTTAGTCATCTCATACTGTTTTTCCATTTTTAAAAAAGTGACAGGGTGCACCAAACTACTGAACTAATTTGATTTCGACTGAACGTAGCTCCGTTCCAAAAGAAATGGAAATAATAATAATAATGACATCTAACAGCCTTCTGGCTTTTATTTGACACTTTGGAGACAGTAAATAAGCTTCCAAGAGAACCGAATGACACTAAGAAGTGTTTTGTTTTTTTTTTTTTGACAATTCTTAAGACATCGAGAAGCCTGCTAACCTTTATTTGACACTTTTGAGGCAATGAAAAGGTTCTAAAACTAGTGAGTAAGACATTACGAAGTGTCTTAGTTTTATTTGACAAATCTCGAGACATCTAGAAGGCTTCTATCTTTTATTTGACTGAAAATGGTTGTAAAGTTGCTGTTTTGACTGTCTCAAATTATCAGAAATACTTCAAGAAGCATTTTTGACAAATTTAAGACATTAAAAGCTTTCTGACTTTAATTTGTTGCTTTAAAGTCATTTTCACTGTCTAAAATTATCAGAAATACTTCAAATAGCATTTTTGACTACTCAAATACATTAAAAGCTTTCTGACTTCAAATTGACACTTTGAAGACAGTAAAAAGGCTTAAAGTAGTTGTTCTGATTGTCTAAAATTACTAGAAAAGCTTTAGGCAGCATTTTTGACAACTTAAATACATCAAAAACTTTCTGACTTTAATTTGACACTTTAAGGACAGTCAAAAGGCTTCAAGTCGCTGTTTTAACTGTCTGAATTTATTAGAAATACTTCAAGAAGCATTTTTGACAAATTTAAGACATTAAAAGCTTTCTGACTTTAATTTGACGCTCTAAAGACAGTTTTGTTTGTTTAAAATTATCAGAAATACTTCAAGAAGCATTTTTGACAACTTAAATACATCAAAAACTTTCTGACTTTAATTTGACACTTTAAGGATAGTTAAAAGGCTTCAAGTCGCTGTTTTGACTGTCTAAAATTACCAGAAAAGCTTCAGCAGCATTTTTGACAACTTAAAGACATTAAAAGCTTTCTGACTTCAAATTGACATTTTAAGGACATTTAAAAAGGTTCAAGTTTTTGTTTTGACTGTCTAAAATAATCACAAAGACTTCAGATATAATTTTTGACAAATTTAAGGTACTAAAAGCTTTCTGACTTTAATTTGTTGCTTTAAAGTCATTTTCACTATCGAAAATTATAAGAAATACTCCAGGCAGCATTTTTGACAACTTAAAGACATCAAAAGCTTTCTGACTTTAGTTTGACACTTTAAGGACAGTCAAAAGGCTTCAAGTCGCTATTTTGACTGTCTAAAATTACCAGAAAAGCTTCAGACATAATTTATCACAAATGTAAGACATTAAAAGCTTTCCGACTTCAATTTGCTGCTTTAAAGACATTTTCACTGTCTAAAATTATTAGAAATACTTCAAGAAGCATTTTTGACAACTTAAAGACAATAAAAGCTTTCTGACTCCAATTTGACACTTTGAAGACAGTAAAAATGCTTGAAGTCGCTATTTTGACTGTCTAAAATTACCAAGAAGGCTGCAGGCAGCATTTTTGACAACTTAAATACATCAAAAGCTTTCTGACTTCAGTTTGACATTTTAAAGACATTCAAAAGGCTTCAAGTTTTTGTTTTGACTGTCTAAAATAGTCAGGAAAGCTTCAGACATAATTTTTCACAAATTTAAGACATTAAAAGCTTTCTGACTTCAATTTGCTGCTTTAAAGACATTTTCACTGTCTAAAATTATCAGAAATACTTCAAATAGCATTTTTGACTACTCAAAGGTATTTAAAGCTTTCTGACTTCAATTTGACACATTGAAGACAGTAAAAATGCTTCAAGTCGCTATATTGACTGTCTAAAATTACCAAGAAGGCTGCAGGCAGCATTTTTAACAAATTTAAGACATTAAAAGCTTTCTAATTTCAATTTGACGATTTAAAGACAGTTTTGATTGTTAAAAATTATCAGAAATACTTCAAGAAGCATTCGTGACAACTTTAAGACATTAAAAGCTTTCTGACTTCAATTTGACCCTTTGAAGTCAGTAAAAATGCTTCAAGTCGCAGTTTTTAAAGAAAAAATACCTTAAAACTTGAAAAAATGTCTTAGAAACTGAGAATTGACTTCAAATGTCAATTTTCAAATTTCTGACGTTGATTTTTAGGTTTTTACTAAGAAAATTGACTAGGAAACTTGAAAATTGCCATGAAAACGTGGAAATTGAACTAAAAACTTGAAAACTAATTCTGGACCTGAGAACTTACTTAAAAAAAATTAAAAAAAAAATTTCAGAAAAAATTTCAGTTCAGATTTAGAAATGTGTACTATTTTAGTTGGACTTTACTGGGTTTTACCAAATTTTTCTTTTGGCAGTTTTTCTTGTATCGATCGGCGTTTTTCGTCGTGGGACACCCTGTATAGTCGGTTAATTTTTAGGCTCCCTGTATAACGTTTTACACGAGGGTCGCGGTGGTGTAGTGGTGGATAACGCGCAGGCGTTGCGATTCGCCATTGACATTGCCAAAGGAATGGCGTTTTTGCACAGTCTGGAACGGACCATTCCCGAATATTTCCTGAACAGTCGTCACGTGATGATCGAGGAGGATTTGACGGCAAAAATCAATATGGCGGACGCGAAGTTTTCGTTCCAGGAGAAGGGCCGCATCTATTATCCGGCTTGGATGTCGCCGGAGGCGTTACAGAAGAAAATCAGCGACAGGTGAGAATAAATTCGAAAATTGCGTACGTTTCGACTTTTTGGACGTCATCAGGAACACTCCTCTCTGTCACTGTCACAGTAGAGCTGTCAGAATGGTCAGTGTCCGTTCCTGTCAAGTACACAACATAGAAATGTTAGGAAGTGATCAACTGTCATTCTGACTTATAAACTGTCAGAACTCCAATTAAGTCAACATTTATTGTAACACTCTAAATGCCGATTTATAAAGCACTTTAAGGGCTACACATTGGTCAAAATTGGAACTGTGTAACTGTCAAAATAACCGTTTTACAAGCTGTCAAAGTTGGCACCACTAATTTGTTGTTGGTTTGAGGTTTATCGGGCAACAACACCCTAATTGTTAACTGTAGGATCACAGTCTAATCGGGGATTTATAAAGCACTTTAAGGGCTACACAGTGGTCAAAATTAGAATTGTGTAACTGTCAAAATAACCGTTTTACAAGCTGTCAAAGTTGGCACTACTAATTTGTTGATTTGCTGTTTATCGTGCAACAACTCCCTAATTTTTAATATTTACTATGACACTCTAGTAAAGTACTTCAAAAGCTACACAGTTGTCGAAATTGGAATTGTGTAACTGTCAAAATAACCGTTCTACAAGCTGTCAAAGTTGGCACTACTAATTTGTTGTTGGTTTGGTTTTTATCGTGCAACAACACCCTAATTGTTAACTGTAAGATCACAGTCTAATCGGGGATTTATAAAGCACTTTAAGGGCTACACAGTGGTCAAAATTGGAACTGTGTAACTGTCAAAATAACCGTTTTACAAGCTGTCAAAGTTGGCACCACTAATTTGTTGTTGGTTTGAGTTTTATCGTGCAACAACACCCTAATTGTTAACTGTAAGATCACAGTCTAATCGGGGATTTATAAAGCACTTTAAGGGCTACACAGTGGTCAAAATTGGAACTGTGTAACTGTCAAAATAACCGTTTTACAAGCTGTCAAAGTTGGCACTACTAATTTGTTGTTGGTTTGGTGTTTATCGTGCAACAACACCCTAATTGTTAACTGTAGGATCACAGTCTAATCGGGGATTTATAAAGCACTTTAAGGGCTACACAGTGGTCGAAATTGGAACTGTGTAACTGTCAAAATAACCGTTTTACAAGCTGTCAAAGTTGGCACTACTAATTTGTTGTTGGTTTGGTTTTTATCGTGCAACAACACCCTAATTGTTAACTGTAAGATCACAGTCTAATCGGGGATTTATAAAGCACTTTAAGGGCTACACAGTGGTCAAAATTGGAACTGTGTAACTGTCAAAATAACCGTTTTACAAGCTGTCAAAGTTGGCACCACTAATTTGTTGTTGGTTTGGTTTTTATCGTGCAACAACACCCTAATTGTTAACTGTAGGATCACAGTCTAATCGGGGATTTATAAAGCACTTTAAGGGCTACACAGTGGTCAAAATTGGAACTGTGTAACTGTCAAAATAACCGTTTTACAAGCTGTCAAAGTTGGCACTACTAATTTGTTGTTGGTTTGGTTTTTATCGTGCAACAACACCCTAATTGTTAACTGTAGGATCACAGTCTAATCGGGGATTTATAAAGCACTTTAAGGGCTACACAGTGGTCAAAATTGGAACTGTGTAACTGTCAAAATAACCGTTTTACAAGCTGTCAAAGTTGGCACTACTAATTTGTTGTTGGTTTGGTTTTTATCGTGCAACAACACCCTAATTGTTAACTGTAAGATCACAGTCTAATCGGGGATTTATAAAGCACTTTAAGGGCTACACAGTGGTCAAAATTGGAACTGTGTAACTGTCAAAATAACCGTTTTACAAGCTGTCAAAGTTGGCACTACTAATTTGTTGTTGGTTTGATGTTTATCGGGCAACAACACCCTAATTGTTAACTGTAAGATCACAGTCTAATCGGGGATTTATAAAGCACTTTAAGGGCTACACAGTGGTCAAAATTGGAACTGTGTAACTGTCAAAATAACCGTTTTACAAGCTGTCAAAGTTGGAACTACTAATTTGTTGTTGGTTTGGTTTTTATCGTGCAACAACACCCTAATTGTTAACTGTAGGATCACAGTCTAATCGGGGATTTATAAAGCACTTTAAGGGCTACACAGTGGTCAAAATTGGAACTGTGTAACTGTCAAAATAACCGTTTTACAAGCTGTCAAAGTTGGCACTACTAATTTGTTGTTGGTTTGGTTTTTATCGTGCAACAACACCCTAATTGTTAACTGTAGGATCACAGTCTAATCGGTGATTTATAAAGCACTTTAAGGGCTACACAGTGGTCAAAATTGGAACTGTGTAACTGTCAAAATAACCGTTTTACAAGCTGTCAAAGTTGGAACTACTAATTTGTTGTTGGTTTGGTTTTTATCGTGCAACAACACCCTAATTGTTAACTGTAGGATCACAGTCTAATCGGGGATTTATAAAGCACTTTAAGGGCTACACAGTGGTCAAAATTGGAACTGTGTAACTGTCAAAATAACCGTTTTACAACCTGTCAAAGTTGGAACTACTAATTTGTTGTTGGTTCGGTGTTTATCGTGCAACAACACCCTAATTGTTAACTGTAGGATCACAGTCTAATCGGAGATTTATAAAGCACTTTAAGGGCTACACAGTGGTCAAAATTGGAACTGTGTAACTGTCAAAATAACCGTTTTACAAGCTGTCAAAGTTGGCACCACTATTTTGTTGTTGGTTTAGTGATTATCGCGCAACAACTCCCTAATTATTAATATTTACTATGACACTCTAATTGGTGATTTAAAGAGGAGTTCACGAACTACACAGTGGTCAAAACTAAAGCCATGTAACTGTCAAAATAACGTAATTATAAACTGTCAAACTGACAACTGTCAAATCAAGATTTCAATTTAGTCCAACAGTTATTTTTGTTGTGTTTGGAGTTACGATAGTTTTATGTGTGAGTTTTGTTGTCACATAACCGTAAGATGACAAAGTGTCATACAAATGTCAAATAACTGCCGTGACTACGTCACAACTGTCAAAGTTTTTGCCTATCTTGAATGTGAACCTGTAAAACTTTTTTCTGATAACGACAGAGGTCGAAATGGTTTTACTTAGTTTAGTGATGGCTATTTTGACAGTTGTGACGTAACCCTAAGATGCAAAAGTGTCTTAGTGTCACGTGATAACTGTCACGTACCTCATAAATGTCAAATTACGACCTATGTACGCAATAGAGCTAAATAATGGCAAGTCTGAGACTGAATTTTACTGACAAACTAAACTGACTTTACCTCGAATCTTTTGACAGTTGTGACGTAGGTGTCGATATTAAATCGTGCTAGTATCACGTGACACCTGTTATTTAAACGTCAAATAACTGTTTTGTACGTCAAAACTGTCAAAGTTGAATGTGAACCTGCAAAAAGTGTTTTCTGATTAAGACAGAGGCGAAAAATGGTTTGAACAGTTTAGCGGTGGCTGTTTTGACAGTTCTGACGTAACCATATTAGGTGTTATCTGTCACGTACGTCATAACTGTCAAATATCACTTATGTGCATAACAAATAAGCTATAAAATGGCAAGAATGTGGCGGTTTGATTTGGATTGGCAAAGACAAGAACAACTGACTTTACCTCGAATGTTTTGACAGTTGTGTGGTGAATGTTGACGTTAAAATGTCACGTGACAGCTATCATATAAACGTCAATTAATCTCTTGTACGTCACAACTGTCAAAGTTGGCCAATTTCGAATGTGAACCTGCGAAACTCTTTTCTGATTAAGACAAAGGCGAAAAATGGATTTAACAGTTTAGCGGTGGCTGTTTTGACAGTTGTGACGTAACCAATATGATGAAAGTGTGTTTGAGTATTAGGTGTTATCTGTCACATACGTCATAACTGTCAAATATCACTTATGTACGTAACAGAGCTATAAAATGGCAAGTCTGTGGCAGTTTGATTTGGATTGGCAAAGACAAGAACAACTGACTACGTCGAATGTTTTGACAGTTGTGACGTAGGTGTCAATATTAAAGCCTCCTAGTATCACGTGACATAAAAAACGTCAACTAACTGTCTTGTACGTCACAACTGTCAAAGTTAGCCATTCTTGAATGTGGACCTGCAAAACTGTCTTTTAATGACAAAGACAGAGACCAAACTCGATTTCATAGTTTAGCGGTGGCAATTTTGACGGTTGTGACGTAACCAATAAGATCGAAATGTGTTAGAGTGTCAGATGATATCTGTCACGTACGTCATAATTGTCAAATATCAACTATGTACGCAACCGAGCTATAAAATGACAAGTCTGAGGCAGTTTGATTTGGATTGGCAAAGACAAGAACAACTGAATGTTTTGACAGTTGTGACGTAGGTGTCAATATTAAAGCGTCCTAGTATCACGTGACATAAAAAACGTCAACTAACTGTCTTGTACGTCACAACTGTCAAAGTTAGCCATTCTTGAATGTGGACTTGCAAAACTCTGTTCTAATGACAAAGACAGAGACCAAACTGGATTTAATAGTTTAGCGGTGGCAATTTTGACAGTTGTGACGTAACTTTTGACGTTAAAATGACACGTGACAACTGTCATACAAATGTCTTTTTGTTTGGCAAATCGCAATTGGGCCTGAACTTTCGATTTGCTAGTGCACAACCGAAATACAGCTTTGCGACTGATATTTTGACATTTGTCACGTCACAGAGCGTCTTATAGTGTCACGTGGCATCTGTCAAACTGTCAACTTGTGACGTTTAAGTCACGTGACGACTGAATTGGTGTGTTTCTTTTGTTCAGAAATTGGGAAGCGTCCGACATGTGGAGTTTTGCCATTTTGTTGTGGGAGCTGGCGACTCGCGAGGTACCATTTCCCGACCAGAGCCCCATGGAGGTGGGCATGCGCATAGCGCTCGAAGGACTCAGAATCAGCTTGAAACCGGGTATTTCGTCGCATTTGGCCAAATTGATCAAGATTTGCATGAACGAGGATCCGGGTAAGCGACCCAAATTCGATATGGTACTGCCCATTCTCGATAAAATGACTCGTTGACTGGTTTCGTATTTTCGTTTTTCCGATGTGAGTGGTAAAGAAAATTGGAATCTCACTTTTGTATAGGAAAATTTGTCATACTTTTTATGCACGTCACACCCATTATAGATCGGCAACGTTGCCACATATTTTCGAAATCTATTTTAAGAGTAAAAACGACTTTTTTAAAGTCACTCGACCGTTTTTGAAATGGAAATTACATTCTTAATCACGTGACTGTTTTTCAAATTTAGATTGATAATTTGAAAGTCACCTTACTGTTTTTAAAATTAAAATATCATTCTTTAGGTCACGTGACTGTTTTTAAGTTTAAAATGGCATTTTTAAGGTCACGTGACTGTTTTTAAATTTAAAATGACATTCTTAAGGTCACGTGATTGTTTCCAAGTTTAAAATGTCATTATTTAGGTTACGTGACTGTTTTTTTAGTTTAAAATGTCATTCATTAGGTCACCTGACTGTTTTTATGTTTAAAATGGCATTTTTAAGGTCACGTGACTGTTTTTAAGTTTAAAATGACATTCTTTAGGTCACCTGACTGTTTTTAAGTTTAAAATGGCTTTCTTAAGGTCACGTGACCGTTTTTGAAATGGAAATTACATTCTTAAGGTCACGTGACTGTTTTTCAAATTTAGATTGATAATTTGAAAGTCACCTTACTGTTTTTAAAATTAAAATATCATTCTTTAGGTCACGTGACTGTTTTTAAGTTTAAAATGGCATTTTTAAGGTCACGTGACTGTTTTTAAGTTTAAATGACATTCTTAAGGTCACGTGATTGTTTCCAAGTTTAAAATGTCATTATTTAGGTTACGTGACTGTTTTTTTAGTTTAAAATGTCATTCATTAGGTCACCTGACTGTTTTTATGTTTAAAATGGCATTTTTAAGGTCACGTGACTGTTTTTAAGTTTAAAATGACATTCTTTAGGTCACCTGACTGTTTTTAAGTTTAAAATGGCTTTCTTAAGGTCACGTGACCGTTTTTGAAATGGAAATTACATTCTTAAGGTCACGTGACTGTTTTTCAAATTTAGATTGATAATTTGAAAGTCACCTTACTGTTTTTAAAATTAAAATATCATTCTTTAGGTCACGTGACTGTTTTTAAGTTTAAAATGGCATTTTTAAGGTCACGTGACTGTTTTTAAGTTTAAAATGACATTCTTTAGGTTACGTGACTGTTTTTTTAGTTTAAAATGTCATTCTTTAGGTCACCTGACTGTTTTTAAGTTTAAAATGGCTTTCTTGAGGTCACGTGACTGTTTTTAAGTTTAAAATGGCTTTCTTAAGGTCACGTGACCGTTTTTGAAATGGAAATTACATTCTTAAGGTCACGTGACTGTTTTTCAAATTTAGATTGATAATTTGAAAGTCACCTTACTGTTTTTAAAATTAAAATATCATTCTTTAGGTCACGTGACTGTTTTTAAGTTTAAAATGGCATTTTTAAGGTCACGTGACTGTTTTTAAGTTTAAAATGGCTTTCTTAAGGTCACGTGACCGTTTTTGAAATGGAAATTACATTCTTAAGGTCACGTGACTGTTTTTCAAATTTAGATTGATAATTTGAAAGTCACCTTACTGTTTTTAAAATTAAAATATCATTCTTTAGGTCACGTGACTGTTTTTAAGTTTAAAATGGCATTTTTAAGGTCACGTGACTGTTTTTAAGTTTAAAATGACATTCTTTAGGTTACGTGACTGTTTTTTTAGTTTAAAATGTCATTCTTTAGGTCACCTGACTGTTTTTATGTTTAAAATGGCATTTTTAAGGTCACGTGACCGTTTTTATGTTTAAAATGGCATTTTTAAGGTCACGTGACTGTTTCTAAGTTTAAAATGTCATTCTTTAGGTCACCTGACTGTTTTTAAGTTTAAAATGGCTTTCTTAAGGTCACGTGACCGTTTTTGAAATGGAAATTACATTCTTAAGGTCACGTGACTGTTTTTCAAATTTAGATTGATAATTTGAAAGTCACCTTACTGTTTTTAAAATTAAAATATCATTTTTAAGGTCACGTGACTGTTTCTAAGTTTGAAATGTCATTCTTTAGGTCACCTGACTGTTTTTAAGTTTAAAATGGCTTTCTTAAGGTCACGTGACCGTTTTTAAAATTAAAATAACATTTTTATGGTCATGTGACTATGTTTAAATTTAAAATGGCATTTTTAAGGTCACGTGACTGTTTTTAAGTTTAAAATGTCATTCTTGAACGTCATGTGACCGTTTTTATGTTACAATGACATTTTTATAGTCACGTGACTGTTTTTAAGTTTAAAATGGCTTTCTTGAGGTCACGTGACCGTTTTTAAAATTAAAATAACATTTTTATGGTCATGTGACTATGTTTAAATTTAAAATGGCATTTTTAAGGTCACCTGACTGTTTTTATGTTTAAAATGTCATTCTTTAGGTCACCTGACTGTTTTTAAGTTTAAAATGGCTTTCTTAAGGTCACGTGACCGTTTTTAAAATTAAAATAACATTTTTATGGTCATGTGACTATGTTTAAATTTAAAATGACATTCTTAAGGTCACGTGATTGTTTCCAAGTTTAAAATGTCATTCTTTAGGTCACCTGACTGTTTTTATGTTTAAAATGGCATTTTTAAGGTCACGTGACTGTTTTTAAGTTTAAAATGGCTTTCTTGAGGTCACGTGACCGTTTTTAAAATTAAAATGGCATTTTTAAGGTCACGTGACTGTTTTTAAGTTTAAAATGACATTCTTTAGGTTACGTGACTGTTTTTTTAGTTTAAAATGTCATTCTTTAGGTCACCTGACTGTTTTTATGTTTAAAATGGCATTTTTAAGGTCACGTGACCGTTTTTATGTTTAAAATGGCATTTTTAAGGTCACGTGACTGTTTCTAAGTTTAAAATGTCATTCTTTAGGTCACCTGACTGTTTTTAAGTTTAAAATGGCTTTCTTAAGGTCACGTGACCGTTTTTGAAATGGAAATTACATTCTTAAGGTCACGTGACTGTTTTTCAAATTTAGATTGATAATTTGAAAGTCACCTTACTGTTTTTAAAATTAAAATATCATTTTTAAGGTCACGTGACTGTTTCTAAGTTTGAAATGTCATTCTTTAGGTCACCTGACTGTTTTTAAGTTTAAAAATGGCTTTCTGAAGGTCACGTGACCGTTTTTAAAATTAAAATAACATTTTTATGGTCATGTGACTATGTTTAAATTTAAAATGGCATTTTTAAGGTCACGTGACTGTTTTTAAGTTTAAAATGACATTTTTGAACGTCATGTGACCGTTTTTAAGGTTACAATGACATTTTTATAGTCATGTGACTATGCTTAAATTTAAAATGGCATTCTTAAGGTCACGTGAGTGATTTTAAGGTTAAAATGACTTTTTTAAGTTCACGTGATAGTTTTTAAGTTTGTTTATTTTGTTTTTACTATTTTTGCAGTGACATTCAAAATATGAAATTTTTGACATTTTTTTTCCAGTATAAGGGCCGATATGACCCTTTGACATCTTACGTCACATTTTTACCATTGACCCAAAGGTATTTGCCCGGTCAAAGTTCAGTTTAAAAATTTTTTGGAAAAATATGAGAATTTTAGTTTTCCGTTTTTAACCGTTCCGTCGAACAGTTTTCGAGATATTCACAAAAATACCCGAAAAAATTTGATCAACTTTGTCGCCCTCTAGCGGACAAACGGTGCAACCTAGCGCTGTCAGCTCAACGTCACGTGATAGCCCCATTCATTGGCTAACTATGACTATTCAATAAGTTTATACAGAATGTTTCAAATAACCGAGTTATTTACGGTTGAATGGAACAATGCACCAAAAATTTGCATTTTCATCATTGACTGCCGCCATATTGGTACCACCTTAACAAAATTGTTTTCCAAATTAATTTTGGTCTGGGAAACTCGAATTTGATGTCAGTTTGGTTCTAGCTGGTACCATTTTTGCAATAACCCTGAAAATCTAATTTTTTGAACAGTTTCCAAAAAATCACGTGACAGCTTAATTCCCCGTCATTTTACCGTTCACATCAAAATTGCCTTTTAAATTACCCACTTTTCAGTAGCACCCTGTATATAACGTTGCAAGACACTCTTTTGTCTAGTAAACTGAATCACGTGACATTTTCCAGAGTTCACTTGTCAAAATTGCGTAGATACGCACTTTTAAGCCACACCCTGTATCAGCAATTAAAACAGTCTTTTAGCATTGGGGCAAAATTAATCACGTGACCACTAGGGAAAGTATACAGGGTGACCAACCAAAAACCCATTTTTTTGAAAAAACTTCATTTTGGAATGGGTTTGTTTTTAAACTGAATTTGTATTGATAATCCTGATGATGTCCTTAACTGACGAAACGTTGTTTGTTGGAGTTTCTGTTAACCTAAACTAAGTGGAAGTGGTAAAAATGAAAATTCGTGTAAAAAGTCCTAATTTTGTGAAATCTCATGTCAACTGGCCTAAAATGACCAAAATTAAAGTTAAACATTCAAAATAACGGTCAATAATGTCAAAATGTTTAATTATTATATATAATATGATATAATAACCGGAAAACTCTTAATTTGGTGGAATTTACAATAAAAAGATAGTAAATTGACTTAAAACGTTTAAATTTAGCCAAATTACTAAAATAATGTCAGAATTTTGAATTTTCAGTTTGAAAAAGTTCAAATTAACGATTGAAATTTCAAATTAACGGTCAATAATGTCAACTTATGACGTCATGGTAATTTTGTGTTTTTGTTTTTAATTCAGTGACGTGCATATAATTTTTTTTTCGGTTAACCACTGTTTTAAAGGTGTCGTTGTGTTCATTTTGTACAGACTAAATGTTAGGTTAACTTAATTAAATTTTAATTAAAATCCCAATTAATTATCGTTAAATGGATGAGATTCCGTATGTTAATCTACTAGTGCCTTAAAAAGCCTTTAATTGTTGTATTAAAAAGACGATTTATTTATTTAATTTTTTTACAGGATTAACATTTTTTTTGTGATTTTGTTATTATATAAAGTATTTTTCTAACTTATTAATCTCCTGCATTAATATTAGATTTAATGCAACTTATACGTGTACAAGTGTCATAAAATTACTTTGAATTTTTTTTTTTTTTTTTTTATCAGTGTAACCTAACCTAAAACAAACAAAAAACTCTGAAGGTAGGTAAATAGGAAAAAAAGTAAAAAAAAACGCGAGTTTTGGTCGATTCCAACATTAGACCATTGAAAATTGACCTTAAAACCAGAAAAATTCACTTTCAAAGTCAATTTTCGTATTTGTACATTGAAAATTGTCTTGAAAACCTAACAAAGTCTCTCAAAGCATTATAATTTACTTTTTTTGTGTTTAAAGTAAGTTGATAATTGACTTGAAGGTCTAAAATTGTCAATTTCAGGTGTTTTGACTTGAAAACCACCAGACAGTCTGAATTTGCTTTTGGAAACTATTTTCATGACTATCAGGCAAATTTCAAGTCTTGGTAAAGGTTTATTGACTTGACCTGATGACTTTCCAAGTTGTTTCACTTAAATTCCAACGTTTGACCATGGAAAATTGACTTGGAAACCAAGAATTGACTCTAAAACCAGTAAAATTGACTTAAACACTTTAAATTCCGTTTTTTTAGTCAATTTTCATGTTTGTACATTGAAAATTGTCTTGAAAACCTGACAAGGTCTTTCAAACCATAAAAATTGACTTGAAAACTAACAATTGACTTTGCATTCCTTTTTCCAGTCAATTTTTATGTTTAAAGATAGGAGACAGTCTGCGACAAAATCGTCTATAAAACGCACTTGTAGTGACCGAATCACATTTTTAAGCACATTTTTGGAATCCTCATTAAATTTCCTATCCAA
Source organism: Ips nitidus (assembly GCA_018691245.2). Taxonomy (NCBI): domain Eukaryota; kingdom Metazoa; phylum Arthropoda; class Insecta; order Coleoptera; family Curculionidae; genus Ips; species Ips nitidus. The sequence goes on along the minus strand of CM042801.1, from coordinate 2,973,911 downwards.
TAACCTCAAAAAACACTACAAAATTCGGTACAGTCAGGGAGAAAAAGCTGTCAAACTGTCAACAGTCAGAAACACAGTTTTAAAGACAGTCTGCGACAAAAGCGACTGTAAAACCCATTTGTAGTGATCAGATTACATTTTTAAGCACATTTTTGGAATCTTCATTAAATTTCCTATCAAACAATATGGAAAAACACTTTAGAATTTGGTACAGTCAGGGAGAAAAGTGGTGTCAAAATTTGAAGTGTTGGAAACACTGCTTAAAGGACAGTCAGGGGCAAAATCTCTAGTAAAACCCACTTGGAGTGGGAAAATGACTATTTTAGGCACATTTTTGGAATCCTCATTAAATTTCCTATCCGATAACCTAAAAAAACACTTAAAAATTCTGTACAGTCAGGGAGAAAAACCCTGTCAAACTGTCAACTCCCAGAAACACAGTTTTAAAGACAGTCTGCGACAAAAGAGTCTGTAAAACCCATTTGTAGTGATCGGATTACATTTTTAAGCACATTTTTGGAATCCTCATTAAATTTCCTATCCGATAACCTAAAAAACACTTAAAAATTCTGTACAGTCAGGGAGAAAAACCTGTCAAACTGTCAACTCCCAGAAACACAGTTTTAAAGACAGTCTGCGACAAAAGCGTCTGTAAAACCCATTTGTAGTGATCGGATTACATTTTTAAGCACATTTTTGGAATCCTCATTAAATTTCCTATCCGATAACCGAAAAAACACTTAAAAATTCGGTACAGTCAGGGAGAAAAACGCTGTCAAACTGTCAACAGTCAGAAACACAGTTTTAAAGACAGTCTGCGACAAAAGCGTCTGTAAAACCCATTTGTAGTGATCGGATTACATTTTTAAGCACATTTTTGGAATCCTCATTAAATTTCCAATCCGATAACCTAAAAAACACTTAAAAATTCTGTACAGTCAGGGAGAAAAACCCTGTCAAACTGTCAACTCCCAGAAACACAGTTTTAAAGACAGTCTGCGACAAAAGCGTCTGTAAAACCCATTTGTAGTGATCGGATTACATTTTTAAGCACATTTTTGGAATCCTCATTAAATTTCCTATCCGATAACCGAAAAAACACTTAAAAATTCGGTACAGTCAGGGAGAAAAACGCTGTCAAACTGTCAACAGTCAGAAACACAGTTTTAAAGACAGTCTGCGACAAAAGCGTCTGTAAAACCCATTTGTAGTGATCGGATTACATTTTTAAGCACATTTTTGGAATCCTCATTAAATTTCCTATCCGATAACCGAAAAAACACTTAAAAATTCGGTACAGTCAGGGAGAAAAACGCTGTCAAACTGTCAACAGTCAGAAACACAGTTTTAAAGACAGTCTGCGACAAAAGCGTCTGTAAAACCCATTTGTAGTGATCGGATTACATTTTTAAGCACATTTTTGGAATCCTCATTAAATTTCCTATCCGATAACCGAAAAAACACTTAAAAATTCGGTACAGTCAGGGAGAAAAACGCTGTCAAACTGTCAACAGTCAGAAACACAGTTTTAAAGACAGTCTGCGACAAAAGCGTCTGTAAAACCCATTTGTAGTGATCGGATTACATTTTTAAGCACATTTTTGGAATCCTCATTAAATTTCCTATCCGATAACCGAAAAAACACTTAAAAATTCGGTACAGTCAGGGAGAAAAACGCTGTCAAACTGTCAACAGACAGAAACACAGTTTTAAAGACAGTCTGCGACAAAAGCGTCTGTAAAACCCATTTGTAGTGATCGGATTACATTTTTAAGCACATTTTTGGAATCCTCATTAAATTTCCTATCCGATAACCGAAAAAACACTTAAAAATTCGGTACAGTCAGGGAGAAAAACGCTGTCAAACTGTCAACTTCCAGAAACACAGTTTTAAAGACAGTCTGCGACAAAAGCGTCTGTAAAACCCATTTGTAGTGATCGGATTACATTTTTAAGCACATTTTTGGAATCCTCATTAAATTTCCTATCCGATAACCTAAAAAAACACTTAAAAGTTCGGTACAGTCAGGGAGAAAAACGCTGTCAAACTGTCAACTTCCAGAAACACAGTTTTAAAGACAGTCTGCGACAAAAGCGTCTGTAAAACCCATTTGTAGTGATCGGATTACATTTTTAAGCACATTTTTGGAATCCTCATTAAATTTCCTATCCGATAACCGAAAAAACACTTAAAAATTCGGTACAGTCAGGGAGAAAAACGCTGTCAAACTGTCAACAGTCAGAAACACAGTTTTAAAGACAGTCTGCGACAAAAGCGTCTGTAAAACCCATTTGTAGTGATCGGATTACATTTTTAAGCACATTTTTGGAATCCTCATTAAATTTCTTATCCAATAACATGAAAACCATTACAAAATTGAGTACAGTCAGGGAGAAAGCGGTGTTAAACTGTCAACAGTTATCCGATAACATGAAAACCATTACAAAATTGAGTACAGTCAGGGAGAAAGCGGTGTTAAACTGTCAACAGACAGAAACACAGTTTTAAAGACAGTCTGCGACAAAAGCGTCTGTAAAACCCATTTGTAGTGATCAATTACATTTTTAAGCACATTTTTGGAATCCTCATTAAATTTCCTATCCGATAACCTAAAAAAACACTTAAAAGTTCGGTACAGTCAGGGAGAAAAACGCTGACAAACTGTCAACTGCCAGAAATACAAGTCAACTTTCCAGTTTTGACTCCATTTTTGGCATTTTATTTGATTACGGTCCTGTCAGTCAACTGTCATTAATACCACTCCCGGGCCGATTGCCTCGGACTTTTTTTGACATAAAAACTGTCAACTGTCAAAATTCAATTGTTTTTCCATTCCGTCTATACAGGGTGAATTTAAATTAAGGTTTTTCACTTGAATTTACATTAAATCTGCCAAGCGTATACAGAGTGTCCCAAAAGCGTGTTTTTTTTTATACTGTGAGTGTGACTTTTTTTGACACCCTGTATACATTTTTTTTTGCTCAGAAAATTTGCTATTTTGGCACTTTGATTGAAAACTACTTCTACGTCAATGATTTGTACAGTAAACAAACAAAAATTTGCTTTTTATACGGAATGTTTGCAAAAAGGTGGTTCGAAAGCATTCCTGTCCAAATTGTTCGGTTTTAAAGCGTATTTTAGCAGGTTTTGGACCGTTTTAACCGCCTTTGTGAAGAATAATCGTTATTTTAATTTGTTTGTTAGTTTTTAAGTGTTTTTTAGTGTTTAAACATGCACAAACTTGCGAAAATCGACAAGGAAAACGTGAAAATTGTGGTTAGCGGATGTCCGTGCGTCAAAGTGAGCAGGAAATCGGACCGGCCCGCTTTGGCTAATATACAGGGTGATACAACGAGAAATTATCAGTTATCTGCAGAGCAAGATTCGAAGGTAAGATCCAGAAAATTTCGCTTTTTTTGCGCAGTGAAAATTGTGGTTAGGTTGCTTTAGAAAAAGTTTTTTTCAACTTTTTTCAGTCACTTATTCCACATTTCACGAAAAAACTATATGGAGGTATAAAAGAGAATTTCAAGAGCTACAAATTGGTATATTGAACCACCCTGTAACTGTCAAAATAACAGAGTTATGGGCTGTCAAAGTGAAAATTGTCAAATTCAAACTGTACAGCAAACAACTCGGTTTTAAACGTAAATAATCAGTTATTCGACATTTCAGGAAAAAACACTATACAGGGTGGTCAAAAGAGAATTTCATGGGCTATAAAATGATATATTGAACCACCCTGTAACTGTCAAAATAACAGAGTTATGGGCCGTCAAAGTGAAAACTGTCAAATTGAAACTTTACAGCAAACAACTCAGTTTCAACAGTAAATAACTTGGTTATCCGACATTTTAGGTAAAAACACTATACAGGGTGGTCAAAAGAGAATTTCAAGGGCTATAAAATGATATATTGAACCACCTTGTAGCTGTCAAAATAACAAAGTTATGGGCTGTCAAAGTGAAAACTGTCAAATTCAAACTTTAGAGCAAACAACTCAGTTTTAACAGTAAATAACTGGGTTATTTGACATTTTAGGAAAAAACACTATACAGGGTGGTCAAACGAGAATTTCATAGACTATAAAATGATATATTGAACCACCCTGTAACTGTCAAAATAACAAAGTTATGGGCTGTCAAAGTGAAAATTGTCAAATTCAAACTTTACAGCAAACCACTCAGTTTTAACAGTAAATAACTCGGTTATTCGATATTTTAGGATTAAAAAACACTATACAGGGTGGTCAAAAGAGAATTTGTGCTGGTCAAAATGACTGGATATCTCAGAAACTGTCACACGCAGTAAGCTCAAATTTTTGACAGCTGTCAAGCTCTCCTAAGACAGTAGATTGTTATACTGAACGATATCTCAGAAATTGAGCTGAAATTGATTGAGCTGAAATTTTTGACAGCTGTCAATATAACCTAGCACAGTAGGTGTAGTAATTTTGACAGCTGTCACTTGGCCGAAACTGGAAATTTTCAAAATTTACTGTGTAAGCACAACATATACTCTCGATATCTCAGAAACTGTCACACGCGGGAATCTGAAATTTTTTTGACAGCTGTCAAGCTTACTTAAGACACTAGCGCTCCTAAATTTGACAGCTGTCACTTGACTGCAACCAGCAGTTTTCAAAATTTACTTACAGTAGCTTCCTAAATATGTCTACTACAACTTGCTGACGGATATCTCGGAAACTGTCGCTCTGATTGAGCTGAAATTTTTGACAGCTGTCGTTCTCACGTAGTTGCAACCAAATTTGACAGCTGTCATTTTCTTAGTGACGTAATTACTTGTCAAAATTAAATTTTGTTGGTAGAAATCGGTGCATCTGCAAGTACACTGTAATGCTCAATGTTCGAAACCGTCGAGCCAGTCCAAGTTGAAATCTCCATCGCAAATTTCGGTAAAAATTCACAATTTTTGAGGTTATTTTATTCACTTTTTTTATGTTTTTTCCCCCTTTTAAGGAACCGTTGAAATTCCGGTCCAAATCCACGTCGTCCGCCTCGAAAACTTGCTGCAAATTAACTACCAAAGTTCAGGTAAGTTACATACAGGGTGTACCATAAAAAAGGTGATTTTTAACCTTTTTCAATCTAAAAAGTCGTACAGTAAAAATCAAATTAAATTGCTGTGACGTAACGAAGCACTAGACTGGACTGACACGACTACTACGAAAACGAAATGTATTTGTAGCGTGAATATCTCAAAAACCTGTGGATTTAGCCGAAAATGCCTAATTTGCAAAAAGCTTCCCAGTGGTCTGTAAAAGTCACGTGACCAAATTTGACGTTGATAACTTTGACAGACTTTTATGAATCAAAATATTGCTGGATGACTTTTCGAATTTTTATGGCAATTTTCAGTGACCGGATCACATTTTTAAGCACATTTTTGGAATCCTTGTTAAATTTCCTATCCAAAAACATCAAAAATACTGAAAAATTTGGTACAGTCTTGGAGAAAAGCGGTGTCAAAGTTTGAACTGCCAGAAACACAGTTTAAAAAGACAGTCAGGGACAAAATTGCCTGTAAAACCCATTTGGAGTGAGAAAATGACTGTTTTAAGCTAATTTTTGGAATTTCCATTAAGTTTCCTATCCGATAACATGAAAAAACATTACAAAATTGGCTACAGTCAGGGAGAAAAGCAGTGTTAAACCGTCATCTGACAGAAACACAGTTTTAAAGACAGTCTGCGACAAAATCGTCTGTAAAACCCATTTGTAGTGACCGGATTACATTTTTAAGCACATTTTTGGAATCCTCATTAAATTTCCTATCCGATAACATGAAAAACATTACAAAATTGGGTACAGTCAGGAAGAAAAGCGGTGTTAAACTGTCAACTGACAGAAACACAGTTTTAAAGATAGTCTGCGAAAAAATTGTCTGTAAAACCCATTTGTTGTCTTCGGATTACATTTTTAAGCACATTTTTGGAATCCTCATTAAATTTCCTATCCAATAACATAAAAAACATTACAAAATTGGGTACAGTCAGGGAGAAAAGCAGTGTTAAACTGTCAACTGACAGAAACACAGTTTTAAAGACAGTCTGCGACAAAATCATCTGTAAAACCCATTTGTAGTGACCGGATTACATTTTTAAGCACATTTTTGGAATCCTCATTAAATTTCCTATCCGATAACATGAAAAAACATTACAAAATTGGGTACAGTCAGGGAGAAAAGCAGTGTTAAACTGTCAACTGACAGAAACACAGTTTTAAAGACAGTCTGCGACAAAATCGTCTGTAAAACCCATTTGTAGTCCTTCGAATCATTTTTAAGCACATTTTTGGAATCCTCATTAAATTTCCTATCCAATAACATCAAAAACATTACAAAATTGGGTACAGTCAGGGAGAAAACCGGTGTTAAACTGTCAACAGACAGAAACACAGTTTTAAAGACAGTCTGCGACAAAATCGTCTGTAAAACCCATTTGTAGTGACCGGATTACATTTTTAAGCACATTTTTGGAATCTTCATTATATTTCCTATCCAATAACATGAAAAAACATTACAAAATTCGGTACAGTCAGGGAGAGAAAATTCTGTCAAACTGTCAAAATGTTACCCTACCTCGATATCTTAAAAACCTGTGGATTTAGCCAAAAATGCCTAATTTGCAAAAAGTTTCCTATTGACGTGTCCAGCCACGTGACCAAATTTGACGTTGATAACTTTGACATTTTGTGACTTATCGACTAAAATGTTTGACTTTTTTGAAAGTGGCAATATTAAGCTCAAAATTTTGACGGCTGTCAAAGCGCGCTAGCTGTACTAAATATTTGACAGCTGTCAGTCATTTTGTTGGTATGACGTAGTATTTTCTTTGCAGCTGAGTACCCACATTCCCGTTAAACGTGGCGCAGCTTCAACTGTCAGAAAATCCCTTTTCCAGTCCGCATCCAGCGAATCTTCCGGTTACGTGTCAAATTATTCCAAGGAGACTACTCCGCACCTTTTGGATGAGGCGGCAACGTTGCCCGATCAGAGTTTTGTGACTTTAACTCACGAAACTTGCTTCAGCGTCGCTGTTTCGTCCGTACGCAACACTGTTACGTCAAAACAACATTTGAACGAACGTAACATTAACGTAAAAAGAGCGTCACCGTTCGATTGTCATCAGGACACTCATTTTGTGAATGCTGCTGATTATTTTAAGGGTAAGTACTGAAAAAATTGGTTTTTTCTGTTTGTTACATTATTTTCTCAGTTCGTCTTCTTTTTGCCTTGTTAATTGCTTAAGGGGGCCTCTGAGAGCAAAAATAGCTTTATACAATCTTGTAGAGGATGAAATTTCCTATAATTCTTGTTATTTAGACTTTTTTGTAGCTCCTCAAATAGCGGAGCTACTCTCAGTCAAAATGGAGTTGGTAGAAAAATAGCAGTTTGGTGCACCTTGTCACTTTCTGCTTTGTTAACTGCTTAAGGAGGCCCCTGGGAGCAAAAATAGCAATTTAAGCACAATTTGCAAAGTTTGAGTGCAAAAACAGTGAAACAAACTATATCTCAAGATAGTTCAATCGTTGAAATTGTTACTTTCAGTGAAATTACTTGAAATATTTGGGAAAATGCTTGAGTATCCGTGAAATTCACTCAAAATTACTTTAAAAAGCAATTTAAGCACAATTTGCAAAGTTTGAGTTCAAAAACAGTGAAACGTATTACATTTCAAGATAGTTTAACAGTTGAAATTGTTACTTCAGTGAAATTACTTGAAATATTTAGGGATTTGCTTGAGTAACCGTAAAATTCACTAAAAATGACTTTAAAAAGCAATTTAAGCACAATTTGCAAAGTTTGAGTGCAAAAACAGTGAAACAAACTATATCTCAAGGTAGTTCAATCGTTGAAATTGTTACTTTCAGTGAAATTACTTGAAATATTTGGGGAAATGCTTGAGTAACCGTGAAATTTATTAAAAATTACTTTAAAAAGCAATTTAAGCACAATTTGCAAAGTTTGAGTTCAAAAACAGTGAAACAGACTATATCTCAAGATAGTTTAACATTGAAATTGTTACTTCCAGTGAAATTACTTGAAATATTTGGGAAAATGCTTGAGTATCCGTGAAATTCACTAAAAATTACTTTAAAAAGCAATTTAAGCACAATTTGCAAAGTTTGAGTGCAAAAACAGTGGAACTGACTATATTTCAAAGTAGTTCAACAGTTGAAATTGTTACTTCCAGTGAAATTACTTGAAATATTTAGGGAAATGCTTGAGTAACCGTGAAATTCACTAAAAATTACTTTAAAGCAATTTAAGCACAATTTGAGTGCATTAACAGTGAAACAGACTATATTCCAAAGTAATTCAACAGTTGAAATTGTTACTTCCATGGAAATTACTTGAAATATTTGGGAAAATGCTTGAGTAATCGTGAAATTTTGAAAAAATGAGTTTAAATTACTTTAAAGCAACTTAACCTCATTATTTATGAAAAAAAGTGTCAGAACAACCGTTTTTGAGTTATTTTCCACGCTACTAAACGTGTATTTCGCAGTGTTGTCACGTCATCTTTTTTTCCAAAAATTATCTTTTGTAGCTCCTCAAATAACGGAGCTACCCTCAGTCAAAATGGAGTTGGTAGAAAAATAGCAGTTTGGTGCACCTTGTCACTTTTTGCTTTGTTAATTGCTTAAGGACGCCTCTGAGAGCAAAAATAGTTTTATACAATCTTGTAGAGGATGAAATTTTCTATAATTCTGGTTATTTAGAATTTTTTGTAGCTTCTCAAATAACGGAGCTACCCTCAGTCAAAGTGGAGTTAGAGCAGTTTGGTGCACTTTGTCAGTTAGCCAGTTCAATCATTTAAACTCATTCTTCTGCTCTTCTTTTCTCGGTTTGTCTTCTTTTGAAATATTTGGGCAATTAGCCAGTTCAATCTTGATTTCAACCGATTCCTCCACTCTAAACGTGTAAAAATTTGTTTTTTTCTGCAGAATTAAATAAAGAAAAACCTGAAGATGAAGCAGCAACAAGGAAGACAGCATTTAGTAGGGATTTGAAGCCAAAAGATGCTAACTCCGGCAGGATTCCGGCAGTCAAAAGCACTTTACGGAAACAACACAGTCAGAGTGAGTTAATTGCGTTACGAACAGTTGTCAAAACGTTCAAATTGACAGCTGTCAAAAATTTCAAAATGACAAACGTCAAAAATTTGACAGTTGTCAAAAATTTAATAATATAATAATTATTGTCAACGGGAGTAAAAAAATGTAAAACGTCAAAACAAATAAGTTGTCAAAAAAATTAATTAAAATGACAGCTGTCAAAATTTAAAAAAAAATACACTTGTCAACAATTTTAGAATGATAGACGTCAAAAACTTGCTTGACAACTGTCAAAATATTTTTGACAGCTGTCAAAAATTTTAAAATGTTTTTTTGTTGCAGTTAAACAAATTAAATTTCCTCTACTGTACACTCCTGATTACATGGAGGTAAAATTTTTTGAAAAAAAACAAAAAAATTGTTTATTTTAATAGCACATTTTTTTGAATCACCCTGTAGAACATAATAGACTATTCTTATGGGATTAATGACAAATTGAGACTGAGAAAGGAGTGGATTCAAACGAAAATCGACACGAAAGCGCGCGCTCACACTTTGAACTGGCTAATGACAGCGGTAAGTGACATATATAGGAAAAATCAAACTAAATTGAGATGACGTCACAAGTCGTGTGTGTCAGTTTTTGGGCAATATCTCCCTAGGGTGACCCTATAGGGAAAAAGTGCATAGAAGCAATGTTGTAGAGGATGAAATTCCCTACAACTTGTCTTCTTTAGACTTTTTTGATATTTTGTCAAATAACGGAGATATGATTGGTTGAACGGACAACTAACTGCTTTAATGCATTTTTGTTACTTAGGGACAGTTTTTGCCGAATGTTTCCTTAGGGTGACCTTCTAGGAAAAAAGTGAATAGAAGCAATGTTGTAGAGAATGAAATTCCCTACAACTTTCCCTCTTTACGCTTTTTTGATATTTTGTCAAATAAAGGAGATATGATTGGTTGAACGGAGAACTAATTACTTTAAAGCACTTTTGTTCCATAGGGACAGTTTTTGCCGAATATTTCCCTAGGGTGACCTTCTAGGGAAAAAGTGAATAGACGCAATGTTGTAGAGGATGAAATTCCCTACAACTTTCCCTCTTTACACTTTTTTGATATTTTGTTAAATAACGGAGATATGATTGGTTGAACGGACAACTACCTGCTTTAAAACACTTTTGTTCCTTAGGGACAGTTTTTGCCGAATATTTCCCTAGGGTGACCCTATAGGGAAAAAGTGCATAGAAGCAATGTTGTAGAAGATGAAATTCCCTACAACTTTGCCTCTTTACGCTTTTTTGATATTTTGTCAAATAACAGAGATATGGCATTTTGAATAATTTTTGACAGTTGTCAGAAATTTTGACACTGACAGGTCATGTGATTTTTCTTAGGCCAACTCTGCCTAATTTTATCGATTTATTTCTTTATGAATTTCTTAAAAACTTTACTAAACCTCAAAACCTTTTTCTTTAATTAATTTTGTCATTTTGACCTATTTTAAGACAGGTTTTTAGGTTCCGGTTAAACTTACCTGGAGGTGGTTAAACCTTTTAATATCTCCACTGAAAAATGGTGTAAACCGAGCCTTAGAATGTCACAAAACCTTTAAACCTTCTTTGTTAGTTAATTTTGTCATTTTGGCTTATTTTACGGCAGTTTTTAGAGTTCCGGTTAAACTTACCTGGAGGTGGTTAAACCCTTTAATATCTCCACTGAAAAATGGTGTAAACCGAGCCTTAGAACGTCACAAAACCTTTAAACCTTCTTTGTTAGTTAATTTTGTCATTTTGACTTATTTTAAAGCAGTTTTTAGAGTTTCGGTTAAATTTACCTGGAGCTGGTTAAACCCTTTAATATCTCCAATAAAAAATGGTGTAAACCGAGCCTTATAACCTCACAAAACCTTTAAACCTTCTTTGTTAGTTAATTTTGTCGTTTTGACTTATTTTAAGGCAGTTTTTAAGGTTCCGGTTAAACTTACCTGGAGGTGGTTAAACCCTTTAATATCTCCACTGAAAAATGCTGTAAACCGAGCCTTAGAATGTCACAAAACCTTTATACCTTCTTTGTTAGTTAATTTTGTCATTTTGACTTATTTTAAGGCAGTTTTTAAGGTTCCGGTTAAACTTACCTGGAGGTGGTTAAGCTCCTCGATATTTCCATTCAAAAATGGTGTAAACCGAGCCTAAGAGGTTTTAAGGCTCATTCAAGCTTATTTAACCGACAAATAAATTTATCGTGATGATAAACCTGTCAAGTGTCAAATTTTGTACAAAGTACTATCATAGTTTTGACAGCTGTCAAGCGTCGGATCTATTTAACGTTGAAAAATTGGGTTAGGGTTGCTCTGACAGACATTTTAAACAATAATTTTACCTTTCAATGTTTGACAGCTGTCACAAACGTCAAAGGTGTTTGACAGCTGTCAAAGCTGTGAGTTTATTTTACGCCGAAAACGTTCAAGATGACTATCATACTAATATTTAACGCCATTTTGTGATTTTGACAGCTGTCACACGTCAAATCTACTCTCGATATTGACAAGGCCACGCACGACTAGTTTGACAGTTGCGAAATGTCACGTGATCTTGTTTGGTGGAATTATTTGGGGGTTAGGTCGTTTTGTTTTTTTTCTGCTGTGGGTTTTGTGACGTCATTTTAATTTACTTTGATTTTGCGTGTATATTATGACGATTACTATGCGATTTTGCAGTATCCGTTGAAGAATTTCCCGGAATCGGTCTATTTTACTGCGGTCCGAGTATTCGATTACTCCGTTCTCGGTCTCGCTCTAAAGACAGAGACGTACCGATTCGCCGCCATTGTTTGTTTGTGGTTGGCCGAAAAGTACCACGGTCCCGGGATACTCGTGGTAAGTACATACAGTGCGGTTCACGGTACTTTGCGCGCACGTCATTCACGATTACTACGATTATTCCATAAACTGTTTTTTACCAAAATGTAGCTAAGTTTTTTTTTTATTTAGTGACAGTTCCAGGCTGGTAAATGTCATATTTACACAAAAAAAAACACTGTCTACTTTGACAAATCATAATTCTGGTTGTATGACAGTTACAGAGTGGATTTTTTTACCAAAATGTAGCTAAAACAATGCTTTATTAGTCCACCCTGTACAGTTTGTACAAAAAAAACCGTAAGAAGTGATAATAAATTCGGTAGAATTGGCAACAGTGTAAAAAGTGGCGTGCACGCAAAGACACGTGAATCGTACTATATCAAAGTTATTGTTTTGTTTTTGCATTTAGGCGTCTAAAATTGCTTTACTATTCAACGGCGACTACTGCAAAACGGCCGTTCTGCGCATGGAGCGAGACATTTTGAGGTTAATTGACTTTTGTTTCAAAATGGCGGACCCGCTCGACTTTCTCTACTATTATCTGGTGCGCGCGAAACGCGACAACGACGAAGTAAGATTTGCTATAGTAAAAATCAAAGCGAATTGCGGTCACGACGTCATTGTGTTGCAGCTGCTGAAATTCGCGAGCAAATTTGTGCTCGAGTGCGCCAGTTTGTCTGGAACGTACTGTATATTGGAATCGTCGTTTTTAGCGGCCGCCGCCATTTTCCTGGCCTATCACGTGGTTTACGGCACGCGATTGGTCCATTTCGATTTCCGGTGGTACGGTTTAGGAGACGTCGAGTATTTCGTGCAAAAACAATTGAAGGCAACTGTCAGTTGCGCAGTCGCGCACAAATACGAACCGTACTACAAGTATTCCGACTCGAAAAGGATGGGCGTGGCCTTAATGTTTAAATAATTTTTGACTTTTGTTTTTTTGTCTTTTTTTATTACTAATTTATGAATTAAAAAATAAATAATTTGACTGTTATTCAGATGTTTTTTTTTTACCATCGCGTAGGCCCTGAAATTTTGACTTAAGTTGAATATCACTCTAAGAACGTTTTTAGGCTGATCCGTCAGTTGTCAAAGCAGACTCACTGGTTTGCCCCGCCTGAGCGCCCCCTATAAAAGCCTAAGAAACTATTTTTAGCTAGACAACTTGCACAAAATCGATTTAGGAGAGCAGAAACGGAAACGAGGTAAAATTCTTTTATTTCAGATACAACCCTCATTCACCATTTGTCAAGAAATATGCATTTCATCAGTACATAAAAAGAATGTGAAAGTTTCTTGACAATTGGTGGATGCGCGAAAAAATATTTATTACAAGTATTAAAACTTATCCTACTAACAAAATTACTCTTTTTTTAAAAAAAAACACATAAAATTGCAAATATTTCTAAAATGTCTTATTTACACACAATTATTGCATTTAAGCTTCACTATCTGAACTACTGCTGGTAGGTGATTCTTCCTCCGATACGCTCGTGTTTTTTAGGTCACCCAGTATCAACGACAGAGTATTCAAGTACTTGGTGAAATTTTTAACGGTGGTACTGTCGCTAGAATACTGGAAAAAAAATAATATACAGGGTGGTATTTTTAATTCGGCCCAAGAAAGTGTTTTTATAGTGCGTTGGAAAATTTGTGACGTCAGTGCAATCTAGTTTGATTTCCTCCCTAGGGTGACCTTCTAGGGAAAAAGTGCATAGAAGCAATGTTGTAGAAGATGAAATTCCCTACAATTTCCCTTCCTTACACTTTTTTGATGTTTTGTCAAATAACAGAGATATGATTGGTTGAACGGAGAATGAATTACTTTAAAGCACTTTTGTGCTTTAGGGACAGTTTTTGTCGAATATTTCCCTAGGGTGACCTTCTAGGGAAAAAGTGCATAGAAGCAATGTTGTAGAGAATGAAATTCCCTACAATTTCCCTCCTTTAGACTTTTTTGATATTTTGTCAAATAACAGAGTTATGATTGGTTAAACGGAGAATTAATTAGTTTAAAGCACTTTTGTTCCTTAGGGACAGGGTTTTTGCCAAATATTTCCCTAGGGTGACCCTACAGGGAAAAAGTGCATAGAAGCAATGTTGTAGAGAATGAAATTCCCTACAATTTCCCCTCCTTACACTTTTTTGATATTTTGTCAAATAACAGAGATATGATTGAAGAGAACTCACCTCCCGAATTTCCTCTCCCAAAGCAAATAACTCTTCCTGAACAGTCTGTTCCTCTGGAATATCCAATTTTAACAGCAATTTGGTGTAAACTGCGTTAATCCGATCATCCGGATTGCACTGCACTTTCCGGCACAACGAAATCGCTAAATTGGTCTGGATTAGCTCCTTCTGGAAATTAATGCCGCGGATAAATTTAACCGGAGGTTTGCCAAAACAGGGCCTTAGTTTAAGGAAGTTTTTGCACAACAAAATACCTTAGGGGATAGTTTACACAAAGCGACCATAAACTTGCAAACGTTGTCTACGTCAACGGTGACAAGTGGACTGGTTTTTGGCGCGTGCGCTATCGTGCTCAGGACCGGAATCAGGGCTTTTTCCAATTGGTCAGCGCCGTTTGCTAGTAAAGGCAATTTTTCCAATACGAAGCCCACGTACTGTTTTAACGCTGGATTTTCGTCTAAAATCGGAATTTTTCGGTTTTACCATCGACGTTCTAACTGTAGTTTCACTCGTTTTTTTTTTGCGTGTCGTGAAACACTTTATTAGTATGTCTATGGTGTTTGTTAGATGGGAAATTTACTAATTAAAAGTTTTGACTTTGACGCCCTCTAGCGGACAAACCGTGCAACTAACCAACTAACTTTTCTACGTCAATGGAAAGCTCATTTCATTGGCTATCCATCGACGTATAAAAGTTTATACAAAATGTTGCAAATAAGCGAATTATTTGCAATTAAATGAGTTAGTGCACTGAAAATATGAAGAAAGTTGGTAGTGCAACTTTGACGCTCTCTAGCGGACAAACCGTGCAACTAACCCATCAACTTTTATACCTCAATGGAAAGCCTATTTCATTGGCTATCCATCGACGTATAAAAGTTTATACAAAGTGTTGCAAATAAGCAGATTATTTGCAATTAAATGAGTTAGTGCACTGAAAATTTGAAGAAAGTTGGTAGTGCAACTTTGACGCTCTCTAGCGGACGAACCGTGCAACTAACCCATCAACTTTTATACGTCAATGGAAAGCTCATTTCATTGGCTATCCATCGACGTATAAAAGTATGTCAGTATTTTGACACAAATTGACAGCAGACTTACCGCATATAGGGTTGCACCATTTTAAAATCAGTTTGCTCACTATAGAATGGGAATAAAAGCATTCGTTTAACAGCATTTTACACAAGCCTTCGCATGCTTTCAATTGCAGTTCGCTGTTCTGGAAAAAATACATTATTATATTTTTGAATCTATAGTAAAAATCAAAGTAAATTGCGATGACGTGAATCGGTTTTGGTAGCAAAATGCAACCAAAACACTACTATATTAGTCAAAAGAAAAATGTCAAAGTGACACTAAAAAGCTGGTGGATTTTGACAGAATGTCTTCAGAACTATCTTTAGTCAACTGTCAAATACGTCACAACAAATGACGTCGCAGACAAAGCCTGCGCAAAACCGGTACGAACATTCAGACATTGAGATATTATGCAAAAAACGAGAGTCAACTTTGACGCCCTCTAGCGGCTAAACGGGACAACTTAGCCGTGCCCGCTCAACGTCACGTGATAGCCCCATTCATTAGCTTTCTTTTGTTATACGGCGGTTTTATACAGGGTGTTTCAAATAAGCGAGTTATGGGCGATTTTCTGGAAAAGTGCACCAAAATTTCGCTCCAATTGGGAATTTCTGCTTTCGAGGAGGGGTGGTCAAAGTAAGGCTGCTACAGCAAAAACAATTGAATATCGGTACAAAATTTTACATCAAGTAGGCCTAGAATTTGATGTAGATTCCAAAAATCAAATAAAAAATTATATGTTTGGTTTGTGGCTCAAATTTGGGACACCCTGTATACTGATGGATTATCTAGGAATAAGTAAAAACACGTTACAAGGATTTTAAAAATTAAATGAATCACCTTGTAAACTACTCCATTGTATTGTCAATAATTCTGTTATTTTGACAGTTACAGGATGGTTCAATTTACCAATTTGTAGCTCTTGAAATTCTCTTTTGACCACCCTGTATAGCGTTTTTACCTAAAACGTCGAATAACTGAGTTATTTACGTTTAAAACTGAGTTGTTTGCTGTAAAGTTTGATTTTGACAGTTTTCATTTTGACAGCCCATAACTCTGTTATTTTGACAGTTACAGGGTGGTTCAATATACCAATTTGTAGCTCTTGAAATTCTCTTTTGACCACCCTGTATAGTGTTTTTTCCTAAAACGTCAAATAACCGAGTAATTTACTGTTAAAACTGAGTTGTTTGTTGTAAAGTTTGATTTTGACAGTTTTCACTTTGACAGCCCATAACTTTGTTATTTTGACAGTTACAGGGTGGTTCAATATACCAATTTGTAGCCCTTGAAATTCTCTTTTGACCACCCTGTATAGTGTTTTTTCCTAAAACGTCAAATAACCGAGTAATTTACTGTTAAAACTGAGTTGTTTGCTGTAAAGTTTGAATTTGACAGTTTTCACTTTGACAGCCCATAACTTTGTTATTTTGACAGTTACAGGGTGGTTCAATATACCAATTTGTAGCCCTTGAAATTCTCTTTTGACCACCCTGTATAGTGTTTTTTCTAAAATGTCGAATAACTGATTATTTACGTTTAAAACAGTTGTTTGCTGTAAAGTTTGATTTTGACAGTTTTCATTTTGACAGCCCATAACTCTGTTATTTTGACAGTTACAGTGGTTTAATATACAATTTGTAGCCCTTGAAATTCTTTTGACAACTCTGTATAGCGTTTTTTACCTAAAACGTCGAATAACAGAGTTATTTACTTTTAAAACTGAGTTGTTTGCTGTAAAGTTTGATTTTGACAGTTTTCACTTTGACAGCCCATAACTCTGTTATTTTGACAGTTACAGGGTGGTTCAATATACCAATTTGTAGCTCTTGAAATTCTCTTTTGACCACCCTGTATAGCGTTTTTTTCCTAAAACGTCAAATAACCGAGTAGTTAAAACTGAGTTGTTTGCTGTAAAGTTTGAATTTGACAGTTTTCACTTTGACAGCCCATAACTCTGTTATTTTGACAGTTACAGGGTGGTTCAATATACCAATTTGTAGCTCTTGAAATTCTTATTTGACCACCCTGTATAGCGTTTTTTCCTAAAACGTCAAATAACAGAGTTATTTACGTTTAAAACCGAGTTGTTTGCTGTAAAGTTTGATTTTGACAGTTTTACTGTGACAGCCCATAACTTTGTTATTTTGACAGTTACAGGGTGGTTTATTATACCAATTTGTAGCCCTTGAAATTGGTATTTCTGAGTCTGATAGTTAAAATTTGCATTTTTTTGGTCCAGAGAGTCAAAAAACAGCAGTTCTGCGCCATTTTTTTGACATTTGACACCTAAAAATGCCTATTTTAGCCTGAAAGCTAGTATTTTTACTATGACACTCAAAATTGATATTTCTGAGTCTGATAATTGAAATTTGCAATTTTTTGGTCCAGAAAGTCAAAAAACGGCAGTTCTGCACCAGTTTCATTTTACTCTGAGACTTAAAAATGTATTTCTGACTCTGAGAGTTAAAATTTGCATTTTTTTGGTCCAGAAAGTCAAAAAACGACAGTTCGGCGCCATTTTGTTGATATTTGACACCTAAAAATGCCTATTTTAGCCTGAAAGCTAGTATTTTTACTATGACACTCAAAATTGATATTTCTGAGTCTGATAATTGAAATTTGCAATTTTTTGGTCCAGAAAGTCAAAAAACGACAGTTCTGCGCCAGTTTCATTTTACTCTGAGACTTAAAAATGTAATTCTGAGTCTGAGAGTTAAAATTTGCAATTTTTTGGTCCAGAAAGTCAAAAAACGACAGTTCGGCGCCATTTTTTTGACATTTGACACCTAAAAATGCCTATTTTAGCCTGAAAGCTAGTATTTTTACTTTGACACTCAAAATTGATATTTCTGAATCTGATAACTGAAATTTGCAATTTTTTGGTCCAGAAAGTCAAAAAACGGCAGTTCTGCGCCAGTTTCATTTTACTCGAGACTTAAAAATATATTTCTGAGTCTGAGAGTTAAAATTTGCAATTTTTTGGTCCAGAAAGTCAAAAAACAATGGTTCTGCGCTAGTTTTTTTACTTCTCAGACTTAAAAATGTTTTTCTGAGTCTGATAATTAAAATTTGCATTTTTTTGGTCCAGAAAGTCAAAAAACGGCAGTTCAGCGCCAGTTTTTTTTTACTCTGAGACTTAAAAATGTATATCTGAGTCTGATAATTGAAATTTTAAATTTTTTGGTCCAGAAAGTCAAAAAACGATGGTTCTGCGCTAGTTTTTTACTTCTCAGACATAACAAATTAATTTCTGAGTCTGAGAGTTAAAATTTGCATTTTTTTGGTCCAGAAAGTCAAAAAAATACAGTTTGGCGCCATTTTTTTGACATTTGACACCTAAAAATGTCTATTTTAGCCTGAAAGCTAGTATTTTTACTTTGACACTCAAAATTGGTATTTCTGAGTCTGATAGCTTGCGTTTTTAAATTGGTGGTGCAGAAAGTGAACAATATAGCTTGAAGTGTCTAAAATATTGTGTAAGTCTGCGCTAATACACACTGTTACGTCATTGCAATTTACTTTGATTTTAACCATAGTTGAGTTGGTTTTTTCCTCCCGAAAACCAAACTTACCTCATCGTACATCAATTCGACCAAACCTTGAGTCAAAGAGGAGAGCGACGCGCCCGTAAACATTTTCTCGTGTTCCTCGTTCGTAGTCTCGTTTAATTGGTCGTGGTTCGGTACCGCCAACAAATCGTTGCCGTACACGCGCAACAAATCGGAAATCGCTGATACGCAAGTGATTAGCGTCGGTATGAAGCACTCTTCGTTCGCTTGATACGCTTCGATCTGTTTGACGTAAGCGAAACAAGTTGCTGATTAAATTTTGACAGACGCCAGTACAAAATTTATGATTTTTGACAAATGACATGACAAATTGTTTAATTGGTTGAATCACTATACTAGAAAGCCTAAAATGTCACTTTTAATGGTGGCGTTGGCGGTTTTCGTTTTATACACAAACGTATGCAGATGTAGTAAGAAATATGTTTTTTTTTAAATTATTTCGTGTAGTTTATTGCAAGTTGTGAGTGAAAAATCAAAGAAAGGTTCATTCCTGATCCAGATATGTATAGATAGAGCTTTTTATACACAATCAAGTCCAGCCTAAACAAATTGGTGAGAACATTTGTTCTGAAAAGTACAACACACAGCAAACTAGTTTA
The DNA here is from genome assembly GCA_018691245.2 of Ips nitidus. Taxonomy (NCBI): domain Eukaryota; kingdom Metazoa; phylum Arthropoda; class Insecta; order Coleoptera; family Curculionidae; genus Ips; species Ips nitidus. The sequence goes on along the minus strand of CM042801.1, from coordinate 2,954,529 downwards.
AACACTGTTCAGTATGAGAAAATCTGCAAATTCTTGAAACTAGGTAAGCAAAACTGGTAAATGGTTCTTATGTTATTACCAAGAACATTCATTCAAAATTATTTTTGTTGCTCTCACAATGAAGGATGCTTTAAATTGTAACTCACATACCTGTGCATGTAACAAGTACCTAATAATCTAAGCACTTGTACCTACCATTGAGTATAGTGTTGGAGTAAAATTATTCCACTTCAAAGTGTTCCACCAATATTGAGTTAGATCCGGTTTTTTGTAAAGTAAAAAACCGACACGATTGAGCTTTTTCTTGAATTGCTGTTACAATGTGGCTTGAAACACTTACGAACAGGCAGCAAACAAAAATATCTTACGCAAATAACCTCCAGTTGTAATTTTAAACCGTAAAAATTCATCTAATCCTCAAAAAACTCAATTTCCACAATACAAACAAACGCAAACTGTCACCACTATTTCCGCCATATTGGAATTTTTGACAAGCACCTTCTAGGCTTTCTAGTATAGTAGGCGGTGGTTGAATCGCTCTTCCAACTACTCGAAATTAATGCCTTAACGATGTACGCCATATTGGTGCGCATCGTACAGACCTTATTTGGACACGGTATTCTGAAACTCTGTGGGCCCTTACAGGGAACGTTTTGGTATGAAAATTACAAACAAAAACGTTGCCAAAGCCAAAACTATTGATTCAGCCATTTTGGCAACGCCGAATCGAACTGGCTATGACGTTTAGTGACGAGGTTACAGTCACCTGGCAGCTGTCAAAACTAAGAAAAGTGAAATAGTAAATAGTCGCGTCTCTTTGATAAAAATTTGGTAGTTGTAACATTAAATGACAGTTTAAGACGTTCAATTTGACAGTCATGACACTTAATGACATTTGCGACACGAGTATTAAAGTGTTTCTTAACGTTAGAACTGTCAAATTTAGTTCTATAGAACGGTAAGCATAGCTTGTAGTGCATTATCTCAAAGAAACACATCTATTTGACAATTTATACTTTAAGGTCACTGATAAGTGAGTTTTGACAATTGTGACAGCTGTCACGTGACGTTAGAAAAGTATTAGAGTGTTCCTTAATGTCAGAACTGTCAAATTTGGCTCCATGGAGCTGCAAAGACAACTTACAATGCAATTCCTTAAAGAAACACATCAATTTGACATTTTTTACTTTCAGGTCACTAAAAAGTGAGTTTTGACAAATTTTAACAGCTTTCACGTGACGTAAGAAAAGTATTAGAGTGCTCCTTAATGTTAGAACTGTCAAATTTGGCTCCATGGAGCTGTAAAGACAACTTACAGTGCAATTCATCAAAAAACATATCTATTCGACATTTCATACTTTCAAGTCACTAATAAGTGAGTTTTGATAATAGCGTACAGCATTTTACTTTATTTAGTTTTGACAGCTGCCAGGTGACTGTGACCTCATCACTAAACGTCATAGCCAGTTCGATTCGACGTTGCCAAAATGGCTGAATCAGGAGTTTTGGCTTTACAGTTTGAAATGACAGAAACACAGTTTGACAGGACAAGCAGATACAAAATCGCTTGTAAAACCTACTTAGAGTAACTGAATCATGTTTTTAAGCACATTTTTGGAATCGTCATTAAATTTCCTATCCAATAACCTCAAAAAACACTACAAAATTTGGTACAATCAGGGAGAAAAGGGGTGTCAAAGTTTGAAATGACAGAAACACAGATTGAGAGGACAGTCAGAGACAAAATTGCCTGTAAAACCCACTTGGAGTGACCAAATCATGTTTTAAAGCACATTTTTGGAATCCTCATTAAATTTCCTATCCAATAACCTCAAAAAACACTAGAAAATTTGGTACAGTCAGGGAGAAAAGGAGTGTCAAAGTTTGAAATGACAGAAACACAGATTGAGAGGACAGTCAGAGACAAAATTGCCTGTAAAACCCACTTGGAGTGACCGAATCATGTTTTAAGGCACATTTTTGGAATCCTCATTAAATTTCCTATCCAATAACCTCAAAAAACACCACAAAATTTGGTACAGTCAAGGAGAAAAGGGGTGTCACAATTTTAAATGACAGAAACACAGTTTGAAAGGACAGACAGAGACAAAATCGCCTGTAAAACCAACTTGGAGTGACCAAATCATGTTTTTGAGCACATTTTTGGAATCCTCATTAAATTTCCTATCCAATAACCTCAAAAAACACCACAAAATTTGGTACAGCACATTTTTGACAGAATTTGAAAGGACAGACAGAGACAAAATCGCCTGTAAAACCAACTTGGAGTGACCAAATCATGTTTTTGAGCACATTTTTGGAATCCTCATTAAATTTCCTATCCAATACCCTCAAAAAACACCACAAAATTTGGTACAGCCAGCGAGAAAAGGGGTGTCAAAGTTTGAAATGACAGAACCACAGTTTAAAAGGACAGTCAGAGGCAAAATCGCCTGTAAAACCCAATGAGAGTGACCGAATCATGTTTTAAGGCACATTTTTGGAATCCTCATTAAATTTCCTATCCAATAACCTCAAAAAACACTCCAAAATTTGGTACAGTCAGGGAGAAAAGGGGTGTCAAAGTTTGAAATGACAGAAACACAGATTGAGAGGATAGTCAGAGACAAAATCGCCTGTAAAACCAACTTGGAGTGACCGAATCATGTTTTAAGGCACATTTTTGGAATCCTCATTAAATTTCCTATCCAATAACCTCAAAAAACACTCCAAAATTTGGTACAGTCAGGGAGAAAAGGGGTGTCAAAGTTTGAAATGACAGAAACACAGATTGAGAGGATAGTCAGAGACAAAATCGCCTGTAAAACCAACTTGGAGTGACCGAATCATGTTTTAAGGCACATTTTTGGAATCCTCATTAAATTTCCTATCCAATAACCTCAAAAAACACCACAAAATTTGGTACAGTCAGGGAGAAAAGGGGTGTCAAAGTTTGAAATGACAGAAACACAGTTTGAAAGGACAAGCAGATACAAAATCGCTTGTAAAACCTACTTAGACTGACTGAATCATGTTTTTAAGCACATTTTTGGAATCCTCATTAAATTTCCTATCCAATAACCTGAAAAACATCACAAAATTTGGTACAGTCAGGGAGAAAAGGGGTGTCACAGTTTGAAATGACAGAAACACAGTTTAAAAGGACAGTCAGAGAAAAAATCGCCTGTAAAACCCACTGAGAGTGACCGAATCATGTTTTAAGGCACATTTTTGGAATCCTCAACGTTTTGGTATGTAATTTTCACGGCGAAAAACTGACACTCTTTCGGTTTGTTTGAAATGATATTTAGTTTCGCTGGGAACACGGTGCCTCTGCGTCCCTGTAAGTCCCACAGAGTTTCAAAACATATTCACTGTGTCCATATAGGGTCGCGGGGTCTGTACAATGCGCACCAATACGCGTAAATCAAACGTGAAATGATAAAAAAACACTTGTAAATGGGCCTGTCCCACAATTTTTTTTTATTTCATAACTACAAAGACGGATTGAAAATATTATACCCGTATTTTTTTGTTTTCAAAAATATTAAGTCTAAATAGAAAAAAAATGATGATAAAAACTACATTAATCTCATGTTTAAAACGCCCGCCGTCGGTGACGTACTACACTATCAACCAATCAGCGACAAGAAGTGAAACAGATGGCGTGCAACAGCCAATAAAATCGCCCAGAATTACGTACGTCACATGCGCGCCAAAACAGATCTTTTAAATTTAATGGACAAATTCAAACTAATGTAGGAACATTTACGACCATAATTTTTTTCTTCAAGAATATGAAAAATTAGTTTTTTGATCCTATTCTTTCGATTCCAGTCGTTAAAACAAAAATTTATGATATGTGGGATAGGCCCATTGTACTGGCGTCTGTCATTAAGTTTTGACATTAAAAACCGTTACGCTCGTAGACAGTGACGTAATGACAGGTTTAGTGCAAAATCAGTGCATAGAAGAAGGCAATATATCGGCCGATGCACGTCATTGACGTTTAACGCGCCTCGTTGCCAGATGTTTAGTTTTTTCATTAAAACACGAACTTTACAAAAATTTTGTTTTATTTACTTCTTATACAGGGTGTCCCACGACGAAAGACATCGATTGATATTGGAAAAAGTATAAATAGGAGAGTTTTGAACATTTGGCAAGATACTGATGATATAGACTTTATAGTCTAAGAGTAAGGATATTAAATTGCAAGTTTAAAGGTAAAATATTTTTTAAAGTTTAGAAATAATTTTTTAAGAATTAGGTTTATTTTACCCTATTTTTAGCTTTGAAGGCTAAGAGTTTTCTTAACTTAAATTCTTTTAAATGAAGTTATTAAAAGAAAATAATAAGGTTATTCTCGACAGAGTGATAAAAGATGAAAAAGTTGAAAAAAAAGAGATTTTGGAATAAAAGGGGGCGATATTTTCTATTGTTCTTAGTATTAATGTCCTGAAGGTTATTCGTAAATAAAAGTAAAGAGCAATAAGAGTTAAAATGATTAATATAATAGATAAAAAGAAAAATTTATTATAAATTATTTCATTTAATAAAAAATCCAATAAATGGGGGTAAGCCTCCTAAAAATTTATAAAAAAGAAGAATTTAATTGATTTATTAGGAGATAGTTTATCGATTTGTCTAAAAAAAAAGATTTTATTTAGGTTAAGTAAAAAAATAATATTTAAGTTTATAAAAGAATAGATTGAGAAATACAATAATCATGAATTTAAAGATCTTGATAGAGCAGAGAGTATCCATCTAACATGGTTTATTCTCAAATAAAACGAAATTTTTAATGCTCAAAATGATTCCGTCATAAAAAATGTGGGTTTCTATTTAAAAAACTTGAAATTTTTTATTTTTTTTAGTGGCAAGTTTATGATTTTTTTTTTGACGACCCTGTATACAAATGAGTCATTACGCACCCTCAGTTTAATAAAACGATCCTTTATTTACAATAACCCAAAGTTTCATTGCAAAATGAAATACGGTTTTGACAGAGTACAAAAATATGTTGAGCGTTGCAACTGTCACTTTTTTGGAAAAACATTAAATATTTCCAGAACGGCTAGAGATAGGCATAGGGCATTGTACACAAAAGTTGGTCAGAATTTTGTGAGGAATCCAAATATGTAATAATATATAGGGTGTTCTATTTAAAATAAGAAAGTTGTGTCCGGTATAAACGGAAGTGCAACCATCTTGAAAATATTTTAGTTAGATTGGGCATGCCCACATCAGTATCATGCCAAATTTTCAAAACTCTCCTGTTTATACTTTTTCCAATATCAATCGATGTCTTTCATCGTGGGATACCCTGTAGAAGTTGACGCAGTTTTTTAACAGAGAATTTTGAATAACACTATTAGTTAATATTGAGTTTTTTTTGTCTCTCTCTGTGTCAAGTCATCAACAACAAAAACAAAAACAGGAAACGGTCAACTAGCAATCTGGCAACAACGCACACAACTCGTTAAACGTCGAGAAGGTCACGTTTGTGTCAGAATTGCGTTCAGTTAATAAGCGCGTGTTAGAAAGAGAGCGCAACTGATCGCTAAAGCAAAACGAATGCATTTTCAAAACGTCAAACTCACTGATGACGTGCATCGCTCCCATTAGTGCCCTGGACCATACTTCCATACCGTTTCAATGACATTTGATAGAGCAGGACACCAACTAAACATGTCAATGGAAAAACCACATAAAATGGAGGAAACTTACCGGCAAAGCAAACAAATTAATTCCGTGTCTGGCCGTGTTTTTGTCGTACAAACAAAGGATGGCAAAACAGCGCAAAGCTTTCATTTTGATCCTTTCGTTGTCGTCGCACAGGAACGACGGCAAGAATTCAGTCTTTAGGAACATAAAACCGGGTATAAGATGGTCGACCTAAATTTACAAAAAAAAAAATAAATAAACATTAACCTAAAACCCCCTAAAAGTTTAAAAAATCCAAGAAAACCACTTTGAACTTAATAAAAATGTAATAAAAAATTATGCCTGCTTTATACCTCTCAATTAACAATTAAACTAAACTTTCATTTAAACTAAAATTAATTTTAAATTAAAGTTAAACCAACTTTATTAAAGTTCGGCTTAATTCGTTTAAATTCGTTGACTTTCGGAACTATCACTGTCATACTTGTCATCACTCATGATGTAAATTGCTGTCTTCTATTGCGATACGTAGGCTATTAGACTTGAATCGTCTATTTCCATAATTGGATTTTTTACCGAAAAAGTGGTTTAAGAACAAATTTTTTAAATTATTTTAATAAAAATTTTCTTTATCCACAAAACACGCGCAATGACGATGACAATAGAAACGTCAACGTCAAACATCAACGTCGAACGTCCAGTAAGTAAAAACAGTCATTTATTTTTCTAATTATTAATTTGTAGTATAAACCTAAACAAGATTTCTTAGTTTAAATATTAATTTTAGTGGAAATTTAAATTTAATTTAATTCTTAAATGGGAGGTATAAAGCAGGCATTACTAATTTTCAGTTAATTTAAATTAAATTAATTTTTTTTTTATTTGGAGGTATGAACCGTCCAATTAGAGTAATTCAAATGCCGGAAAGTTCGTTTTTAAAGAACCTTTTATTGGATTTATTTCCCTTGAACCTGACCGAGCTGTCCTTTCCTTCTTTGGTATTCGGAAACCAGAAAAAAACAGTCAAAATGGATAACAAATCGTTTGTCAACTCCCCACGTCGAACCTCAACGGTTGCTTGATTGAAGACAAAAGTACAATTAGAAAAGTAAAATTCAATGTGACAGGAAAATTTACCAGTAAATTTATGAGACTAATTGAAATTTTCCTGAAAGATTTCCTGTCATAAATTTGATTTTTAAATCGGAATCACTACACTTTTCATGCACCCCCTGTATAGTAGCGGCAGTAACGGACTGTGAAACTGAGTTTAGCAGGTCTTTACGAACATTTTTGCTCTCTTTCAAATTTTTCGTAACTTTCGCCGTTTCTGAGTTATTCAGCAAAAACTAGTTTGCTGCAACAAATTTTCAAATCCAGTTGGTTGAAATTTGTACACCCTGTAACTCGGTTATTTTTGGGAGTTCAGGGTGGTTCAACCACTCAAAAGAACCGTTTTGAGCTGTTCTTTTCGGTGGTGTTGAGCAAAAAATTCTATCTGAAAAATTGCGTACAGGGTGACCAAAATAGTGAACCACCATACTTTCCAGTGGTTGTAAAATCTGTAAAATCCACTTGGAGTGGCCGATTTATGTTTTTAAGCAAATTTTTGGAATCCTCATTAAATTTCCTATCCAATAACCTCAAAAAACACCACAAAATTTGGTACAATCACGGAGAAAAGAAGTGTCACAATTTGAAATGACAGAAACACACTTTGAAAGGACAGTCAGAGACAAAATTGCCTGTAAAACCCACTTGGAGTGACTGAATCATGTTTTTAAGCACATTTTTGGAATCCTCATTAAATTTCCTATCCAATAACCTCAAAAAACACCACAAAATTTGGTACAGTCAGGGAGAAAAGAGGTATCGAAGTTTGAAATGCCAGAAACAGTTTGAAAAGACAGTCAGAGACAAAATCGCCTGTAAAACCCACTTTTTGTGAGAAAATGACAGTTTTAAGTAAACATTTTGAATCTTCATTAAATTTCCTATCTAATACACTGAAAAACCACGTGACAACTGTTCCTGACGTCAAAAATCAGTGTTCAAAAAAATGTTCTTGCAGTATTCGATATAAAACGTGTTTCTAAGATTTATGACAGTTTTTACAACATTTTAACAGCAGTTTAGAAAAAATAATTAAAACAACACTTACATTGACAGTTCGTAGAATCGCCCAGGCAATATCCAAACATTTAATGTTGGTCTGATGATCGGTAAACGTATCGACCATCAGACCAACAAGCTTCATCTGGTCTACTCTAACCGCCAAATTGTCAAATTCGTTAATCTGAATTTGGATATCGGCCATTTTGTTCTTCGCACGATCCACTTCCAGGTAATTCGCTGATTCGATGGCTTCATCCAGTTCGCTTTTCAGTTTATTCAAATTTACTTTCAGTTTTGATAACTGCAAAAAAAACAAGAAAAGGTTGTTTTTTTGACAGTTGTAATGTTAAACGACAGCTTAAGACATAAAATTTGACAGTTCTGACACTTAATGACACTTTATAGTCAGGTGATGTCAGGTTATAACTATTAAAAGTCATTCAAAAGTGGCACAAAACTGTCAAATCCAAAACATCGTTTGACTGATTTGACAGATGTCAAAAGACAATAGAACGCTATTTATCAGATAGTCACTTGACAAATGTCAAAAACAATCATTTAAAAACCAGAAAATACATTGTTGGCTCTAGCCCAGTATAGGAAGTAACTAGTTTGCCCTTTGAGGTTTCCCAGGCAAACTTTGACAGTGGTGGTGTATTTGACAGTTGTCACGTGACCCTAGAACATTACTTACACAGACTAGTGTCAAATTAACAACAAAAAAGCTGTAAAACTTGTATTTTCGGTGTAAAACAGCATGAACTGAACATATTTGGTCTCTATGAGTCTGCCAAGGCATCCTTTGACTGTTTTGACGTATTTGACAGATGTCATAAAATAATAGGACGCTATTTACCAGAAAATCACGGGACAAATGTCAAAACAATCATTACAGAACTGGAAAATACATTTTTGGCTGCTGCACTGCAAAGAAAGTGAGTAGTTTGCTTCTTTAAGCTTTGACGGAGAAATTTTGACAGTCGTAACCTATTTGACAGTTGTCACGGGACCCTAGAACGTCACTTACGCAGACTGTCACGTGAATAGTGTCAAAGTAACAGTAACAAAGCTGTGAAACTTGTATTTTAGGTAGAAAAACAGTATAAATTTGTTTATACTTTGTCTCTATGAGCCTGCCAACGTATCCTTTAACTGTTTTGACGTATTTGACACATGTCATAAGACAATAGGACGCTATTTATCAGATAGTCACGTGACGAATGTCAAAACAATCACTACAAGCGTGGAAAATACACTTTAGGCTGCTGCACTGCATAGAAAGTGCCTAGTTTGCCCCTTTGAGGTTTTCCAGGCAAATTTTGACAATGGTGGCATATTTGACAATTGTCTAACTGTTTTGACGTATTTGACACATGTCATAAGACAATAGGACGCTATTTATCAGATAGTCACGTGACAAATGTCAAAACAATCACTACAAGCGTGAAAAAATACACTTTAGGCTGCTGCACTGCATAGAAAGTGCCTAGTTTGCCCCTTTGAGGTTTTCCAGGCAAATTTTGACAATGGTGGCGTATTTGACAGTTGTCACGTGATCCTAGAACATCATTTACTCAGGACTGGCACGTGACTAGTGTCAAATTAACAGCAGCAAAGCTGTGAAACTATATTTTGGCTGTAAAAGTATGAACTTGTTTGTATTTGGTCTCTGTGAGTCTGTCAACATTTTTTGACTGGTTTTGAGGTATTTGACAGATGTCATTCGACGCTAGGACGCTATTTATCATGTGACAAATGTCAAAAATAACTATTGCATTCTGGAAAAAATATTTTAAACAGGAATATAACATTGTTTACCATCATTTTACCCCACTTAACCCAGTTTGGATTGGTAATTAAATTAATGGAAAATTTTACCGCAAAATCTTGTCGCGTTGATTTTTCTGCCCGGCTACGTCATCAACTGGATACTGCAAGTCTGATATAATTTCCAAACCAAAACTGCACATTCGATTGGCATCTAAAAACTTATCTACAGTACCTACAAGAAGAAGGAAAAATTCAACAAAGTTCGATTATTCCTCCGCATACAAATCAGAGGATAATCTGACAGTTATCGCGTGACCGCGCTAATCGTACACAATGGAGTGTCACGTGACAATTGTCAATTTGCTTGGTCTAGCGAGAAATAACCGTGTAAACGTACCAAAAACAGTTTCAAACACATCGTCCATTAAACAGCCATTTTTCAGTACGAACTGTACTAGAGACTGTACGGACCGTATACTGTGCGGATCTGACATTTCTAGTTTTTTCAAAATCGCAACAGTTTGCTTCAGAATGTACTGTTCTTCCACGTAACGTTCGCCGTTCGAGTTTAGACACTTTCCTACAAAACTAATGACGATTTACTAGCACATTTTCTACGGTGATTGGTCAAAAAAGCTTGCTGCTTTTTTTTGACCAATCACAAAATACCTTTAGTGCTTCTAAATTGACTTGAAGCTTGACGACAGCTGTCAGCTGTCAAATTTATCAAAAACTGTGTAAAAAAAGATTCTTACAACTAATTTGGAAAATTTTCAGTTCCCTAATTAGTGCGCTTGCTTAAGTAAGTACTTTGGTTACTTCATTTTGATTTCTGGCTTGTTTCGAATGGACTACAACGAATTTTTTGACAGTTGGCATGCGCGACACATTTGACAGTTGACAGGCTGCAATCAAACAAACTTTATCAGGCGGATACTAAATTCTAATAATGACGAGCCACTCAGTCGATAACAGATAAAAACATCCAAAGTAACAATTATTTTGACAGTTGTGGCATATTTAACAATTAACAACAACTAACTGCCTTAAAGTGAATAAGTTTACGTTTTTTACCACTGAATGAAATTTTTTGACAACTGACAGTCTACTAGGCATACATGACAAAATTGACAAGTGACAGCTGTCTTGCACCGGATTTGGATGTGACGGAATTGTCAAACTTATTGTTACGATTTTCCCGTGGGTTCACACAAAGTCAGTTTAACTGAACAATTAATAAATTTATTAACACTTCAAAACACTCCGTACAATAATTAACACAGCTACTAAAAACACTACTAGAATTCCACAATTATTCCACTATTTAAACTTTACCGCGTTCCTAAATTCACTGCTACTGCGGTCGAGACCGCGTCTTTTATATTCGCAAACCACGTTCTAGAATGACCGCGAAACGCTTCGCGGGTTGCCTTGATCATTCAAGAATCTTCGAGGTAGCGTTTCCTAACTGTGGCCTACTTTAATACGCGCCCGGCCAGATATTGCGGCGCATCGGTTTCATCCCGAAGCGAGCGCTTGTTAAGAAGTATCGAGCATAGTAGGCCCAGACCGTAACACTGCCCCCCTCTTAAAGCTGATCGTCCCGATCCGCTTCATCTAATCCGTGGTATTTCTTGAGTCTGTCCAGATGGACAATTTTCATCTTGGCTTTGGGGCTGCGTTGGACTCTGTACACGACGTCGTTTAACCTTTTTACCACATTGTAAGGTCCCTCCCAAACAGGTGTTAATTTCGGTGATTTGCCTTTCTTCCTCTGAGGGTTAAACAACCAAACTTTATCATCCTTCTGGAACCCTCCCGAATTGGCCCTCAGATCATAACGAGCTTTCATCTTGTCGCTAGTTAGATTCAAACTTCCCCTGACAGATCATGGATGTTCAGTAATCTGTCTTGCAACTCGTCAACGTAGTTTCTCAATGTTCGTGCTTTGGCCTGTTGGAGATCCGAACACCACATCACATGGAAGTCGCAGTTCTCGACCAAACAGAACTTTAGATGGTGACTGTCCCGTTGAGTTGTGGACTGCTGCTCTATAAAGCCATCAAGAAGAGCGGAATATGCTGGTCCCAATCTTTCTGATGCTGATCAACAACCTTTGAGAGATGTTGCTCTATGGTCTTATTAAATCTCTCGACCATGCCATCCGACTGAGGATGAAGCGGCGTCGTTCGGGCTTCCTAATGCCTAGCAGGTCACAGAGCCTCTGAAAGAGCTTGGACTCAAAGTTTCGTCCCTGATCAGAGTGTAACTCCAACGGCACACCAAATCTACTGAAGACATTTTCGACGAGAATATCAGCGACTGTGCTGGCTTCTTGATTTGGAATCGCAAACACCTCAGGCCATTTGCTAAAGTAATCCATGGCAACAAGGATGTACTTGTTGCCTCTGTTGGTCTCCGGAAAAGGCCCAGCGAGTCTATGGCTAAACGTTCGAAAGGCAATCCGACGTTGTACTGCTTCATAGGTACCCGGGATCTCGTCTGTGGTCCGTGGCTAGCTGCACAAATGGAACATTGTCGACACCATGATTTCACGTCTTGGCAGTAGTTCACCCAGTAAAAGCGTTGCCGGATTTTGTCCAAAGTTCTTATTTACTCCCAATGAGCACCAGTCTTTCCATTGTGCATTTCCTCCAGTACGTGGTCGACCCTTCCTCTGGGAACTACCAGCTGCTTCCTTATCTCTTTTCCATCGGCACTCTCCCAAGCTCTTTTTAGCAAGCCGCCTTCAACCACAAGCGAGTCCCACTGAGCCCAAAGTGCTTTGAACGTCAGGCCTTTGCTAGAGATTTCTTGCCATGTTGGTCTTGGCTCGCTTTGTTCCTTTCTCAACAACAATGGGCCTATGTCGCTGTCTTCTAGTTGATCCTTCCTAATCTCATCGGGACTCCATTCATCATTGGTCTTCAGCTGAACGAACCATTCTGATGGACACACAACGCCTTCACGTTGTTCCGCTTTCTGGCAATGTTTGCATTCTTCGGCGCAAGGTCTTCTTGATAGAGCATCTGCGTTATTATGCAGCTTTCCGGGTCGATGCTTGATGTTGAAATTTATATATGCTGGAGTTTTTCAAGCCATCTTGCTACTTGTGTCCTGTCTTCGGTTGTTTCATTTCCGAGGAGCCACTTGAGTTCCGCATGGTCAGTCCTTATCAAAAATTCCTGTCCGTACAAGTACTTGTGAAAGTGATCGACTGATTTTACTATTGCCAGTAGCTCTTTTCTCGTTACACAGTAGTTCCGTTCTGCTTTGGTAAGTTTCCTACTGAAGTATTCTATGACATGTTCCTCTCCGTTTTGGATTTGAGACCATATACACAGCTCCAATACCAGAATTACTGGCATCTGTGTCTAAAATGAACTTTCCTTTTGGTTGTGGATAACTGAGGATGGGACTGGAGCAAAGTGATGCCTTTAACCTTCTGAACGCCTGATCACATTGGGTATTCCAACAGTAGGGGTGTTTTGTCCTCAGTAAGTTGATGTAGCGGAGCTGCGATGTTGGCAAATCCCTCCACAAACCGTCTGTAGTAGGTGGCAAGTCCTAGAAAGCTTCTGAGTTCGTGTTTATCCTTTGGTACTGGCCATTCTCTAATTGCTTGGATCTTCTTGTCGTCCGTCTGGATTCCGTCGACCGTCACCACATGCCCAAGGAATTCGACTTGCTTTTGGAAGAACCAACACTTTTGGCGTTCAATCGAAGATGGGCACCACCTATTCTAGCAAATACTTCTTGCAAGTTGTCCAGATGTTCTTCAAAAGTTTTTCCCATCACCATGATATCGTCCAGATAAACCAAGCAAGTTTTCCAGTTAAGGCCACGAAGCACAATTTCCATTAGTCTTTCAAACGTAGCAGGAGCATTACAAAGTCCGAAGGGCATCACATTGAATTGGTACAGCCCATTTCCAGCAGAAAAAGCAGTCTTCTCCTTATCTTGCTCCTCAATGCCAACTTGCCAGTACCCACTCTTCAAATCTAAAGTAGAAAACCAACAGGATCCTGCCAAAGTCGTCAGTGTGTCGTCGATACGGGGAAGTGGATAGCTGTCCTTTTTGGTCACGTCATTCAGTTTTCGGTAATCTACACAAAATCTGCTTGATCCATCTTTCTTAGTGACCAGAACAACAGGTGATGACCAAGGGCTGCAGGATTCTTCTATAACTTCCGTCGTCAAGCATCCTGTCCACTAATTCCTGCACTTCCTGTTGTTTGGCTATTGGTAGTCTCCTAGGTGGTTGTCGAATCGGTTGTGCATTGCCGGTGTTAATTCGGTGTTTTACAATGGTAGTTTTTCCATATTGTTCGGTGTTCCAAATATGCTACCATGGTCCAAAATCAGTTTCCGAGCCTTCTTCAGTTGTGGTGTTGACAGATGTTTCCAGGTCTTTTCAAGTTCATTTAAGAGCTTGTTTTCCCCCAACTGCTCCTCCTGTTTCTGGTAAACCCATCGCAATTGGTTATTTTGACTACAGGCTCGAATACCGCAATAATTTCGCCTTTGTTGATTTTTTACGTCGTCTGAAAAAATGTTTGCAACTCTTATTGGGACTTCACTTCCTCCATTTACAAGTGATTTCCCAATGAGGCATCTTCTGGTCGGTCCGGGTTTCGTACAAGTCCAACACAGCTCCCAGAATTCTGCTCCAATTGTCCAATAATTATTTGCTCGGAATTGCCGCTTATTTTTACTGTCTGAGATGCCAAAACATTAATGGGTGACTCACAGCGGTGACTGGTTGACAGGATGAACTCTTCACTTCCAAACCTTAGGATATTTTGTTCGGGATCAAAAGAAAATCCATGTTGACGAATCAGGTCCATTCCCAGAATAAATTCATCTTCAATATCCGCTACTAACACAGTGTGGTGAAACGTAATCCTTCCAAGGCAAATCTTGACTGTTATTTCTCCTAAAACTTTAGCCGATTCTCCAGTCACAGTGCGCAGGAGAATACTTCTTCGTAAAGGCTTAATTTGACTTTTACCCACAAGGTTTGACCGGATCAAAGATACTGCCGCACCGGTATCCAAAGTAAAAGTAACGTTCATCGCATCCACCTTTCCATCTACGTTCAGGCTTCCCATTGATCTACCCAGGCTTCTGATGGAGATAATTCTGGGGGCTTTGTCTTCGCTAGTCAACATTCGCCCCGTAATGTTGACTAGTGGGAGTTTTCCTGGTCCCTCCTGGATGGTTGTACGTCCCTCGTTGGAGAGCGGGACGGTATCCTTACTCGACAATCTCGTTTGATGTGTCCCGTACGTCCGCATCGATAACACTCCACTCTAGTGATCGGGCGTGACCGTTCTAACTGTGTGGACTGGCCATTTGCTAATGCTGCCATTTGTTGCACTATTTGGCCGAACATTGATTCAATTTTATTCATTGGTGTAGCAGCATGATCGGCTGGCGGTTCTCTCTCCTCTTGAATAGTCACGGCCCTGATCCTTGGCTTTAAGTCATTGCACGCAGCTTCAACTTCCAGCGCTCGAATTAGTAATTCGCTGCTGTTGCTTCCTTTGAACATCTTCAGCATTTTCTTTACTTCCAGATCTCGAATCCCATCTACAAAACACTGTGCCACAAGTTCTTCTTGGATTTCATCCGGGACGGCTGGGTAAGCCAGATGCACAAGGCGACGAATTTCGGCCTCAAACTCTTGTAAATTTTCACCAGTTTTCTGCAGTCTTGCCTTTAATTGTGTTTGGTACACTCCTTTCCTATGCTGATCCCCATAACGTCGTTCTAATGCAGCTACTAATGCGTCATAGTTGCTTTGTTGGGCGATAGGCAGAGTCTGTAACAACTCCAATGCAGGTCCTCGTAATGCCACCACCAGTGCTACAGCCTTTTCCTCGTTACTCCATCTATTTGCATTTGCAGCGGCCTCAAATTGGAGTTGGTACGTTGCCCATGAAGTTTGACCATCGTATGTGGGAGGCTTGATCTTGTTGAGCCCGTTTCCGGTGAACACTGTAGAGCTGACTCCTCTGCTGTCAATTTTCTGCTCTAAGTCGCGTAGCTTTATCTCGACATCATTCTGAATTTTATTCATGTCCTCCCGAACATCATTAATGTCCTCCCGAACATCGTTCTGAATTTTATTAATGTCCTCCCGAACATCATTGAGACTATGGGTTACATACTCTTGGATTTCTGTCTTGTTCCGTGCTAGAACGTTCAATATTTCTACGTTACGTTTTTCTTGCCGCTCTCTATCTTCTTGACGCATTTCTATATCTTGTTGTAGCATTCTTTCTTGTTGTTGTCGAATTCTTTCTTGTTCTTCCTTCTCTTGTTGTCGAATCCTTTCTTGTTCTTCCTTCTCTTGTTGTCGAATCCTTTCTTGTTCTTCCTTCTCTTGTTGTCGAATCCTTTCTTGTTCTTCCTTCTCTTGTTGTCGAATCTTTTCTGTTTGTTGTCGAATCCTTTCTTGTTCTTCTTTGTCTTGTTGTCGAATCCTTTCTTGTTCTTCTTTGTCTTGCTGTCGAATCTCTTCTTGTTTTCCAAGCATTGCCATAATAGCTGCAAGTTGGGCCTCCATGTTTGCACTTTGACGTCTTGTTATTGGCATAAAATAAATTTAACACACCACTGTTCCGAAAATCTCTAGTCCGGTTCTGAACACAAGTCTTTAACCCGAAGTTTAGTTCAAATTCACGTCGCACTAAAGTCTGATCGCACTTCTGACACCAATTGTTACGATTTTCCCGTGGGTTCACACAAAGTCAGTTTAACTGAACAATTAATAAATTTATTAACACTTCAAAACACTCCGTACAATAATTAACACAGCTACTAAAAACACTACTAGAATTCCACAATTATTCCACTATTTAAACTTTACCGCGTTCCTAAATTCACTGCTACTGCGGTCGAGACCGCGTCTTTTATATTCGCAAACCACGTTCTAGAATGACCGCGAAACGCTTCGCGGGTTGCCTTGATCATTCAAGAATCTTCGAGGTAGCGTTTCCTAACTGTGGCCTACTTTAATACGCGCCCGGCCAGATATTGCGGCGCATCGGTTTCATCCCGAAGCGAGCGCTTGTTAAGAAGTATCGAGCATAGTAGGCCCAGACCGTAACATTATGTTCGTTTGGCAACACTGTAAACACTTGGTAATAATTCAAGACAACGGCAGGTTGCAAGCATTACAAACATTTAGGTAATAAATTAGAAAAATGGTCAGTTTTGAGCAACACTGTAAATATTTGGTAATAAAGTAGAAAAATGGTCAGTTTGGCAACACTGTAAATATTTGATAATAAATTAGAGAAAATGGTCAGTTTGGCAACCACTGTAAAAATTTGCTAATAATTAGAAACATGGTCAGTTTGGCAACACTGTAAATTATTTGGATAATAAATTAGAAAAATGGTCAGTTTGGCAACACTGTAAAAAATTGGTAATAAACTAGAAACATGGTCAGTTTGGCAACACTGTAAAAATTTGGTAATAAAGTAGAAAAATGGTCAGTTTGACAACACTGTCAAAATTCGGTAATAAAGTAGAAAAATGGTCAGTTTGGCAACACTGAAAAAATTTGGTAATAAAGTAGAAAAATGGCCAGATTGGCAACACGTGTGAAAATTTGCTAATAAATTAGAAAATGGTCAGTTTGGCAACACTGTCAAAATTTGGTAATACAGTAGAAAAATGGGTCAGTTTGGCAACACTGAAAAAATTTGGTAATAAAGTAGAAAAATGGCAACAAAAAATTTCGAAATAAAGTAGAAAATGGTCAAACACTGTGAAAAATTTGCTAATAAATTAGAAAAATGGTCAGTTTGGCAACACTGTAAAAATTTGGTAATACAGTAGAATAATATGGTTTCAAACAAAAATTCGGTAATAAAGTAGAAAATGGTCAGTTTGGCAACACTGTAAAAAATTTCGTTAATAAAGTAGAAACATGGTCAGTTTGGCAACACTGTAAATATTTGGTAATAAAGTAGAAAAATGGTCAGTTTGGCAACACTGTAAAAAATGGTAATAAATTAGAAATATGGTCAGTTTGGCAACACTGTAAATATTTCGTAATAAAGTAGAAAAATGGTCAGTTTGGCAACACTGTAAAAATTTGGTAATAAGTTAATAAAATTGCCAGTTTGGCAACACTGTGAAAATTTGCTAATAAATTAGAAAATGGTCAGTTTGGCAACACTGTAAATATTTGGTAATAAAGTAGAAAAATGGTCAGTTTGAGCAACACTGTAAAAATTTGTAATAAATTTAGAAAAATGGTCAGTTTGACAACACTGTCAAAATTTGCTAATAAATTAGAAACATGGTCAGTTTGGCAACACTGTAAATATTTGGTAATAAATTAGAAAAATGGTCAGTTTGGCAACACTGTAAAAAATTGTTAATAAATTAGAGAACATGGTCAGTTTGGCAACACTGTAAATATTTGGTAATAAAGTAGAAAAATGGTCAGTTTGGCAACACTGTAAAAAATTGGTAATAAATTAGAAATATGGTCAGTTTGGACAACACTGTAAATATTTGGTAATAAATTAGAAAAATGGTCACTTTGGCAAAGACTGGAAAAATTTGGTAATAAAAAATTAATAAAATTGCCAGTTTGGCAACACTGTGAAAATTTGCTAATAAATTAGAAAAATGGTCAGTTTGGCAACACTGTAAATATTTGGTAATAAAGTAGAAAAATGGTCAGTTTGGCAACACTGGAAAAATTTGCTAATAAAGTAGAAAAAATGGTCAGTTTTGACAACACTGTAAAAATTTTGTAATAAATTTAAAAAATGGTCAGTTTGACAACACTGTCAAAATTTGCTAATAAATTAGAAACATGGTCAGTTTGGCAACACTGTAAAAAATTGCAGTAATAGTTTAATTAGAAAATGGTCAGTTTGAGCAACACTGTCAAATATTTGGATAATAAATTAGAAAAATGGTCAGTTTGGCAACACTGTAAATATTTGGATAATAAATTTAAAAAATGGTCAGTTTGGCAACCATGTAGGAATTCAATGCTAATAAATTAGAGAACATGGTCAGTTTGGCAACACTGTTAAAAATTTGGAAATAAAGTAGAGAAATGGTCAGTTTGACAACACTGTCAAAATTTGGTAATAAAGTAGAAAAATGGTCAGTTTGGCAACAACTGTAAAAAATTGGTAGTAAGTTAAGAGAAAGTGGCCAGTTTAGCAACACTGTAAATATTCGGTATAATAAATTAGAAAAATAGCCAGTTTGGCAACACAGTGAAACATTTAAATTAAGAAAATAGTCAGTTTGACAACATTGCAACAAAAATTCTTTAATGGGAAAATATAGTCAGCGTGGCAACACTGTAAAAACTTGGTAATAAATTAGGAAAATAGTCAGTTTGGCACCTTTGCAAAAAGTTAGTTTATAGATTCAAAAGTGGTCAGTTTGACAACATTGCAAAAAAAAATTACATAAATGTAAAAATCGGTAATAATTTGGCAACAATAAAGTTGCGTATCGATTTTAGTTTTTTTTTTGACAAATAAGACAAATTTGACAGCTGTCAATTGCAATCAAGTAAAAAACTTTTGACATTTTGAAGCATTGTCATTGGCTGTTCACTTTCTAGCAAAACAAACATGTTTTTCTGACAGTTGACAGTCAGTAAGGTGATTTTCTTGCGATATATTTAGGTTAGGCTAGCTTAAGTACAACACCCTGTATAATTATTTGAAAAATAAAGGGTAAAAACTTACCTTTTGATATACCGAGTGAAAAACACAATTTCGGGCACAATTCGATCTTCGTAGTGTTCCAGAGGCGAATTGGGACTGTAAAACAGAGAAATCAACATTTTCCAGTAAAAGGAGGCAGTTTCCCAGTTTAAAGGCCTCATCAGGAACGAACCGTTCGCTCGTAAGCGGTAAAGATTCAATGATCTGAGCGACGGATTTGCTTCTAAAAATCATTTTTCCAGAATTTATAATCTATTATACAGGGTGTTCCACGACGAAACACATCGATCGATATAATTAACTGCCTATAAGAAAGTTTAAAAAATTTGGCAACGTCGAAAAGCCCCAGAAGCTGTCAGTTTGGTGTGTGGTTGGAAAAACGTGAACCACTTTGACAATCCGAACTAGCTATGACGTTTAATGACACGCTTATAGTCACCTGACAGCTGTCCAAAACATTGTAAACAGTGCAGTGAAACTGTAAAACGTCTCCTTGAGGAATCGCGTCGCAAATTGTGATTCGTAACTCTATTTAGAGTTAAATTTGACAGTTATGACACTTGACAGCGTGGTTTGTAGTCAGGTGACAGTTGCTGTAACTATTAAATGTCATTTAGCAACGAAATGAAAATATAAATCGCATTGCAAGTTGTATTTATAGTTCCATAGAGTTAAAATAAAACAGTTGTGACATTAACGGACACTTTGATATGTTTTTTTACGTCATCTGACAGCTGTCAAAAAGTGACAGTCAAAAATAGTTCTCTATTTATAGTTCTCGTTAACTGACGTAAGTACCAAAGTGTTTCTTAACGTCAGAACTGTCAAATTTGGCTCGATGGAGCTATAAACACAACTTACGGTGCAATTCCTCAAAGAAACACATCTATTTGGCATTTTTATACTTTCAGGTCACTGGGTGAGTGAGTTTTGACAGTTATGACAGCTGTTCACGAAAGCTTAAAAGTGTTCCTTAACGTCAGGAATGTCAAATTGGACTCCTTGGAGCTTTAAATAGAATTTACAGTGCAATTTCTCACAGAAGCACATCTATTGGAATTTTATACTTTGGTTTGCATTTTAAGTTACTGGTGAGTGACTTTTGACAGTTATGACAGCTGTCACGTGACGTAAGAAAAGTATAAAAGTATTCTTTAAAGTGCCAACTGTCAAATTTGGCCCATTGAGCTTTAAATACCATTTACAGTGCAATCCCTCAAAGAAACACATTTATTTGGCATTTTATACTTTTAGGTCACTGGTGAGTGAGTTTTGACAGCTGTCACCTAACGTAAGAAAAGTATAAGTCTTCCTTGATCTCAAAACTGTCAAATTTGGCTACATGGAGTCGTAAACATAACTTTATAGTAGTGCAATTCTTCAAAGAAACGCATCTATTTGGCATTTTATACTGTCAGGGTACTAGTGAGTGGATTTTGACAGATATGACAGCTGTCACGTGACGTAAGAAAAGTATAAAAGTGTTTCCTTAACGTCAAAACTATTAAATTTGGCCCCATAGAGCTGTAAACACAACTTACAGTGCAATTATTCAAAGAAACACATCTATTTGACATTTTATACTTTCAGGTCACTAGTGAGTGGGTTTTGACAGTTATGACAGCTGTCACGTGACGTAAGAAAAGTATAAAAGTGTTCCTCAACATTCCAAGTGTCAAATTAGGCGTCATGGAGCTTTAAACCAAACTTACAGTGCAATTCTTCAAAGAACACATCATATTTGATGTTTTATACTTCCAGGACACTGGTGAAATGGATGTGACAGTTATGACAGCTGTCACATGACGTAATAAAAGTACAAAAGTTTTCCTTAAAGTCAAAACTATTAAATTTGGCCCCTTAAAGCTGTAAACACAACTTATAGTGCAATTCTTCAAAGAAACACATCTATTTGACATTTTATACTTTCAGGACACTGGTGAGTGGATGTTGACAGTTATGACAGCTGTCACGTGACGTAAAAAAAGTATTAAAAGTGTTCCTTAACGTCAGGATTGTCAAATTTGGCTCCATGGAGCTTTAAATGCAACTTACAGTGCAATTCCTCAAGGAAACACATCTATTTGACATTTTATACTTTCAGGACACTGGTGAGTGGATGTTGACAGTTATGACAGCTGTCACGTGACGTAATAAAAGTACAAAAGTGTTCCTCAACATTCCATGTGTCAAATTAGGCGTCATGGAGCTGTAAACCAAACTTACACAGTGCAATTCTTCAAAGAAACACATCTATTTGACATTCAATACTTTCAGGTCCTAGTGAGTGGATTTTGACAGTTATGACAGCTGTCACGTGACGTAATAAAAGTACAAAAAGTGTTCCTTAATGTCAGGACTGTCAAACTTGAGCTGTTAACACAACTTACAGCGTAATTCCGCAAATAAGCAACTATTTGTACTTTTCTAGTTTCGCGTCACTGGTGAACGGGTTTTGACAGTTAAGACAGCTGTCACGTGACGAATTTGGCTCCGTGGAGCTGTTAAAGATCGTTTTCCTGACATTCTCATATCGATCAAGGTCTTTCATCGCTAAAAACACCCTGTATTGCTTATACAGAGTACAAATACATACTTGAAGTAAAAACTATTTAAAATAAACTTTTGCAACTCGTTGGATAGTTGTACATCGTTGTCGTCCCCATCAATACGACACGATTTAAGCATTGCAATTATATCTTGATGGTAGCAATCCAACCAACTAATTTAAAAACTCGTTGGAAATGTATTGTTTGACTTTGTCGGACTGGTCGTTTATATGCCAATCCAAAGAATTATTCTACGATCACTTAGCTGCAAATCGATCGATAATAACCAAAAATTGCATGAAATGCACGATCTGCACCAATAAGATCTACTAATTTGACGAACCAGGCCGTAGAATAAAATGTTTATTACAAACTGCTGGTTGTTTCCTTAATTGGCGTTTCAAAAATATAAGAAACTAGACTCACTTTGCAACATTTATCATGTATTGGCCAGTAAAGAACATTTATCATGTTCCAACATGCCTGTACAACTTCAGGCAACATTTATCATGTTCAAAACCGATTGAAGCCGCAGCAACACCAAATCATGTTTGGAAATTCACTTCATTGAAGTCTCGCACATTTAAACCGAAAGTAACTTAAGTAAACATTAATTTATCATGTTGCGACATGCCAGTGTAGTTTAACGCAACATTTATCGCGTTCAAAATGTTATAAAACACTTTTATCATGCTAAAATTGCAATAATTGTCTTTAAACCACTTTTTAGTACATTGCTAGTCGGAATTTTTCATGTTGCAAAATTGCTATTTCAAGCAAGGCAACATTTATCATGTGTTAAAACATGTGAAAATCACAATCAGTGGCCGTTATCATGTTAAACGAGAATAATTCTTCTTCAAACAGTTTCATGGAAGTTTAAACGGAAACAAAGTTTACCAAAGAGTAATTTATCATGTTGCAAACATTACTGTATACTCTAAAGTAGTCTAAAGCAACATTTATCATGTTTAAGACTAACAGACAACTGAATCTACACTTTTCAAGCTTCCGAAGTCAAAATTTGGTTTCCTAATCAATTTTCAGGCTGTAAATGTGATAGTTTACTTGAAAATCATGAAAACTGACTCAAAATACAAATTTGATGTCAATTTCCATTGATACCAAGTGAATTTAAAGTTTTCAAAGCAACATTTGAAGTGTCTAAGTCAAAATTTGGTTTCCAAGGCAGTTTTCAAGGTTTTGAAGTCAAAATTAGGTTTCTAAAGCAGTCTTCAAGCCTTTGAAGTCAAAATTTTGTTTTTAAGGCAGTTTTCAAGGTTTTAAAGTCAAAATATGGTTTCTAAGGCAGTTTTCAATGTTTTAAAGTCAAAATTTAGTTTGCTAATCAATTTTCAGGCTGTAAGTATGATAGTTCACTTGAAAATCATGAAAACTGACTCAAAATACAAATTTTAAGTCAATTATCATTGATACAAAGTGAATTTAAAGTTTTCAAAGCAACATTTCAAGTGTCCAAGTCAAAATTTGGTTTCCAAGGCAGTTTTCAAGGTTTTGAAGTCAAAATTTGATTTCTAAAACAGTTTTCAAGGTTTTAAAGTCAAAATATGGTTTCAAAGACAGTTTTCAAGGTTTTGAAGTCAAAATTTGGTTTCCAAAACAGTTTTCAAGGTTTTAAAGTCAAAATTTGGTTTCCAAGGCAGTTTTCCAGGTTTTGAAGTCAAAATTTGGTGTGCTATTCAATTTTCAGGCTGTAAGTGTGATAGTTCACTTGAAAATCATGAAAACTGACTCAAAATACAAATTATAGGTCAATTTCCATTGATATGAGGTGATTCTAAAGTTTTTAAAGCAACATTTGAAGTGTCCAAGTTAAAATTTGGTTTCCAAGGCAGTTTTCAGGGTTTTGAAGTCAAAATTAGGTTTCTAAAGCAGTTTTCAATGTTTTAAAGTCAAAATTTAGTTTTTTAATCAATTTTCAGGCTGTAAGTATGATAGTTAACTTGAAAATCATGAAAACTGACTCAAAATACAAGTTTTAAGTCAATTTCCATTGATACAAAGTGAATTTAAAGTTTTCAAAGCAACATTTCAAGTGTCCAAGTCAAAATTTGGTTTCCAAGGCAGTTTTCAAGGTTTTGAAGTCAAAATTAGGTTTCTAAAGCAGTTTTCAAGCTTTCGAAGTCAAAATTTGGTTTCCTAATCAATTTTCAGGCTGTAAATGTGATAGTTTACTTGAAAATCATGAAACCTGACTCAAAATACAAATTTTAAGTCAATTTCCATTGATACAAAGTGAATTTAAAGTTTTCAAAGCAACATTTCAAGTGTCCAAGTCAAAATTTGGTTTCCAAGGCAGTTTTCAAGGTTTTGAAGTCAAAATTAGGTTTCTAAAGCAGTTTTCAAGCATTCGAAGTCAAAATTTGGTTTCCTAATCAATTTTCAGGCTGTAAATGTGATAGTTTACTTGAAAATCATGAAACCTGACTCAAAATACAAATTTTAAGTCAATTTCCATTGATACAAAGTGAATTTAAAGTTTTCAAAGCAACATTTCAAGTGTCCAAGTCAAAATTTGGTTTCCAAGGCAGTTTTCAAGGTTTTGAAGTCAAAATTAGGTTTCTAAAGCAGTTTTCAAGCTTCCGAAGTCAAAATTTGGTTTCCTAATCAATTTTCAGGCTGTAAATGTGATAGTTTACTTGAAAATCATGAAAACTGACTCAAAATACAAATTTGATGTCAATTTCCATTGATACCAAGTGAATTTAAAGTTTTCAAAGCAACATTTGAAGTGTCTAAGTCAAAATTTGGTTTCCAAGGCAGTTTTCCAGGTTTTGAAGTCAAAATTTGGTGTGCTATTCAATTTTCAGGCTGTAAGTGTGATAGTTCACTTGAAAATCATGAAAACTGACTCAAAATACAAATTATAGGTCAATTTCCATTGATATGAGGTGATTCTAAAGTTTTTAAAGCAACATTTGAAGTGTCCAAGTTAAAATTTGGTTTCCAAGGCAGTTTTCAAGGTTTTGAAGTCAAAATTAGGTTTCTAAAGCAGTCTTCAAGCCTTTGAAGTCAAAATTTTGTTTTTAAGGCAGTTTTCAAGGTTTTAAAGTCAAAATATGGTTTCTAAGGCAGTTTTCAATGTTTTAAAGTCAAAATTTAGTTTGCTAATCAATTTTCAGGCTGTAAGTATGATAGTTCACTTGAAAATCATGAAAACTGACTCAAAATACAAATTTTAAGTCAATTATCATTGATACAAAGTGAATTTAAAGTTTTCAAAGCAACATTTCAAGTGTCCAAGTCAAAATTTGGTTTCCAAGGCAGTTTTCAAGGTTTTGAAGTCAAAATTTGATTTCTAAAACAGTTTTCAAGGTTTTAAAGTCAAAATATGGTTTCAAAGACAGTTTTCAAGGTTTTAAAGTCAAAATTTGGTTTCCAAGGCAGATTTCCAGGTTTTGAAGTCAAAATTTGGTGTGCTATTCAATTTTCAGGCTGTAAGTGTGATAGTTCACTTGAAAATCATGAAAACTGACTCAAAATACAAATTATAGGTCAATTTCCATTGATATGAGGTGAATCTAAAGTTTTTAAAGCAACATTTGAAGTGTCCAAGTTAAAATTTGGTTTCCAAGGCAGTTTTCAAGGTTTTGAAGTCAAAATTTGGTTTCCAAAGCAGTTTCAAGCCTTTGAAAAAATTTTGTTTTTAAGGCAGTTTTCAAGATTTTAAAATCAAAATATGGTTTCTAAGGCAGTTTTCAATGTTTTAAAGTTTTTAGTAATCAATTTTCAGGCTGTAAGTATGATAGTTCACTTGAAAATCATGAAAACTGACTCAAAATACAAATTTTAAGTCAATTATCATTGATACAAAGTGAATTTAAAGTTTTCAAAGCAACATTTCAAGTGTCCAAGTCAAAATTTGGTTTCCAAGGCAGTTTTCAAGGTTTTGAAGTCAAAATTTGATTTCTAAAACAGTTTTCAAGGTTTTAAAGTCAAAATATGGTTTCAAAGACAGTTTTCAAGGTTTTAAAGTCAAAATTTGGTTTCCAAGGCAGATTTCCAGGTTTTGAAGTCAAAATTTGGTGTGCTATTCAATTTTCAGGCTGTAAGTGTGATAGTTCACTTGAAAATCATGAAAACTGACTCAAAATACAAATTTTAGGTCAATTTCTATTGATATGAGGTAAATCTAAAGTTTTTAAAGCAACATTTTAAGTGTCCAAGTCAAAATTTGGTTTCCAAGGCAGTTTTCAAGGTTTTGAAGTCAAAATTAGGTTTCTAAAGCAGTCTTCAAGCCTTTGAAGTCAAAATTTTGTTTTTAAGGCAGTTTTCAAGGTTTTAAAGTCAAAATATGGTTTCTAAGGCAGTTTTCAATGTTTTAAAGTCAAAATTTAGTTTGCTAATCAATTTTCAGGCTGTAAGTATGATAGTTCACTTGAAAATCATGAAAACTGACTCAAAATACAAATTTTAAGTCAATTTTCATTGATACAAAGTGAATTTAAAGTTTTCAAAGCAACATTTCAAGTGTCCAAGTCAAAATTTGGTTTCCAAGGCAGTTTTCAAGGTTTTGAAGTCAAAATTTGATTTCTAAAACAGTTTTCAAGGTTTTAAAGTCAAAATATGGTTTCAAAGACAGTTTTCAAGGTTTTGAAGTCAAAATTTGGTTTCCAAAATTTGGTGTGCTAATCAATTTTCAGGCTGTAAGTGTGATAGTTCACTTGAAAATCATGAAAACTGACTCAAAATACAAATTTTAGGTCAATTTCTATTGATATGAGGTAAATCTAAAGTTTTTAAAGCAACATTTTAAGTGTCCAAGTCAAAATTTGGTTTCGAAGACAGTTTTAAAGATTTTGAAGTCAAAATTTGGTTTCCAAATTCCTGGTCCAGAACCAGTACCAATTCTAGGAAATACCAAATTGTTGGGAAAAACTCCTTCAGGTGAGTTAGTTTACATTTTGTTTACAAAAGTTCACCCTGTATAAACAGAGTGAGCAAAAAATTTAAAAATTTCAAGTACTGGTAGAGGAAAGTGTGTTGCAGTAATGTCCCCAGTTTCGACAAGATCGATTCATCTGGAACGAAGATACAGGGTGTCCATTTCCAGTTGCCTTGAAATCAACTGGGGTTTGATCAAGTTCACCATCTGTGTCCGCATTAATGTACTGTTTTCAGTGAGACACCCTGTATATGTTCGACTAAAAAAAAATTTTAAATCAAGCATATAAATGCACAAATTTTCCTTCTGAGCAGTCCAGTGACATTCAGAAGACAATTTGACTTCTGAGCGATCTATAATATTCCTGAAATATTTAACGTAACACTTAATTGTTCCAAATGGCGTCAGAAACACCAAAAATGCAAAAACTATTTTCTGAAATACCCAACCAGGACTCAGAAGATCATAAATTGTTAAATTTGATTTCTGAGCCATTACTAAAAATAAGAAGATCTTAAGAGTTTAACTGGCTTCAGAAAACCATTAAATTGTCAAATTTGACTTCTGGACTGTCCAGTAAAATACATCAGCTTCAAAAATGTCAAACAAGTCTTCTGAGCTATTTATAATGACCAAAAGACCCTGAAAATGTCAAAGTTATCTTCTGAGAAACCCCAACAAAGAGGCAGAAGACCCTAAATTGTCAAATTTGACTTTTGAATCATCACTAAAACTGGAAAGACTTTAAAACATTAAACCTAACATTTAAACGTGCCAAAATGGCTTCAGAAGATTATTAAATTGTCAAATTTGAATTTTGGGCTGTCCAGTAACATTCAAAAGACCCAAAAATGTCAAATTTGACTTCTGAGCCATCCATAATGACCAAAAGACCCTAAAATGTTAAGCAAGAGCGTGCCAAAATGACTTCAGAAGAAGTAGTTCAGATTATTACAGTTTCTGAAGTCAACATTTGGTTTCCAAGGCAGTTTTCAAGGTTTTGAAGTCAAAATTTAGTTTCCAAGGCAGTTTTCAATGTTTGAAAGTCAAATTTTGGTTTCCTAATCAATTTTAAAGCTGTAAGTGTGATAGTTCACTTGAAATTCATGAAAACTGACTCAAAATACAAATTATAGGTCAATTTCCATTGATACAAAGTGAATTTAAAGTTTTCAAAGCAACATTTGAAGTGTCCAAGTCAAAATTTGGTTTCCAAGGCAGTTTTCAAGGTTTTGAAGTCAAAATTAGGTTTCTAAAGCAGTTTTCAAGCTCGTGAAGTCAAAATTTGGTTTCCTAATCAATTTTCAGGCTGTAAGTGTGATAGTTTACTTGAAAATCATGAAAACTGACTCAAAATACAAATTTTAAGTCAATTTCCATTGATACAAAGTGAATTTAAAGTTTTCAAAGCAACATTTGAAGTGTCCAAGTCAAAATTTGGTTTCCAAGGCAGTTTTCAAGGTTTTGAAGTCAAAATTTGGTTTGCTAATCAATTTTCAGGCTGTAAGTGTGATAGTTCACTTGAAAATCATGAAAACTGACTGAAAATACAAATTTTAAGTCAATTTCCATTGATACAAAGTGAATTTAAAGTTTTCAAAGCAACATTTCAAGTGTCCAAGTCAAAATTTGGTTTCCAAGGCAGTTTTAAAGATTTTGAAGTCAAAATTTGGTTTCAAATACAGTTTTCAAGGTTTTAAAGTTTTCAAGGTTTTCAAGGTTTTAAAGTTAAAATTTGGTTTGCTAATCAATTTTCAGGCTGTAAGTGTGATAGTTTACTTGAAAATCATGAAAACTGACTCAAAATACAAATTTTAAGTCAATTTCCATTGATACAAAGTGAATTTAAAGTTTTCAAAGCAACATTTGAAGTGTCCAAGTCAAAATTTGGTTTCCAAGGCAGTTTTCAAGGTTTTGAAGTCAAAATTTGGTTCCAAGGCAGTTTTCCAGGTTTTGAAGTCTATTCAATTTTCAGGCTGTAAGTGTGATAGTTCACTTGAAAATCATGAAAACTGACTCAAAATACAAATTTTAAGTCAATTTCCATTGATACAAAGTGAATTTAAAGTTTTCAAAGCAACATTTGAAGTGTCCAAGTCAAAATTTGGTTTCCAAGGCAGTTTTAAAGATTTTGAAGTCAAAATTTGGTTTCAAATACAGTTTTCAAGGTTTTAAAGTCAAACGTTAGTTTCCAAGGCAGTTTTCAAGGTTTTAAAGTTAAAATTTGGTTTGCTAATCAATTTTCAGGCTGTAAGTGTGATAGTTCACTTGAAAATCATGAAAATTGACTGAAAATACAAGTTTTAGGTCAATTTTTATTGACATGGGGTGAATCTATAGTTTTCAAAGAAACATTTGAAGTGTCCAAGTCAAAATTTGGTTTCCAAGGCAGTTTTCAAGGTTTTGAAGTCAAAATCAGGTTTCTGAAGCAGTTTTCAAGCTTCCGAAGTCAAAATTTGGTTTCCTAATCAATTTTCAGGCTGTAAGTGTGATAGTTCACTTGAAAATAATGAAAACTGACTCAAAATACAAATTTTAAGTCAATTTCCATTGATACAAAGTGAATTTAAAGTTTTCGAAGCAACATTTGAAGTGTCCAAGTCAAAATTTGGTTTCCAAGGCAGTTTTCAAAATTTTTAAGTCAAAATTTGGTTTTTTAATCAATTTTCAGGCTGTAAGTCCGATAGTTCACTTGAAAATCATGAAAATTGACTGAAAATACAAATTTTAGGTAAATTTCTATTGATATAAGGTAAATCAGAAGTTTTTAAAGCAACATTTGAAGTGTCCAAGTCAAAATTTGGTTTCAAAGACAGTTTTAAAGATTTTGAAGTCAAAATTTGGTTTCCAAGGCAGTTTTCAAGGTTTTAAAGTTAAAATTTGGTTTGCTAATCAATTTTCAAGCTGTAAGTGTGATAGTTCACTTGAAAATCATGAAAATTGACTGAAAATACAAATTTTAGGTCAATTTCCATTGATATGAGGTGAGTCTAAAGTTATGAAAGCAACATTTGAAGTGTCCAAGTCAAAATTTGGTTTCTAAGGCAGTTTTCAAGGTTTTGAAGTCAAAATTTGGCTTCTAAGGCAGTTTTCAAGGTTTTGAAGTCAAAATTTGGTTTCCTAATCAATTTTCAGGCTGTAAGTGTGATAGTTTACTTGAAAATCATGAAAACTGACTCAAAATACAAATTATAAGTCAATTTTCATGAATACGAAGTGAATTTAAAGTTTTCAAAGCAACATTTGAAGTGTCTAAGTCAAAATTTGGTTTCCAAAGCAGTTTTCAAGGTTTTGAAGTCAAAATTTGGGTTCCAAGGCAGTTTTCCAGGTTTTGAAGTTAAAACATTGTTTCCAAGGCAGTTTTCATAGTTTTAAAATTAAAATTTGGTGTGCTATTCAATTTTCAGGCTGTAAGTGTGATAGTTCACTTGAAAATCATGAAAACTGACTCAAAATACAAATTTTAGGTAAATTTCTATTGATATAAGGTAAATCTAAAGTTTCTAAAGCAACATTTGAAGTGTCCAAGTCAAAATTTGGTTTCAAAGACAGTTTTAAAGATTTTGAAGTCAAAATTTGGTTTCAAGGCAGTTTTCAAGGTTTTAAAGTTAGAATTTGGTTTGCTGATCAATTTTCAGGCTGTAAGTGTGATAGTTCACTTGAAAATCATGAAAATTGACTGAAAATACAAATTTTAGGTCAATTTCCATTGATATGAGGTGAGTCTAAAGTTATGAAAGCAACATTTGAAGTGTCCAAGTCAAAATTTGGTATCAAAGGCAGTTTTCAAGGTTTTGAAGTCAAAATTTGGTTTGCTAATCAATTTTCAGGCTGTAAGTGTGATAGTTTACTTGAAAATCATGAAAACTGACTCAAAATACAAATTTCAACAAACAATTCTCTATCAAGACTAGAAAATTCAAAAAATGCTCAAGTTTGCAACCAAATAACTTGTTCGTCGTTTCGCCGGTTTAGGGCAAAAATACACTGAAAGTTTTTTGTGAAAAATTAAATTCCCTGAAAAAATTTGTGAAAAAAATGACCTTAAAAAAAAATAAAAAAAAAATGGACTGACTCGCAAATAAATGACAAAATTAGACAAAAAAAATGAAAAAATAGTATTTTTTTTTTTATAAAACTATACGGTAGATTCTTATTGGTGCGGATAAAAGTGATACAAAAATTCTAAAAAAAAAAAAAAATTCAAAACTCACCTTAATGGCCCGAATTAAAGTGGAAACTTTCTGAAATGCCGTTAACCTCACTTTAAAATCCACATCCCTTGTGTGTTTGATAAGGTGACTTAGTGTTGTATGATTAACGCGCGATTTTCTCGGTTGCAAGTTGCCTAATCTACGGCAAATTCACGTTATTGAGGTTAGGAAATTGGCGGAAATTTGCTTGATACCTTAGCTTGACTGTCGTTTAGTAAAACGAGGAATTTGGCGGTCAGCGAATCGTTTAGGATCGTCCAACTTTTGAAATCGGTAGAGCGCTAGAATTGCTTGTTGCCTAATTATGCCTTTGTCGTCCTGAAATATGAGTAAATTACAGAAAAGAAACCGATTCTGACAGATCCAGAACTGTCAAATTTGACACTATGCAACAAGCAGAGCCAATGAAAAGCGTCAAAACGTACAAAGCCTAAACGCATTAACTCCCTATTTATTGTAAGGAATAAGTTTTGAATTGTTGTTTGGTTTGAGAAAATCGCCTGTAAAAACCCACTTGAAGTGAAAAAATGACAGTTTTAAGTACATTTTTGGAATCCTCATTAAATTTTCCTATCCAATAACCTAAAAAACACTACACAATTTGGTACAGTCAAGGAGAAAAATTGGTAGCAAAGTTTGAACTGACAGAAACACCGTTTGAAAGGACAGTCAGAGACAAAATCGCCTGTACAACCCACTTGAAGTGCGAAAATGACGGTTTTAAGCACATTTTTGGAATCCTCATTAATTTTCCTATCCAAAAACATAAAAAAACACTAAAAAGTTTGGTATAGTCAGTGTCAAAGTTTGAACTGCCAGAAACACAGTTTGAAAAGACAGTCAGGGACAAAATCGATTTTAAAACCCACTTGGAATGAGAAAATGACAGTTTTAAGCACATTTTTGAAATCCTCATTAAATTTCCTATCCAAAAACATAAAAAAACACTAAAAAGTTTGGTACAGTCAGGAAGAAAAGCGGTGTCAAAGTTTGAACTGTCAGAAACACAGTTTGAAAAGACAGTCAGGGACAAAATCGATTTTAAAACCCACTTGGAATGAGAAAATTACAGTTTTAAGCACATTTTTGAAATCCTCATTAAATTTCCTATCCAATAACCTCAACAAACACCACAAAATTTGGTACAATTAGGGAGAAAAGAAGTGTCACAGTTTGAAATGCCAGAACACAGTTTGAAAGGACAGTCAGAGACAAAATCGCTTGTAAAACCCACTTGGAGTGACCGAATCATGTTTTTAAGCACATTTTTGGAATCCTCATTAAATTTCCTACCTAATAACCTAAAAAACACTACAAAATTTGGTACAGTAAGGGAGAAAATTGTATCAAACTTTGAACTGACAGAAAAACCGTTTGAAAGGACAGTCAGAGACAAAATTGCCTGTAGAACTCACTTGGAGTGAAAAAATGACGGTTTTAAGCATATTTTTGGAATCCTCATTAATTTTCCTATCCAAAAAACATAAAGAAACACTAAAAAGTTTGGTACAGTCAGTGTCAAAGTTTGAACTGCCAGAAAACACAGTTTGAAAAGACAGTCAGGGACAAAATTGATTGTAAAACCCACTTGGAATGAGAAAATGACAGTTTTAAGCACATTTTTGGAATCCTCATTAAATTTCCTATCCAATAACCTAAAAAAACACTACCAAAATTGGTACAGTCAAGGAGAAAATTGGTATCAAAGTTTGAACTGACAGAAACACAGTTTGAAAAGACAGTCAGAGACAAAATTGCTTGTAAAACTCACTTGAAGTGCGAAAATGACGGTTTTAAGCACATCTTTGGAATCCTCATTAAATTTCCTATCCAATAACCAAGTTACAAAATTATTAATACTTCCAAACTTCCATCAGTTCATTTTTTTTAATGCAATAGCACCCTAATTGTGTGACGTTGTTGACAATTACTAATTTGATTTTTTCAACGCAATATCGCCCTAATTGATATCATTTAAACTCTGACACAACACTTTAACGTTGACATTTGCCTCATAACTGTCAAAACAGTGAAGCTATTAACGTTTATCTTGTATTTGCCCAGTATAATTGAATTGTTTCACACTTTGATAGTTCCATCAACAAAGTTTGTCCCTCCTTGTAGTTTGACAAATAAAGACAGTTGTGACGTTTATATGACAGTTGTCATGTGACACTCGAATGTTAACATTTACGTCACAACTGTCAAATAACTCCTGGTAAAGTCACTAAAGTCAGTTATTCTTGTTTTTTGGCCGCTGCAGACAAGGTGCCTCAAACTTGCCATTTTATAGGTCTATTGGCCATATAGGTCATTATTTGACATTTATGACGTACATGACAGCTATCACGTGACACTAAGACACTTTTCCATCTTAAGGTTACGTCACAACTGTCAAAATAGCCANACGNAGCNCAATTNCAGNTNAANCGNNCNNGCAATCNANTATCCTGATCCGCGTGANACCNCTNAAAAAGTCTGGANCNAGTAACATAAANNCNNATTCTCTGTAGCTTTCNACNAACCCTAANTCCGTAANGCCNCATNGTCGNTCTAANGCNCAACACGTTTNTTTTTACGACTNCTNNTTCNNACAGATNTCANTACACTACTAGAANNGTTTGTGGCATCGCTCTGACNAAAAGCTNTNTGANGGAGAGGNTNNTGCNCAGNGNAGCTAGTNGTNGTCNANAGNACNCANTGTTTTTNGCANACCGCGACACTGGNATCNGCTAGCCGANATTCCGNTTTCTNTTTTTTNTGGACCTANTGACCTCTTTGNAGCAANTGTGTGTGNCNATCCCCNGCTGCACGGGCTCCNTCAGGGACTCTGNAACGNTTCTGTAGGNNATANGNATGATATATTTCAGCGNTNTCGATTAAGGNGNCGCATCTCGNNANTGNTTTTGTTATCTCTCTCGTTTTCAAGTGAATATGTTCGGTGGCTCCATCTCTCGTCACTTATCTATCTTTAATACTCCATGTTTTTATTAAAGTTTAAATTAAATTTTTAATTTTTGTATTTGATTGTTTTCTTTGTAGCATTGCTAATAAATGAACATTATCATTTAAGAAAATGCATTAAATGTTTGTTTCACCCTGTAAACTGGGAATAAATCAATTTTGGAAAGCATCTTAAGAAAATTCAATTTAAATACAATTTTCGTATATAACTTTTTTCTAGGAGCACAAAATGGCTTCCACTTATATCAATCTTACGCAGGTTATTTTAATGGAAATTCCTATTTTAGCGTTGCAACTTTGTGATAGAGAGGAATGTCAAATTATCGGCACGCCCATCCTGGCCGCAAATACCGTAGTAAACCGAAAAAAATTGCCGATAAGAGCAATCGAACCGGAAGCGGTAAACCGATCATTACGTAATGGCTGGTAAATATTGCAGAGGGCAATTTTACGCGTTCCTTTTTAAGTAGCTGATCGTTGTCGGAGGCCCTGAAGAATTTTTTTATTACGGTCATTACAGACCTGAACTTATCGATTTCAAGCCGAATGAGCGCTTTAAAAGTGTCGATTATGTTCGCGAAGGCCGTTTTCGCTCTTTCGCGTAGGTTGTTAACTAAAATACCCCCTTTTTCTTCTGTCCTTGCAGGTCACGCAGTATTTGATGTTTTTATGCAAAATTGGCAGATTTTCTAAATTTTGTCATTTTCCAATCATTAAGTAAGTAGTAATTCACTGCTAATCTTCGTCGTTTTTGCAATAATTATACTGATTAATGTTCAAAGGTTGTCAATTGTTTAAACCTGGAAAATGTCCTGTGTTAGTTCAACAAAAAAACAAAATGGCGCTACACGTCAATCGGCCATTTTGAGTTCAATTGTCAGAAACTGGTCACGTGACAGCTGGATTGTGAGAAACTCTTAATTTTGTTTCTGTAAAATCATAATTTGACGTTATTGCAAAGATCAAGATGGCTGTTTATGTGTGAGCCGACCATTTTGGATTCACAAACTGGTCACGTGACCGATCGCTGCTAACCTTAGCGGTTTGCAATTATCGATCACTCTTAAAAGTTGTCGATTGTTTTTAAGCCTGTTTAACTTTGTTAGCTAATAAACTCAGATGGCGCTACATGTCAGTCGGCCATTTTGCGTCGTCGAACTGTCGCAAAACTGATCACGTGACAGATTGATTGTTTCTACGTAATTAGCGGCCTTCCAAAAGTATTTAATTTTCCAAACATGCGCATTAAATATAAAATGTCGCGATTGCACAGAAGATGGCGTCTGATGCTTGATCGGCTATTTTGGTACCGTCAAAGTCAATCACGTGACACAGTGATGGGTAAATTACCAGTAAAGTAAATATTTTACTTTACCAAGAAAATTTGACCGGTAATTTACTAGTAAATTACAAATACTCTATTTATGGCAGTTCGAATCTTGACATCGCTTTTCTCCCTGACTGTACCAAATTTTGACATGTTTTTTCAGGTTATTGGATAGGAAATTTAATGAGGATTCTTAAAATGTGCTTAAAACAGTAATTTTCTCACTCTAAGTGGGTTTTACTGGCAATTTTGTTCCTAACTGTTCTTTCAAACCGTCTTTCAGACAGTTTGTACTTTGGCACCAATTTTCTCTAATGCTTTACCGGATTTTGCAGTGTTTTTTATGTCATTGGATAGGAAATTTAATGAGGATCTTAAAAATGTGCTTAAAACAGTAATTTTCTCACTCTAAGTGGGTTTTACTGGCGATTTTGTTCCTAACTGTTCTTTCAAACTGTCTGAAAGACAGTTTGTACTTTGACACCAATTTTCTCCAAGGCTTTACCAGATTCTGCAGTGTTTTTTATGTAATTGGATAGGAAATTTAATGAGGATTCCAAAAATGTGCTTAAAATAGTAATTTTCTCACTCTAAGTGGGTTTTACTAGCGATTTTGTTCCTAACTGTTCTTTCAAACTGTCTGTACTTTGACACCTATTTTTCTCAAAGGCTTTACAGATGTTTAATAGGAAATTTAATGAGGATTCACCAATTTTCTCCTAATGGGTTTTACAGTCGATTTTGCTTTATCTTTCAAACCGTTCTGCAGTGTTTTTTATGTCATTGGATAGGAAAAATTTATTCCAAAATGACTTAAAACAGTAATTTTCTCACTCTAAGTGGGTTTTACTGGCAATTTTGTTCCTAACTGTTCTTTCAAACCGTCTTGCAGACATTTTATACTTTGACACCAATTTTCTCAAAGGCTTTACCGGATTTTGCAGTGTTTTTTATGTCATTGGATAGGAAATTTAATGAGGATTCCAAAAATGTGCTTAAAACAGTAATTTTCTCACTCTAAGTGGGTTTTACTGGCAATTTTGTTCCTAACTGTTCTTTCAAACCGTCTTGCAGACATTTTTTACTTTGACACCAATTTTCTCAAAGGCTTTACCGGATTTTGCAGTGTTGTTTATGTCATTGAATAGGAAATTTAATGAGGATTCCAAAAATGTGCTTAAAATAGTCATTTTCTCACTCTACGTGGGTTTTACAGGCGATTTTGCTCCTATTTGTTCTTTCAAACCGTCTTACAGACAGTTTATACTTTGACACCAATTTTCTCAAAGGCTTTACCGGATTTTGCAGTGTTTTTTATGTCATTGGATAGAAAATTTCATGAAGATACCAAAAATGTTCTAAAAATAGTCATTTTCTCACTTCAAGTGGGTTTTACTGGCGATTTTGTTCCTAACTGTTCTTTCAAACTGTCTGAAAGACGATTATACTTTGACACCAATTTTCTCTAAGGCTTTACCGGATTTTGCAGTATTTTTTATGTCATTCGATAGGAAATTTAATGAGGATTCCAAAAATGTGCTTAAAATAGTTGTTTTCTCACTTTAAGTGGGTTTTACTGGCGATTTTGTTCCTAACTGTCTGAAAGACAGTTTATACTTTGACACCAATTTTCTCCAAGACTTTACCGGATTTTTCAGTGTTTTTTTATGTCATTGGATAGGAAATTTAATGAGGATTCCAAAAATGTGCTTAAAGATATGATTCGGTCACTCCAAGTGGGCTTTACAAGCGATTTTGTCCCTGACTGTCCTTAACAGTATTCAAATTTCAGATTACAATTTTACTGATTTATAAACCCCTAAATAACTCGAAAACAGTAAAAGTTACAAAACAACCGCAAGAAACCAAAAATGTTTCTAATCAACTCTTTAACCCAACCCCGCAAATTAGCAGTACCGTTTTTGCTTGCAGTATACAGGGTGTGTATAAAAATTATGATGATTGACTGTTTTTGGTCATATTGCACGCAATTTTTGAGATAACATTTTTTTACTTTACACCACTGAAAAGAGCAGCCCAAGACGGTTAATTTGAGTGGTTCAACCTACCTGAACTCCCAAAAACAACCGAGTTACAGGGTGTTCAAATTTCAGATCATAACCAACTGATTTGAAAATTTGTTGCATTAAACTAGTTTTTGCTAAATAACTCAAAAACGGTAAAAGTTTCGAATAATTTCATAGAAAACAAAAATGTTTGTAAAGAACTACTAAACTAATCCCTGAAAGTTTGACAGTAAGTGAGTGTCGCTACTATACAGGGGGTGCATGAAAAGTGTAGTGATTCACATTAATGATATCTTTCAAGCAAATTTAAATTTTACCCATAAATTTACTGGTCAAATTGGAATTTATTAGTGAAATTGGTAATTCAAGTGTGGTCTTGAATCCAACCCTTGTGGCTTAATCATTTTTTACACCCTCCACCCAGTAATCAATAATGTTTAAAAATTGCATAATTTTAAGGTCAAACCGTTATGACATATTAAAAGTATAAAAGGCTTGAACAGGACAGCTGCCGGCCCCATCTGCATAGAGAACAAATAAATCTTATTGCGCAGCCTGCATTGACCAAAGGGCTTATGTAATCGAGGCTTAACCGGTCACTTTTTTCTACCTACCGATGAATATAGGTTAGTGTGAATGGACTCTTAGAGGGGCGATTTTTTCTTTTTTTGTTGGGTTAATGAACGTTTTTCCCGGTGGAGAAAGTTGGTAATTGTACCAGCTGGCAAAGGGCCGATAGTGGGTCAAGATGCATATGCTGCTCATCTAACAAGAAAATGTGGAAAAAAAAATTTGGAACATTGGAAGGTTAAGACAAAGTTGGCCGTCTAATTGACTGTTGATGTCTCCCAGAAAAAAATTGGATAAACGAATATAATTGTTTTTTTTTTGAGAAATTCCGTAATTTTAAGGGATTATCCTAAATTTGACCATTTAGTGAGGTTAGAAAACATCCTGTATACAAATTTTTAGGCTCAATTCTAAGTTAAAACTACCTAACAACCTCAATAGAAAATCAAATATACAAAGTGTTTCTTGTGTAGAAAATTATCTTAAACCTTGATTTGTAAATTGGTTTTTAGCCTGAGAATCATCTGTGTATAGCATAGTATAACACCCTGTATTGTATAGAAAAAATGACACAAAATTTGCAAGGTTGTCAAAGTGTACAAAAAATAACTGAAAATCTTCTAAGCAGAAGAATTAGTGTCCTAAAAATTGCCAGAAGTCTCTAAGAAGATCCTGTACCTCTAAAACTGCAAGATGTTTTTGAAATTATTTTGAAAATGCCAGAAACTTCCAAACACTACGTACATTGTTCCAAAACTTGGCAAAAGACTCTAAAAAGGCCTTAAACCTTGTAATATATTTTTTTTAATTGTCAGAGTCTTTTAGAATAATTTTAGAAATGCCAAAGGCTTCAAAATAATACTGGCAACTTTCCAAAATTTGCAAGAAGCTTCTCAGAAAATACTAAAATTTCTAAACTGTCAAAAGTATTTAAAAACCACGGAAAACCTGCCAAAACTGCTCAAAAACCTCTATAAAAGAAACATTCTGAAATTGTTTTTAAATTGTCAGAAGTTTCTAGAATTTTTTTGGAAATGCAAGCTTTGAAAAATTCCAAAAGTTTCTAAAAATTACGGAAAATTATCCAAAACTTGCTTGAAGCTTTTGAAATTCTTCTAAAATTTGCTAGGGACCTGTAAGACTTCAAGATAAATTTTCTAAAATTGCCAGAGGCCTCTAGAATCATTTTGAAAATGCTAGTAGTTTCTAAATACTACGGTAAATATTCCAAAATTTGCCAGACATTTTTAAGATTTTTTAAAATTTGCCAGAAGCTTCTAGATTTTAAAGAAATTTTTTCAAAACTTGCAAGAAGTCTCTAAGAAGGACTGAACACTTCTAAGAATTTCTTTGAAATTGAAATTGAATTGAAAACTATAGAATCATTATGAAAATGCCAGAAGTTTCTAAATACTACGGTAAATATCTCAAAATTTGCCAGACACCTTTAAGATTTTTTAAAAAATGGTCAGAAGCTTCTAGATATTAAAGAAATTTTTTAAAACTTGCAAGAAGCTTCTAAGAAGGGCTGAGACCTTCTAAGAATTTTTTAAAATTGCAATTGAATTGAAAACCTTTCAAATGTTTAAAACCGTTTAAAATCTTTTATACATTTTCTAAAATTGCCTACAGAATCATTTTGAAAATGCCAAAATGTTCTAAATATTACGGTAAATATCCCAACATTTTCCAGACACCTTTAAGATTTTTTTGAAATTGCCAGAAGCTTCTAGATATTAAAAAAATTTTTTGAAAACTTGCAAGAAGTCTCTAAGAAGGAATGAGACCTAGATATTAAAGAAATTTTTTGAAAACTTGCAAGAAGTCTCTAAGAAGGAATGAGACCTTCTAAGAATTTTTTAAAATTGAAATTGAATTGAAAACCTTTCAAATGTTTAAAACCGTTTAAAACCTTTTATACATTTTCTAAAATTGCCTATAGAATCATTTTGAAAATGCCAAAATGTTCTAAATACTACGGTAAATATCCCAAAATTTTCCAGACAAGTTTAAGATTTTTTTGAAATTGCCAGAAGCTTCTAGATTTTAAAGATTTTTTCAAAACTTGCAGGAAGTTCTAAAACCTTTCAAATTGAAATTTTGAAAATTTCAAATGTTTAAAACCGTTTAAAATCTTTTATAAATTTTCTAAAATTGCCTCTAGAATCATTTTGAAAATGCCAAAATGTTCTAAATACTACGGTAAATATCCCAAAAATTGCCAGAAGCTTCTAGATTTTAAAGAAATTTTTTGAAACTTGCAAGAAGCCTCTAAGAAGAGCTAAAACTGTCTAAGAATTTTTTAAAATTGAAAT
Source organism: Ips nitidus (assembly GCA_018691245.2). NCBI lineage: Eukaryota > Metazoa > Arthropoda > Insecta > Coleoptera > Curculionidae > Ips > Ips nitidus. The sequence continues at coordinate 2,914,386 of CM042801.1, read as the reverse complement.
TGAATTGAAAACCTTTCAAATGTTGTTAAGAACCTTTAAGACCGTTTAAAACCTTTAATAATTTTTTTTTTTAAATTCTAAAAAGCCTTTAAATACTACAGAAAATTTGCAAAAAGTCTCTAAGACGGAAATTACTAAAAACTTCTAAATATTATTGAAAACTTTCCAAAATTTGCTAGATACTTTTAAGACTTAATTTTTAAGAATTTTCCAGAAAAAAAAATTGAAAAAAACCTTTGGAATCATTACCAAAAACATCTAAATATTACCAAAAATGTTTGAAAAATTGCCAAAAATCTCTAAAAACTTTTTAAGAATTTTTTAAAACTTTTTAAAATTATCAGAGGCCTCTAGAATTATTTAAAATACTACTAAAGACCATTCTACGATTGCCTTAAAAGTAGTAGTAGTCTTTTTGAAGTTTAGCTTAAAAATAACAATAATTTGGTGGAAAAACATCAATTTCAGCTTTATAAACGTGACACGTCATCCCAATTTTGTTTGAATTTTGGTATGTAAATTTTTTTTTATTTCAGTACGTTCGAAATTTTGTTGGTTATATTGTTTAGACGCGCACGGGCTTCTAATCGTACAATTCAATCAAACTGTACAACCCTGGTAGGCCGGGACTCAAACCGCTTGTGGTAGAAAAGTAGGGGAAGTGGTGGCAGTTTACGTTCGGCAGTCGAGGCACAGATGGCGCCACCCTTCAGTGCATTTTGCCATATCGCACTACCGCTTGCCGGAAAGTAGTTTTGATAATCCCTTTCCTTTAAATAGTCCGCAGTATAACTTACTACTCTACCGTTTTTGTTGTTCTTCTACCATTTTGATGTTTTTATTTTTGTGTTCAATCTACCGTTTTTAACATTGCCATTATGTAGATTGTGAAACGTTTTATATACTGCGAATTGCCAAATCCACATATTTTATTTTGTTGGTTATAAGATATGAAATTTAATAAAAATTCTAAAAATGTGCTTAATACAGACATTTTCTGAGTCCAAGTAGGTTTTACAGGCAATTTTGTCCCGGAGTGTCTTTTCAAATGGTGTTTCTGACAGTTCAAACTTTGACACCGTGTTTCTCCCTGGTTGTACCAAATTTTTTAGTGTTTTCTAGGCTATTGAATAAGAAATTTAATGAGGATTCCAAAAATTTGTTTAAAACAGTAATTTTCTCACTCCAAGTGAGTTTGACAAGCAATTTTGTTCCTGACTGTCAAACGGTGGACAAATCAAGGTTTAGAAAAGTTTTCTTGTAGTATTTGGTATAAAACGTGTTTCTGAGATTCATGACATATGATATTTTGACTGTTGTCACGTGACTGCTTGTCTAATGTCTAATGTTAAAATTTAGAAAACAAACGATGAAAAAATTAAAATTTGTATGTGTTTGAAGCATATGATTTATACAGTAAATTGACATTATTATTAATAATTAAAAATTTAACTAGTAAAATAAAAATTGTTGTTAAATTATTAATTTTTTTATATACCGTTATCTACCGTTTTTTGTGACCGATTAATCTACCGCTATTAAATATTTCGACTTGGCAACACTGACTGGACGTGTGTGCTTGACAATAATCAGTGAAGAAATGTAATTGAGTTTGAAGAATTTACTTTTTCCTTCCATGTCAGCTGTTAATTGTTTTCGTTGTCCTGACAGCTTAATCAGAGTCAGGGACAGTCAAAATGTTAATTCCAGTCTCTCAGACTTTAATTTACTAATGCCGTAGTAATCAGCAGTGTTGCCAAGTCAAAATATTTAAGGCCGGTAGAATGGTCAGTCAAAAAACGGTAGATAACGGTTGATCAAAACAAAGTCTTTAATAATAGTTGTCAAACATTTTAATTATTGATTCTTGCTATAAAAACTTAAAAAATACAGATTTTTCATTTTTTCATTAATAATTGTTTTTTAAGTTTTGATATTAGTGACAGATATCACGTGGTTTTAAAGGATAATTTAGCTAGGCAGTCACGTGACCATTGTCAAAAAGTCATAAATCCCAGAAACACGTTTTATATCAAATACTGCAAGACGAACGTTTTTAAATCCTGATTTTTGCAACTTTAGAGCATAGTTTGACAGTATTGACGTTAGTGACAGTTGTCACGTGATTGTAGAACACTATTTAGCTAGACGGTCACGTGACAATTGGCAAAATAACTGTCATAAATCGCAGAAACACGTTTTATATCAAATACTGCAAGAAAACGTTTCTAAACCCTGATTTATGCAACTTTAAAGCATGGTTTGACAGTTTTGACGTTAGTGACAGTTGTCACGTGATTGTAGAACACTATTTAGTTAGACGGTCTGATTAACTGTCATAAATCTCAGCACGTTTTATATAAAATACTGCAAGAAAACGTCAAACGATTTATGCAACTTTAGAGCAGGGTTTGACAGTTTTGACGTTAGTGAAGTTGTCACGTAATTGTAACACTGCTAGATGGTCACGTGAAATTGGCAAAATAACTGTCAAAAAACACGTTTTATATCAAATACTGCAAGAAAACTTTTCTAAATCCTGATTTATGCAACTTTAGAGCAGGGTTTGACAGTTTTGACGTTAGTGACAGTTGTCATGTGATTGTAGAACACTATTTAGCTTGAAGGTCACGTGATAATTGTCAAAATAACTGTCATAATTCTCAGAAACACGTTTCATAAACATTAAAACGTTTCTAAATCCTAATTTTTGCAATATTCCAGCAAGGTTTGACAGTTCTGACGTTAGTGACAGTTGTCACGTGATTTTAGGACACTATTTAGCTAGACGGTCACGTGACAATTGTCAAAATAACTGTCATAATTCTCAGAAACACGTTTAATATCAAATACTGCAAGAAAACGTTTCTAAATCCTGATTTTTGCAACTTTGGAACAAGGTTTGACAGTTTTGACGTTAGTGACAGTTGTCATGTGATTTCAAAACACTATTTAGCTAGAATATGAAGTGACAATTGTCAAAATAACTGTTAAATCTCAGAAAATCGTCTTGTTTCGAAAACTGTTTTAAAATGTAATTCTTTGGAAATTCTAGTAAAATTTTGACAATAATTCTGACAATAGTGACATCCATCACGTGGTTTTAGAGAATAATTTTCAGTAAGAAAATGACTGTTTTAAGCGCATTTTTAGAATCCTCATTAAATTTCCTATTGAATAAACTGAAAAAGTATCACAACCAACATAATGGCAATGACGTAATTAAAAACGGTGGATTATATACAAAAAACAGGAGAACGGTAGAAAAACTAGAAAAACGATAGACCTGGCAACATTGGTAATCAGTGTTTGTAAAAATGTTATTGACAGCGTGGTTATCTGCACGGTTTTAATTAAGCAAATTCCTCAACCGAGTTACCCTGGATAATTTGTTTAAAACGGCAATAAATCGAACAAACATGACATTTTCGATGGGATTCAATAAAAACACTTATTGAGCTCGTATCATAAATAAAAGCCGGTCACAAAAGCATCCAACTGAGACTGGTGAGCCAACCTTTTTCCTTTTTGCCGATACCATCCTACCCTATTCATATTTATGGTAATCAGTTTGGTGTGCGCAAAATTCTAGATAGACTGCTCTCACGCAATTAACATCGGGGGTAAGCAAGACAAAACCCTGGGACATTTGCATACATTTTCACACCTCTCAGTCTTTATGCAAATTCAACATCTGCTTTATTTTTCATTTTTTTGTTTCCTGGCGGCCTCCAGAATCTCCAGACTTGCACCCTCTTAATTCACAACACGTACGGAATGAATGCGCGGCGGCACGAAGTCCATCATCATTTTAATTTCATAAGACAATAGGCGAGTGTATGTGTGCAATTACCGCAGTGGCTTCCTGTAATTGAAAAGTCGATAGAATGCAATTGTTCACGCATGGGAGTACTTTTTAATCGCTAATTTAAATTTTAGATAAACGCCCGAGCCACTCGATTTAAATAAAATTATCGTTGTCGCCCCGTCCAAGGTTTCACCTGCAAAAAATTATGCGAAAACGCTGTTTGTTCATCTAAATCAGTTACAAGAACAGTTGGGATGCGTCCGAGTGCAGAAACGTCACCGTACCGCTTGACCATTGGCGTAAACGCGATTCAAAGTCGGTTGAAAGCAAACTCGTCCAACGTTTCTCACCAAATTTAAAATACTGGAATTTTTTATCTTTCTGGTTTCTGTTATAGTTGGATTTTTACCTTTTGAGAATGACGTCATCTTTTTACATCTTTGTTTATCGCATATCAAACATATGAAATAAACAATTTTAGCAAAAAAGGCACGTTGATAATTTTGTCGTCCTGTCAAATTAAAAACGTTGACATTTACTGTCACTTTGATTTAAACGAATATGCTAATTCTAAATGTGCTGCTTTTTTTCGAGTACGAGAATAGTGTGCAATTGTGACATTCAAGTTTCACAGCAAAATGAATATGAACTAAGCGAAAACTCTCATTATTCACCTCAATCAGTTACAAGAACAAAGTGCATCACCGCACCGCTTGATCATTGGCGTAAACGCGATTCAAAGTCGTGAAAGCTAATTCCAGACATGCGTTTTTTTTCACCTGCTTGACGTCATTCTCAAAGGGTAAAATTTTGACTATACGTCTGGTTTTCTCAGAATAGTGTGCAATTGTGACAACTTTGACATTCCTTCAAGGTTTCACCTGCAAAAAAATATGCCAGTAAGCGAAAACGCTTTTTGTTCACCTAAATCAGTTACAAGAACAGTTGGGATGCGTCCGAGTGCAGAAACGTCACCGCACCGCTTGACCATTGGCGTAAACGCGATTCAAAGTCGGTTGAAAGCAAACTCGTCCAACGTTTCTCACCAAATTTGAAATACTGGAATTTTTGCTCTTTCTGGTTTCTGTTACGTCTGGTTTTCTCAGAATAGTGTGCAATTGTGACATTCATCCAAGGTTTCACCTGAAAAAGAATATGTCAGTAAGCGAAAACGCTTTTTGTTCACCTAAATCAGTTGCACGCAAAGTAACAAGAACAGTTGGGATGCGTCCGAGTGCAGAAACGTCACCGTACCGCTTGACCATTGGCGTAAACGCGATTCAAAGTCGGTTGAAAGCAAACTCGTCCAACGTTTCTCACCAAATTTGAAATACTGGAATTTTTGCTCTTTCTGGTTTCTGTTACGTTTAGTTTTCTCAGAATAGTGTGCAATTGTGACAACTTTGACATTCGTCCAATGTGTCTCTTGCGAGATGACATCTTGTCATCAAACGATTGATGACATTTGACAGATGTCAGAGGTTGAGGAAAAAAGTGGTTGGAAACGCCACTGAGTGAAACCAGATGATAAACGAGTGACATGTTGGAACAGTCACGGGGAAAAATGGCCGCGGGCGTCGCGATTTTTCAAACGACGCCGTCGCCATCTGGATCGGACGCCCCGGTATTTATTAAATTTAATTCTATCCGGCACGGTTTGGCAACGTCATTTCTCAAGCCTAATGCCGTTTAATGGCGTTTGTTTCGAAACGACACAAACAGACAGACAGTGCCGGCTGATAAAGTGTTGGAACACCTCAACGCACAAATGAAAGACGGATCGGGAATCGAAAAGCGAGCGGGGTTCGAATCCGGTCTGCGGGGGGGTTGGAGGGGATAATCGTCCCATGAAAAATGCAATAATGGCTTTTCTCCTGCACTATTAAGCGGCAGGAGGGGCTGCAACAGCAATCGAGGGGTTGCAGGAACGTTATGGACGTCGCTTTATCACCCCCCCAGTGAAGCCATGTTTCTTCCTGTCTGTGTGTATAGTTTAAGTGAAACACCTCTAGGTCAGAAACCACGAGTGTTTTATAGGTTTATAAACAGGATTTTAATAGTTACAACTGTCAAACATGTCATTACTGTCAAATCAGTCAAAAAAAAAACTATGAAAGTATTTAAAATGTTTCGTTACAGTTATGAATGCGTTTAGAGCTTCACGCGCACTATTTTGACAGGTTTGAGGTATGATACACTCTAAGGTCACGTGACGACTGTCATACATCACTCTACCGCTGTCAAATACGTCAAAACTCGTTCACAATTAAAGAAAAGTTGTAAACATTTTGTTGTCACAAAACGGTTAAACAAAGTTGTTTTATAGGTTTATGGACTGGATTTTGACAGTTGTGAAGTATGATACACTCTAAGGTCACGTGACGACTGTCACGGTTAAACAAAGTAAAAATGTTTTGCTGTCACAAAACGGTTAAATAAGGTTGTTTTACAGGTTTATGGACTGGATTTTGACAGTTGTGAAGTACGATACACTCTAAGGTCACGTGACGACTGTCAGACGTTACCCTACCGCTGTCAAATACGTCAAAATTCGTTTACAATTAAAGAAAATTTGTAAACAAAGTTTTACTGTCAGAAAACGGTTAAACAAGGTTGTTTTACAGGTTTATGGATGGGATTTTGACAGTTGTGACTTTAGAGACAATTCAAGGGCTAGGTTAGGGTCACGTGACACTTGTCAAACGCATTTGTTTTCATAATGGCGGCGACATTTTCTATGGCCAACTATAACAAAAAATAAAAAAAACGTTTTTCTGAGAAACTAAATATCATTAAAAAGGATTTTTTGAGCGCTTTCCAAAAAAATACAAAAATTCAAGATGGCGGCTTTAAGAATTTACAAAGTTATCATCCATATCTCGGAAACCAATGATGATAGATTTTTTTTAATTACGTCATCGTGTTCTACGTAAAAAAGTATTTTTTAAAAATTAAAAAATTATTAATATTAATTAATAATTATAATAAAATAATAATATAATAAATAATTATAATAATATTAATTTTTTTTTCTAAAAAGCCCAAGTCTGGAAAAAAATATGGGTTTTTCTCCAATACCACAAAAAAAAATTAAATGTCATACAAAACATCACAAAAATTCAGAATAAGAAACGCTTTCAGAATGTAACATAAAATCATCAGAACCGTATTTAGAAAAAAATTAAATTGATGATGGTTCTGCTAGAACGAAACGTCGAAATTAAACTAAAATGTAAAATCAAAAAATTCAGTTTTCTTAAAATATCTCAAAAACCAAAAAAAATAATGTTTTCTAAAAGTGATTTTCTAAAGACCATAATCGGCAACGTTTCTCCCTTTCAAATCTGTATTTCTAACCGTTCTCAAGATCTCCATAGTGGACACACTGTAGAGTGGTCAAAACAGTCAAAGTTGTTTTGCTCAGCAAACCAATCAGGGACAAACATAATTACTTTCTGATCGAGGCAAATTACTCTGCTGGGGGGGGATTAAAAACGATTTTCCGGCCCCGCGTTCCACCTTTATTTTCTCACCTGGTTTCAAAATTTGCATACTCGTTCCGTGTGTAACGATTATTTTCGCGCACACAAAAGGGTTGTCATTATTTTATAAACGGATTCCCAAGGGTTTTTTTTCCTACTAGGTGTGACTGACAAGATTCCCGTTCTATATGCAGATGAGCCCTTTTAATTGCCCTTTTTTACGTTGCTCCGTTCAGTCAGTCAGCAGACTTTCATCGAGGCAATACGGGAGAAAAAACCCTTTTTCTGCCCCGTGTGCCTTGTCTCCCTTCTAAAGATAAGGAAAAACACAAATTGAATCACCCATTTCCATCAATCCATCTTGTTTTCCATTCCGCCTTTCTAGTTTGGCTGTTTTTCTTATGTTAAAAGCGACGTTGCCATGTTTAGTGTTGTGATACAAAAATTAGTGTTGGTTTCAGTGAAAATAGTGACTTTCTCTGGTGTATTGTATTGTAACATTGAAATTACGTACATAGAACAGTAAAATGTAAATTACATTTTTTTTTGTAAAATTATGAGTATTACTAAATAATGCCAATTTAAAAGTAAGTCAGAAAAACTCAAAAAATGTTTCAAAATAAAACAAAAATATTCAATCACGTGACTATATCTAAAATTGTTTACGTTAAGGTCACGTGACTTCAACATTAATTCTGGCTGTTAATCAATTTTTCCAATTCGATTTTCTAAAGTTACAAATTGTAGTTCAGAGATAAAGTCACGTGACTGTTGGACGTTTAAAGATCACGTGACTGTGTCTCAGTATTTATCACAATTTTAAATAATAATTCAAACTTTGCAGGTGTGTAAATAAGGCCTATTTTAGCTTCTCGCCACTCTTCTTTATAATGGGAAACTACATTAGAGCTGTAATTTGTTTTCTAGGATTTTGAACCTTAATAACAGTTTTTCCTGAAAATTACCAAAAAACTTGAACGCAACCAGAAATTTGATTTGCAGTTGGAATTATTTATGAGACACGTGACACGTTAGTTCAAAATTATACTAACTAATAACTGAAAGTAAAGATAGGTCACATGACTGTTTACTTCCATGACAGATTACATTACAAATCAGAGAATTGTAGTCTGTTTTGGCTTTAAACTCCTGAAAACTGCACTCATGAAGGTGTAAAACATCAATAAGTTGTTAAACTGAGTTTAGGGGATTTTCAAGTGTATTTTATACCTCTACTTATCAAAAAAACACAAATTGAATCACCATTTCCATCAATCCATCTTGTTTTCCATTCCGCCTTTCTAGTTTTCTTATGCTAAAAGCGACGTTGCCATGTTTAGTGTTGTGATAAAAATTAGTGTCGGTTTCAGTGAAAATAGTGACTTTCTCTGGTGTATTGTATTGTAAAATTGAAATTACTACATACAACAGTAAAATGTAAATTACATTTTTTTTTGTAAATGAGTATTACTAAATAATGCCAATTTAAAAGTAAGTCAGAAAAACTCAAAAATTTTTTCAAAATAAAACAAAAATATTCAATCACGTGACTATATCTAAAATTGTTTACGTTAAGGTCACGTGACTTCGACATTAATTCTGACTTTTAATCAATTTTTTTAATTCGATTTTCTAAAGTTACAAATTTACCATTTCAATTTTCAATTATAGTACAGAGATAGAGTCACGTGACTGTTGGACGTTTGAAGATCACGTGACTGTGTCTTTACCAATAGATCTTATTGACCTTATTTAGTTTTTCACTCATTTTAATAACTTTTTAAATATCTCAGTATTTATCACAATTTTAAATAATAATTCAAACTCTGCAGGTATGTAAATAAGGCCTATTTTAGCTTCTCGCCACTCTTATTTATAATGGGAAACTACATTAGAGCTGTAATTTGTTTCAAAGGATTTTGAACCTTAATAACAGTTTTTCCTGAAAATTACCAAAAAAATTTGATAGACACGTGACACATTAATTCAAAATTATGCTAACTAATAACAGAAACTAAAGATGAAGAGCTCATGGAGGTGTAAAACATCAATAAGTTGTTAAACTGGGTTCAGGGGATTTTTAAGTGTGTTTAATACCTCTACTTATCAAATAGATAATTTTAATACAAAAAACACCCAAAAGACCATTAACAGTTTGGCCTGAAGGGGGTTTTAACAGAAAATCCTACTCAAAGAGATGTAAAATTGTAAAATACAATTAACTGAGTAAACCGAAGTTTCTGGATCTGACTGCCTTTTGTGTGTTTTCTTGTTTTATACCTTTATGGAGCAAGTTTTAATAGTTGACAATCCTGTGACAAACTTGACTATTTCATGAATCCTATATTCATGAAGGTGTAAAACATCAGTAAATGCTTTTAAACCGATTCTTCTGTTTTATATCTCTATGGAGTGGTGACGATACTTATAGTATCTTCTTAGGGTAGATTTTAAATGATATTTCTACTGGTAAGTAAGTTAAATTTTTGCTTTTTTACTATTATTTCCTATAATGGAAAACTGACACCCTAATAACAGTATTCCGCCCATTTTTTGACTGAAAATCATTTTCTTAGTAAAAATTTAAAGTCACATAACTATTTCAATTTTTTAGGTTAAATTATAATTTAGGTTAGTTAGAGACTAGTCACGTGACTAAATACACTTAAAAACATACACAAAGAAATTGGCATCAGAAAAGGCTGACGCCATTTGGCAACAACGTCACATGTGCGCCATTGTTAGAGCGTCGGGACGCGTCGTTGTAGACCTGGGGGGGGGGTGCGGAGGGGGTGACGTCACGCTTAAGACGGCCACGGAGGGGTGGTTTGATGTATTTACGGCGCTGTGGAGAATAACGGGAGGGGGTGTGGGGGGAAACGATGGCACGTTATGACCTGTAAATAAATTGATGGTTTTTAGGGAAAAAAAATGAGTATCTGATCCGAAAATTCAATCCTGGATTATCCCGGCCACGTACGTCCTGACTTTTCCGGGAATCAATACAAACATTTTCCCTCCCTCGTTCCGAAACTTAATACAAACATTACAGTTCAGACTTATTCCCTGCACATTCCCGGTATTAAAAAAGGGCACAGATGGGAACGGAGGAAGACTTTTGTTCCTTTATCCGGTTTTCGCTTGAACGCTGCAATTTGCATCAGAAAACTTTTCCAGTCACGAATCAAGTTTGTCGTTTTAACTCCTGCAATTTAATTAAAACACCGTTATCATAATAGAATAGTCCTTGATGATTCCAGGTTTACCACCGAAACGTTGCTTTTTAATAGGCTGGAATTCACATTCTGGACAAAATATCACATTTAGTTAAGTTTTTTTAGTAAATTCTTATAAAAAAAGAAAAAAGGGGCTTAAAAAATGCTTTTTTCTACATCCCCTATAGAAAATAAAATTTTCCTCCCTTATTTAAGAGTTTCACTAGCTAGGGAGTGAAAGTACCACCAGGGTGTGTATTCTTCTGAAACGAGGGAAGGGAATTATCAAGAGAAACCTGTAGAATGTGACAGGAACCCGCCATTGTCAGCTTCTTCTGTCACATTCTATCAACACTTCTCTTGAGAATTCCCTGCTTTCAAGAATAGGCCCCCAATGATAGATAATCTGTTAAACTGATAAACTATACCATTGCATTTGATTTTTTCGAGAGTGCAATTTTTGTAAAAGCGCCCTCTATCGAAAAGACCGAAAACTAAATGAAACATTGTTTTGGGACACTCTGCAGGACAGAAAATACTCTTTAAAATTGCGCAAAAGCGAAGTTTCTACGATTAACCGTTTTCGAGATATTGAATTTCAAAGCAAACTTTGGACTACTCCCACCACTTTATTTGAAGAGTTTTTGGACATTTTTCATTTTAGTGATATCGAAACGGCCCCCTAGCGGTGGATTTAGAAAGCTGAAAATTATTTTCAAAAGTTGCAAAAATCCGGATGTAGAAACGTTTTCTTGCAGTATTTGATATAAAACGTATTTTTGAGATTTATGACAGTTATTTTGACAATTGTCGCGTGACCGTCTAGCTAAATAGTGTTCTGCGATCATGTGACAACTGTCACTAACGTCAAAACTGTCAAACCAAGCTCAAAAGTTGCAAAAATCAGGAGTTAGAAAGGTTTTCTTGCAGTACTCGATATAAAGAGTTGTTTTTGAAATTTACGATTTTTGCCAATGGTCACGACTGCCTTGCTAAATTATTCTTTAAAACCACGTGACATCTGTCACTAATGTCAAAACTTTATTTTGACTTAGTTTTGGCAATTTTTAAAAGAATTAGGGAACAAACCTCCCTTATGACTGATATTGTTATTAAAATTGTTCTGTTAAAAAGACTGTGTCAACTTCCACATAAAAAATGAATAAATACAAAATTGATGTAATGTTCAGGTTTGAATGAGAAAAAAAAAATCTGGCAACGTGGTCTTTTAAACGTCACTGATGACAGCTGGAGTGCACGAAACTGTTTTCAAAACTGATCACCAGAGGGGGTATCTCTTATCTTGAAACGCCAATAGCACTATGATACTATTTTATATGTTTTTTGGTTAAAAATGAGGTTAAGATACTAGTACACTTATACACACACACAAAGTAAAAAAAAATACGAATTTCAGGCATTCAAGGGTTTGGGGGTGGTTGGGGGGAGGCGGCGGCTTTAAATTTAATTTGAGAGAGCAAACAAGCGACGCAAAATATTTCGCCCCGCTGCATATTTTCTCGTTTTATACGTTTTAATATATTCCATTTTCGTATTCTGTACCAGATAACCCCATTCGGTGAGGAAAATGCGAGGAAAATGATGATACCACATCCATTTGCCGAGGCCTAATTTCGTCTCTTCAGCCCTTAAAAAAAAAAGAAAAGAGGAAAGAAGCTCCGGTTAAGAGGGGAACGTATATGTGTCTACATCAAAATTCAAGAAACAACCCTGTACACAGTGTTGCCATTACTACACACTAATCCCTTATTAAAATTACAATTTGTGTTAAAAAATCACTTCAAAGTTTGGCATTTCTGCAAAAGATTATAATATATTAACTATAGTTTGTGTAAAGGTGGCAACGCTGTATGGGGGGGTGGGTTAAGAAGCAATAAGCCGTCCCCGAGAAACGGAGGCATAAAGAAAATCCACGCAGGGCGGTCGAAGCCGCCCCCCGCGTAAATCACCGGGGGGGCGGCTTTGCATGCACGAAGTGTATGTGTCGGAGAGGGGAAGAAAAAGCCCCTTTTCCTGTTTTACTTTCGTTCACTGTTCGGCAGCGCCCCTTAAACAAACGCGTTTTTGTCCAGAAAATTCTGATCAAAAATCCCTTCAAAACGTCCCTGACCTACCCTAAGCCGGTTTAATTGTCTAAGCGACGAAGGGCGTCCTTCATTAAGGGCGGATTTTAATTCGGTCTCGACGCTTCGGCCTTGACACCGCGCCCCTAATTTTAGCCCCCCCACGTTTTAATTAAGGGGAGCGCAGGGTCAAACAAACTTTCCGCACAAATGTTTGTTTTCACAATTCGAGATTTTGTTTTAAATTTGTTGTAATGTTCTTGGTATATTATATAATTGACAATTACATACTAAATTTCAGTGTAACGCGGTTTTATTGATTGATTTTTAATGATTTGTATTGTATTCATTTTTAAATTTTAGTGTGCATTTGCACTTTAATTCTGTATGACCTGTTTCAAACTTTGTGTACTTACGCAAATATGTTTTGGAATAAATGCCTTTTTGACTTTGACTTTGACTTTTGAGATTATTTTCTAAAGTTGTTGGATTACTTTCATTAAACTATTACAAGTAATTGAATTACTTTTCAATTACTAAACAAAAGTAATTACAATTGGTAATCTAAGGTAATCGAGTAGTTGAACTACTTTTTGTTGGACTGAAAGTAATACGTCAGAGGATGCATTTTAATTGTGAACGACTTTTGACGTATTTGACAGCGGCAGGGTGATGTCTGACAGTCGTCACGTGACCTTACAGTGTATCATACTGCACACCTGTCAAAATAGTGCGCGTGAAGTTCTAAACACATTCAAAACTGTAACGAAACATTTAAAATACTTTCATGGTTTGTTGACTTATCTTTGACAAGTTTGACAAGTGTCACAACTGTCAAAATTCAATCCATAAACCTGTAAAACGACCTCGTTTAACCGTTTTGTGACAGCAAAACATTTTTACAAGTTTTCTTGAATTGTGAACGGAGCATTGTTAAACAAAATGGCGTCAAAAGTGACAAAGACAGTAAATTTCAAGAAATTTATGAATTTTGATCACCCTGTAACTCAGTTATTTGATGAGCTACAGGGTGGTTCTTTTAATTGGTTGGTAGCCCAAAGTGTCCTCTTTTGACCACCCTGTAAGCGCCTATCACTGTCCCATAGAAAAGTGCTTAAAAACAAAATGGCGTCAAAAGTGACAAAGACAGTGAAATTCAAGAAATTTACGAATTTTGATCACCCTGTAACTCAGTTATTTGATGAGCTACAGGGTGGTTCTTTTAACTGCTTGGTAGCCCAAAGTGTCCTCTTTTGACCACCCTGTAAGCGCCTATCACTGTCCCACAGAAAAGTGCTTAAAAACAAAATGGCGTCAAAAGTGACAAAGACAGTCAAATTCAAGAAATTTATGAATTTTGATCACCCTGTAACTCAGTTATTTGATGAGCTACAGGGTGGTTCTTTTAACTGCTTGGTAGCCCAAAGTGTCCTCTTTTGACCACCCTGTAAGCGCCTATCACTGTCCCACAGAAAAGGGCTTAAAAACAAAATGGCGTCAAAAGTGACAAAGACAGTGAAATTCAAGAAATTTATGAATTTTCATCACCCTGTAACTCAGTTATTTGATGAGCTACAGGGTGGTTCTTTTAACTGCTTGGTAGCCCAAAGTGTCCTCTTTTGACCACCCTGTAAGCGCCTATCACTGTCCCACAGAAAAGGGCTTAAAAACAAAATGGCGTCAAAAGTGACAAAGACAGTGAAATTCAAGAAATTTATGAATTTTGATCACCCTGTAACTCAGTTATTTGATGAGCTACAGGGTGGTTCTTTTAACTGGTTGGTAGCCCAAAGTGTCCTCTTTTGACCACCCTGTAAGCGCCTATCACTGTCCCACAGAAAAGTGCTTAAAAACAAAATGGCGTCAAAAGTGACAAAGACAGTGAAATTCAAGAAATTTACGAATTTTGATCACTCTGTAACTCAGTTATTTGATGAGCTACAAGGTGGTTCTTTTAATTGGTTGGTAGCCCAAAGTGTCGTCTTTTGACCACCCTATAAGCGCCTAACACTGTCCCATAGAAAAGTGCTTTAAAACAAAATGGCGTCAAAAGTGACAAAGACAGTGAAATTCAAGAAATTTACGAATTTTGATCACCCTGTAACTCAGTTATTTGATGAGCTACAGGGTGGTTCTTTTAACTGGTTGGTAGCCCAAAGTGTCCTCTTTTGACCACCCTGTAAGCGCCTATCACTGTCCCACAGAAAAGGGCTTAAAAACAAAATGGCGTCAAAAGTGACAAAGACAGTGAAATTCAAGAAATTTACGAATTTTGATCACCCTGTAACTCAGTTATTTGATGAGCTACAAGGTGGTTCTTTTAATTGGTTGGTAGCCCAAAGTGTCCTCTTTTGACCACCCTGTAAGCGCCTATCAGTGTCCCACAGAAAAGTGCTTAAAAACAAAATGGCGTCAAAAGTGACAAAGACAGTGAAATTCAAGAAATTTATGAATTTTGATCACCCTGTAACTCAGTTATTTGATGAGCTACAGGGTGGTTCTTTTAACTGGTTGGTAGCCCAAAGTGTCCTCTTTTGACCACCCTGTAAGCGCCTATCACTGTCCCACAGAAAAGGGCTTAAAAACAAAATGGCGTCAAAAGTGACAAAGACAGTGAAATTCAAGAAATTTATGAATTTTGATCACCCTGTAACTCAGTTATTTGATGAGCTACAGGGTGGTTCTTTTAACTGGTTGGTAGCCCAAAGTGTCCTCTTTTGACCACCCTGTAAGCGCCTATCACTGTCCCACAGAAAAGGGCTTAAAAACAAAATGGCGTCAAAAGTGACAAAGACAGTGAAATTCAAGAAATTTATGAATTTTGATCACCCTGTAACTCAGTTATTTGATGAGCTACAGGGTGGTTCTTTTAACTGCTTGGTAGCCCAAAGTGTCCTCTTTTGACCACCCTGTAAGCGCCTATCACTGTCCCACAGAAAAGGGCTTTAAAACAAAATGGCGTCAAAAGTGACAAAGACAGTGAAATTCAAGAAATTTACGAATTTTGATCACTCTGTAACTCAGTTATTTGATGAGCTACAGGGTGGTTCTTTTAACTGCTTGGTAGCCCAAAGTGTCCTCTTTTGACCACCCTGTAAGCGCCTATCACTGTCCCACAGAAAAGGGCTTAAAAACAAAATGGCGTCAAAAGTGACAAAGACAGTGAAATTCAAGAAATTTACGAATTTTGATCACCCTGTAACTCAGATATTTGATGAGCTACAGGGTGGTTCTTTTAACTGCTTGGTAGCCCAAAGTGTCCTCTTTTGACCACCCTATAAGCGCCTATCACTGTCCCATAGAAAAGTGCTTTAAAACAAAATGGCGTCAAAAGTGACAAAGACAGTGAAATTCAAGAAATTTACGAATTTTGATCACCCTGTAACTCAGTTATTTGATGAGCTACAGGGTGGTTCTTTTAACTGCTTGGTAGCCCAAAGTGTCCTCTTTTGACCACCCTGTAAGCGCCTATCACTGTCCCACAGAAAAGGGCTTTAAAACAAAATGGCGTCAAAAGTGACAAAGACAGTGAAATTCAAGAAATTTACGAATTTTGATCACCCTGTAACTCAGTTATTTGATGAGCTACAGGGTGGTTCTTTTAATTGGTTGGTAGCCCAAAGTGTCCTCTTTTGACCACCCTGTAAGCGCCTATCAGTGTCCCACAGAAAAGTGCTTAAAAACAAAATGGCGTTAAAAGTGACAAAGACAGTAAATTTCAAGAAATTTGTAAATTTTGAGTTACCAAGAGATGTTACAGGAACCCGCCATTGTCAGCTTCTTCTGTAACATTTTATTATAACACTTCTCTTGAGAATTCCCTGCTTTCAAGAATTAGGCCTCTGATGACGTGCATCGGCCGATATACTGCCGACTGCTCTAAGTTGCCAAATTAACTGAAAACAGCGTGCAATATTTGAGGAAAGGGTGGTTTGAAAATAGCTAAACAGGGAGAGTTTCTCAGGGTCTGAATAGGATAGGAGAGATAACCAACGATATGCAAAATCGGATAATTTATTAAAATAAACATTAAAACTATTGGTAAGTATTCATCTGAGACGAATTTTAACACTTTAGACAGTGTGAGAACCCCTGAGGAAGAAGCGGATTAATGTTGCGCATGCAAATCGCGTTTTCAAACAGGTAAAAGGGCCAAAGGGTTAAGGATTAGGCTATGAATTATTAAAAAATATATGAGAGGGCACAAAGAGAAGGTGTCAGCCCTTTAGGTATACAGAGAGGATGGAAAATAAATTGCCGTTTTGCCGAGAGAATGATTTCGGTTTGTAAATGGTTGTTGACATTTAGTGTTGGGACTGTATGGAGTGTTTATGCCTTTTAAGTGGTTCGATCGGTGATGTATGGTTATTGAATGGTAATAATCGATGGGGGTTGTTTCTTCCCTCTCTATGGCCAAATAAAGTTAAATTGAATTTTTTTCCTTTTAGAGGAAACGAAGGAGGAGGGTTGCGTTTATTTAGATTTCCTCGACGGAAACAGGGAAATGAAAAATGACTTTTTAATATATTTCTGGTGCCGTGTATCGACTAAGAAAAGTTATATCGCGTATGCGAAGGCCCCCGTTTCCTTTAATACCCGCCCCGTCGGTTTTCCTCGCTTTTCTTGAAAAATACTCGGGCATTATAATTTAAAATTTAATACTTCTGATTTGCAAGCAATTTCGCAAAACTTTCCTATATACCGACTTTCTCTAAATTATAACGTCGGTTTACGTTCCTCGTATTTACGTACTTTTTTTCTTGCTTATGTACCACCCAGATGGAAATTTCTATCCCCAAGTCACTTTTGTATTAAAAGCCAATCTATAACTCTTCCAATTAAACTTTTCTAAAGTGATGTTTGTATACTGAAAATCAAACAAAACTAAAATGACGTGTTTCAAGTAAATAAGTACATCTAAAACATCATTTAGCTAGACAGTCACGTTACCACAGTCAAAATAACTGTCATAAGTCCCAGAAACACTTCTCCTTTCGAAAACTGTGCTAAACTGTAACTCTTGCAGATTCTAGGCAAATTTTGACTTTAGGGACAGATATCACGTGCTTTTAGAGGATAATTTAGCTAAGCAGTCACTTTAACAAAGTCAAAATAACTGTCAAAAGACTTAAAAACACGTCTCGTTTTGAAAACTGTGTTAAACTCTAATTCGTGTAGATTCTAGGCAAATTTTTACTTTAGTGGTAGATATTAGGTGCTTTGAGAAGATAATTTAGCTAAGCAGTCACTTTAACAAAGTCAAAATAACGGTCATAAGACTCAAAAACACTTCTCCTTTTGAAAACTGTGTTAAACTGTAATTCTTGCAGATTCTAGACAAATTTTGACTTTAGGGACAGATATCATGTGCTTTGAGTGGATAATTTAGCTAAGAAGTCACGTTAACAAAGTCATAAGTCCCAGAAACACTTCTCCTTTCGAAAACTGTGTTGAACTGTAATTCTTGCAGATTCTAGGCAAATTTTGACTTTATTGACAGATATCATGTGATTTTAGTGGATAATTTAGCTAAGCAGTCACGTTACCAAAGTCAAAATAACTGTCAAAAGACTTAAAAACACGTCTCGTTCTAGGCAAATTTTGACTTTAGTAGTAGATACCACGTGCTTTGAGAAGATAATTTACCTAGAAAGTCACTTGAACAATGTCAAAATGACTGTCATAAATCGCAGAAACACCAGAAGTAGGTACCACGTTGCTTATTTTAAATGGAACACCTTGTATATTATTATATTTTTAGAATCTGCTAACGATTTCAAATCTGTTTCAGGTATCATAACCTATATCTATCCGCAACGGTTTTTCGAGTTTTGACGTATGAAAATTGACATTTTCACATTTTCAAGTGTCATATAGCTTCTAAGCAGATGAAGTTAGAGCAAAATGGCTTGCATGTTCCTATCTTAACTTTCTATGTCAAATGTCATTTGCAAAGTTTGACAGGTGACAATTTTTTTACTCTTATAAACTTTTGACACCTGTCAAATTTTAAAAATGTTACCGGTGATAGATCTCATACAGTTGAGATGCAAACCGTTTTGCAAACCTCTATCTCTATCTGATTAAGAGCTATGACGGTTCAAAGTAGGAAATGTTACTTTTTCAAACGTCAATATCTCGAAAACCGTTGCGGATAGATATAGCTTATTATTTCAAAATTTGTCAAATTCTTCTAAATACTTCTGAACACTCAACAAAAATTGTCACAGACCTCTACAAATGTCCTAAACCTTGCAGGAATTTTTTGAACATGTCAAATTCTTCTAAATACTTCTGAAAACTCCCTAAAAATTGTCAGAGGAATTTTCAAGTATCCTGAACCTCACAAGATTTTTTTTAAAATGTCAAGTTCCTTTAAATACTTTTGAAAATTCACCAAAAATTGTCAGAAAGGTCTACAAGTGTCCTAAACTTTACAGGAATTTTTTAAAATTCTCAAAAGCCTCTAAATACTACTGCAAACTTTTTAAAAGTTGTCAGAAGCTTCTACAAGTATCCTAAACCTCACAAGAATTTTTGTAAAATTGTCAGAGGCCTCTAAATACTTCTGAAAGTCCCTAAAAATTGTCAGAGCAGTTTACAAGTGTCTGAGTGAAAGTGAAATTGTCAGAAGCCTTTATTATTATTATTATGAAACATATTTGAAATTGTTAGGAGAACCTAAACACAACAAGTTTTCGAAACAGTAGTTTCACAAAAGACAAAAACACTAACCCAGGCAAGAACAAGAGGAAACGAAAACTATCCCCAGAGTAGAGGATAACGTGGATACTGTCCAGAGCTTTACATATCTAGGTGTTGAACTCAACACGAGAGGATCAGAGGAATCGGAGATACAACATCGAATAATATCAGCAAACAAAGCTCTGTCCCATATAGCGAGACATGGGTCATGACACAGAACTCACAGAATAAACTGGAGGTGTTTGAAAGAAGAATACTAAGACGGATCGTTGGGTCACTAAATGAGAAATGAGATATGGAGAAGAAGATATAATCATGAAATCTACCAACTTTTCAAGGAAGCACCTATCTCAGAATTCGTCAGACTACAGAGACTACGATGGGCAGGCCACGTTACCAAAACGACTACCAAAAAGGGCCCTCAATAGTAGGATGCAGGGCAGAAGACCTGGGATCGACAGTGTTGGAGGCGGAAGATAAAGGAGGCCAAGGCTCAATTTGGACTGTAGCGCCATTGGAGAGAGAGAAATGTCACTTTCCACCCGGGTGAATGTCAATATGCATTTTGTCATATCTGGGCTTACTTTTTATAGTGAAGAGACTGTGCCTCCACCTCTGCAACAGCGCGCTGCTCAGGTGATGACCATGGAATCACCATGGTGAATCATCATGTTAAAAGCACTTTAAGAAACATTTCAGCTCAAAATATTATTTTATGATCGCCATATTGAGGTAATGATTACTGTGATCACATACTGAGGTAATGTTTATGACTCTTTTCTGATTTATTTAATGATAAAGCTGAAATACAATAGCATTTTGGTATTCCCACTTTTCACTATCAGTTTTTGAGCTACCATCATCAACTTTTTTCAGTTATTTCTAAGGACGCCATGATTAAAATGTTATTTTTCCAAAGGGTGGTTGGAATATCATCCTGTTACAAATGGCAATCACATCTCGTGTCATTTGACCTAATAAAGTATTGGTATTCAAGGTGTTTTTTGTAAAATCATAATTTTGGTTATTTCAGCAAACTTGCAAAACTCAACCATCTGGTACTACCACCATATTGCTGTTTCTGTCGACCCTGACTCGAATTCTCAAAATGTTCAAGCACTGGGTATTAAAATTGAGAGTGGTTCTGAAAATGTATTACCTAAAGCAGTTTGAATTATCATTTTTGTTATTCAACCTCATTGTAAATGAGTACACCAGCAGTTCTGAATACTGCTTGCCAAAAGGTTTGTTCGTGAAGCAAATAGACAAATACACGCCTCACTAGTAATAGCAATAAAAAAAAGGGGCCATAAACTGCCGTGGGGCAAAAAAGGGCACTAATGCCTCCTTAAATCTCCATTCCAGAAGGAAATAAATGTCCCCCCGAAATGAGACGCGCAGCGTCGTTAGACGTCACGACGCTGGTCGAGAAGCATTCTAAGGGCCTCATTAAGGGAAACGGCCGCAAAATTGTCTTCATTATTTTACGATTAGCGTTATTAAGACGAATATTGTTCGGTGATTGAGAATTATTGTTCTTCAGCCCTTAAGGGATTAACGCTAAATTAATTTTGTTGTTTAGTGACTGTTCCTTTTGGTTGATGTGTTTTCTTGGAGTTAGTAATTAGCTCATTCATATGCAAGTAAGTTGTGGTTTAACTATTCGGTGACTTGTGGAAGGATTTTAATCCCAGGGGGCACGGGGGAAAATTTTCCACACAACGGGCCGCCATACCAAAACCCATACTGCCAGCCACCACACTGAAGAAAATCTACGGAACAACACGATGTAAACGTAATTAAGCGAGTGTAATCTTAGTACATTGGATGCAGAAAATCGTTCTGAACATTTTTGGTATCTTCCGAAATTTCCGTAGCTCTAACCGTTTCCGAGATATTTGACATTTTTTGAAAGTTGCTCTAGTTTTTTGGGAATTGCATCAAAATTTTCAAAATGCTATATCCCGGTTATTTAGTAGGTTACAGCGACCGTAAAAACCTTAACGTGTTTGTCTTGAACCACTCTTTCACCTCGTGTTAACCACAACTCGATTGAACATATACAGGGTGATCAAAAAAAAAAGTTGAATTGAAAACTAATGTTCTGTTAGTTGTGACCGCGTTTACCCGGTTCTAAGGGGGAGCAAACCTAGTCCACTAAATGCAGAAAGTCATTCTGAACATTTTTGGTCTCATGCAAACATTTTTGTAATTCGAACCGTTTCCGAGATATTTGATTTCTTTGAAAGTTGCTCTTATTTTTTGGAAATTGCATTAAAATTTTCAAAATGCTGTATCTCGGTTATTTATTGGGTTACAGCGACCGTAAATACCTTAAAATGTTTGTCTTGAACCACTCTTTCACCTCGTGTTAACAACAACACGATCGAACATATACAGGGTGTCCAAAAATTTAAAAAAAATCATGCTTTATTATGGTTTTTCTGAACTGACTGCGTTTACACCGGTTTAAAAATCTGGAACTGCTGTAAACCTACTTCACTGGTTGCAGAAAGTTATTGTAAACATTTTCGTTCTCCTGCAAAATATCCGTAACTCTAACCGTTCTTGAGATGTTCAACTTTTTTGGAAATTTTTTTTTAAAATGCTGTATCTCGGTTATTTTTCGGGTTACAGCAACCGTAAAAACGTCAAAATGTTCGTCTTAAACCGCTCTTTAATATACCGTAATCATATTTCTTTGTGTGTAGGTCGCGTTGGTCTCATCCAGCACTAATTCCACGCCATACCAAAAGGCCAAAGCGTAACTGGAGAAGATGAAAAACCACAACAAACCGAAACGGCAACCCTTGAAGAAATGTCTTCGGATATTGTTGTTTCTGGCAAAAATCAGTCCATTATCGTACCTGGTACAGTAAAAAATTAATTAGTTACGTGTTACCATTCTGTCTTGCTAAAAATGTCGACAATAAAGTGTTTCCTTGGCGTTCAAAGCTAGAAATTCGCGTTTTTTTAAATGGGACACCCTGTATCTTATTACACTTTCAGATACCTCATTTCAAGACCTACATTTTGAGCTAAATATGTGTATGCAAAATTGTTACAGTTTTGGAGATATTTAGCTTTAAAGGTGCGCTTGTCTTCCTAAACTGGGTGAGAAAAAAGTGTTTCGTTGGCGTTCAAAGCTAGAAATTCGCGTTTTTTTAAATGGGACAGCCTGTTTCTTATTACATTTTCAGATTCTGCATTCCCAGACCCACATTTTGAGATAAATATGTGTATGCAAAATTGTTACAGTTTTGGAGATATTTAGCTTTAAAGGTGCGCTTGTTTTCCTAAACTGGGTGAGGAAAAAGAGTTTCCTTGGCGTTCAAAGCTAGATTTTCGCGTTTTTTTAAATGGGACCCCCTGTATATTATTACATTTTCAGATTCCTTATTTTAAGACCTACATTTTAAACTAAATACGTATATGCAAAAGTATTACAGTTTTTGAGATATTTAGCTTTAAAGTGCGCTTGTCTTTCTAAACTGGGTGAGCAAAAAAGTGTTTCCTTGGCGTTCAAAGCTTGAAATTCGCGTTTTTTTAAATGGGACCCCCTGTATATTATTACATTTTCAGATTCTGCATTCCCAGACCCACATTTTGAGATAAATATGTGTGGTGTTTAGTTTTGGATTTAAAGTCAAACTATTCGGTGACTTGTGGAAGGATTTTAATCCCTCCCTACTGGGCAGGGGGCACGAGGGGGGAAAGTGAGCAACAAGTGGGTGCAAATACAATCTTGGCAAACGCGCCAGCTCCAATTAAACTGGCTGTTCGCAGCCAGTTCCTTCATTAGCCGTCTAATTTATTAAATTTAAAGTTTGCCAACTTGTGTAAGACTAGCTGTTGCTTCTCTTTTATCCCCAGTTTGAGGTTTTACTGAAATTTTTTAAATCATATTTAGGCTTGGAATTGACAAGCTTAAAAATGTTTGTGTCAATCTCAGCTCAGTTTGTGATTGGTTAAAAAAAGCAGGAAGCTAAATGTGCTGAAAATAGCCATTTTCTCACTCCAAGTGGGTTTTATCAGCGATTTTGTCCCTGACTGTCATTTTAAACTGTGTTTCGGGCAGTTCAAATTTTGATACAGCTTTTCTTCCTGACTGTACTCAATTTTAGTGTTTTTTTCGTGTTATTGGATAGGAAATTTAATGAGGATTCTAAAAATGTGCTTACATCAGCCATTTTCTCACTCCAAGTGGGTTTGACAAGCGTATTTGTCCCTGACTCTCTTTTCAAACTGTGTTTATGGCAGTTCAAACTTTGACACAGCTTTTCTTCCTGACTGTACTCAATTTTAGTGTTTTTTTCGTGTTATTGGATAGGAAATTTAATGAGGATTCCAAGAATGTGCTTAAGTCAGCCATTTTCTCATTCCAAGTGGGTTTGACAAGCGATTTTTCAAGCTAAAAGCTGCTTTTTTTGACCAATCACAGTGCTCAGATTGACACAAACATTTTTATAATAACATGTCATTATTCAAACAAATTGGTTGCAAAATGGGATTTTACATAAGCATTAAACATGAATGCAGACGAAAATGACCCAAAGTGATACCAATAATTATTTTAAAATACTTGCATGTATTTAAGAGGATTTGTGTCTGTTGATTGTTAAAGTGGAAACTATTTTCGAATATCATATACCAAAAGTATTTCCTCAAATGGAAAGTGTCAGTGGTCACGTTACCGTCTAGATAAATAGAGTTCTAGAAGCACGTGACAACTGTCAAAGCGTGTTCAAAATTTGCAAAAATCAAAATTTAGAAATGATTTCTAACGGTATATACCTACTTTCCACCCCCAACCAAATTTTCAGTTATCACACTGGGATGCTCCAGTGAAATGTAATAACAAAAATTAGAAATGTATGACTGACAATTTTAGGCAATTTTTGGAGTGAATCCCAAACGACCGAACGCAACATTCGCGTTCCCATTGATATGCAAAGAAAGAACCTGCGAAGCGTAAACATCGCATTAAGAATTTTTCCGGGGCATGGGGGAATAAAGGAGGAAAAATCGGGAGGCCATGTTTGCTTTCCGCGACACACGCTGCGGCACAAAAAGGGGGACATGTGAGATATTGATCGGTTTTCCCTTCGCTCCTCTGGTATAAGAAAACGGGGGGTTGGCTTTTCCTCGCCCGGCAATTTTTTCCTAACCCGCGACAGAATGATAATGCAAAATAGAGGAAGATTGATGTGTTGCGAGGGAAATTGAAAATACGATCGATACGATCGTCTCAAACATGATCGTGCTCCTCTCTCTCTCTCGTTCTTTTGCCAAACTAAAAATCCTCCAGCATCTAATTTACGTGAAGTCGAAAACTGGGCAGGAAGCGTTTCCAACATGAAATATGATTGTTCGGCTTTCTTGTGCAGGAGATTTATCCGCGGCGGTTCCAAGGATAGGGAATGATAATGCAAAGTGGAATAAGATTGATGTGTTTGTAGTCCCGCGTATCTCTCGTATTAAGAAAATTGAAAAATCCGATCGATAGCGCCGAAGGTGTCCCGTTACCAACCAAGCGAAATGGCGTGAGATAAAGACGATATTATGTTACAGCCTGTTTACGCATCGTGGTTAATGCGAAAACGAAACGAGGGGACAAAATGGGTTTGTTGAACGAAATTGGATCATCAACTTTCAAACTGGTCCATTTAGGACACAATACACAAACAAGATTGATTTCTTCTCTATTGGGACCAGTAGTTCCAGTTTACCAAATTTCAATTCAATAAATACCACAGAACCTCTCAAAAATTGCTAGAAAATTCTTTAAATGTCCTACACTTACCAGACACCACGAAATACTACTGAACACCTTCCATAAATTGGTGGAGAGTCTTGAACCTTCAAAAATATCTACAAAACTGTCAAACAACCTCTAGAATTGCTCAAAAAACCAAACCTCACCACTTTTAGTCTCTAGAGTTGTTCCTCAACGTTTTGAAAGTGAGAACCTTACTACTACTCTTAGAAGTGTCTAGAACACGCCAGAGGCCTTTAAATACCTCAGAGAATCTTTCATAAATCGGTCAGAAGGTAAAAAAAAAATTAAAACAACGTTGAGAAGCATTAACAAGTGTCAAGAATGTTCTAAAATTGTCAGAAACTTTTAAATTCATTTTTAAAGCTTTAAAAGATTTTAAATATTACCAGACAAGCTTTTAAAAACTTCCAGAACTAAGTAGATCTTAAATGTTACACAATTTTTTAAAAAATGCCAGAGGCTACTAAAAAATTATAGAAAACCTTTCCAGAAGGCTTTGAAAAAGTCCTAAACTTTCAACAGTGTTTTAAAAAATTGGTCAAAGGTCTTGACAAGTGTCCAAAAGTACAGAAATCCTTTCAAAAATTACCAAAAGGTGCCTTAAACGTGAAAAAATAAATTAAAAAATTGTCAAAGGCTTTAACAAGTGTCTTGAACTTTTTAAGAATTTTCTTAGGTTGTCAGAGGATTATTTTAGAAATGCCAGAGGTCTTAAACTAGTTAAGAACTTGCCAGAAGGTTCATATACTACAGACCATTTTTAAAAAATTGCCCTAAAAAACTTTCAAAAAACAAGAATTTGCCAGGCTTATTTACTACAGACCATTTTTTAAAAAATTGCACTAAAAAACGTTCAAAAAACAAGAATTTGCCAGAAGATTCATATACTACAGACCATTTTTAAAAAATTGCCCTAAAAAACTTTCAAAAAACAAGAATTTGCCAGGCTTATATACTACAGACCATTTTTAAAAAATTGCACTAAAAAACGTTCAAAAAACAAGAATTTGCCAGAAGATTCATATACTACAGACCATTTTTAAAAAATTGCCCTAAAAAACTTTCAAAAAACAAGAATTTGCCAGGCTTATTTACTACATACCATTTTTTAAAAATTGCACTAAAAAACGTTCAAAAAACAAGAATTTGCCAGAAGGCCTATATACTAGAGACCCTTTTTAAAAAATTGCCCTAAAAAACTTTCAAAAAACAAGAATTTGCCAGGCTTATATACTACAGACCATTTTTTTAAAAATTGCGCTAAAAAACGTTCAAAAAACAAGAATTTGCCAGAAGATTCATATACTACAGACCATTTTTAAAAAATTGCCCTAAAAAACTTTCAAAAAACAAGAATTTGCCAGGCTTATATACTACAGACCATTTTTTAAAAAATTGCACTAAACAACGTTCAAAAAACAAGAATTTGCCAGAAGGTTCATATAATAGAGACCATTTTTAAAAAATTGCCTTAAAAAACTTTTTTAACTGAAAATTTACCAAAAAATACCAAAAGTGACATCCAAATATTAAGAAGTTTAATTCATAAAAAAAAACCATACAAATCTGGTTAAGATTTGTAACTTACGGAACGTTGTTTATATTGCTGATGTGATAAACCTTTACCACAACGGTTCAGAACTGCACCAGTGTACTGTAAGTTGTTGCCAAATTATACGTTTACTTAATGCGTTTGGTCTTTAGACACAAGAATTAGGTGTAAGGTTCGAAAAAGTCAACGTTTTCCTTATCAGCCAAAATGCTTTTGCGGATACAAAATTAGTGCGGGATGGTCGGAAAATTGAAAGTTTCCTCTGTCCTTATTGTGGGAGAAACGGGGGTCCACTCATGCGTATGGAAAATAATCTCGACGGACAAAATGAAAAATGCCGCGTTCTTTTATTAAAACCTGCCCGGGATACGGCAGTGGCGGTTTTAATAAAGTACGCCCAGCCCGTCGGTTTGATCCTCTGAAATATAGCCGGAATAAATAAAAAGGGCTTTTGGCGAACGTTTTCGCTTGTTTTTTTTTACCTTTTTCTGTATTTTATATAGATACCGGTCCCCTCAAACTTATTTTTCTTCTCGCACCAAACTGCATAAAGATATGTTATCATTGCAAAAGTGGAGAACACACTTCCACATCAAAACAATGCCCAGAATATAAAAGGCAAACCCAAATTACAAAAGTAATGCCCTAAGCAATTCACCAATGAAACTTCCAGTATAACCAAGAGAACATCCTCCCCTTCCATCGAGACAACAGGAAACTAATAGAATATCCATGATGCAAAGAAAGGAGGTAGTGTATGATCAAGTAGTTAGATATCAAACTAAGAAACGAAACACCCAAGATGCTTCTTCTTCTTCTTCTTCTGTTAGTTTTACTGGTTCCTCTGGATCAGTTCCTGGGAGGTGGACTACCAGCTGTCCTTCCATCTCTTCCACATCAAAACAATGCCCAGAATATAAAAGGCAAACCCAAATTACAAAATCAATACACCAATGAACCTAATAGAATACCATGAGGCAAAGAAGGGAGGTAGTAGAGAAGCAGCCTGAGATCAAGTAGTTAGATATCAAACTAAGAAACGAAACACCCAAGATGCTTCTTCTTCTTCTTCTTCTGTTAGTTTTACTGGTTCCTCTGGATCAGTTCCTGGGAGGTGGACTATCAGCTGTCCTTCCATCTCTTCCACATCAAAACAATGCCCAAAATATAAAAGGCAAACCCAAATTACAATAGTACATCCTCCTCTTCCATCGAGACAACAGGAAACTAATAGAATATCCATGATGCAAAGAAGGGAGGTAGTAGAGAAGCAGCCTGAAAAGAACATATGATCAAGTAGTTAGATATCAAACTAAGAAACGAAACACCCAAGATGCTTCTTCTTCTTCTTCTTCTGTTAGTTTTACTGGTTCCTCTGGATCAGTTCCTGGGAGGTGGACTACCAGCTGTCCTTCCATCTCTTCCACATCAAAACAATGCCCAGAATATAAAAGGCAAACCCAAATTACAAAATCAATACACCAATGAAACTTCCAGTATAACTCAAGAGAACATCCTCCCCTTCCATCGAGACAACTAGAAACTAATAGAATATCCATGATGCAAAGAAGGGAGGTAGTAGAGAAGCAACCTGGATTTAAAAGAACATATGACCAAGTAGTTAGATATCAAACTAAGAAACGAAACACCCAAGATGCTTCTTCTTCTTCTTCTTCTGTTAGTTTTACTGGTTCCTCTGGATCAGTTCCTGGGACTACCAGCTGTCCTTCCATCTCTTAAGTGGGGAACTCTTTTCCCTTCAAGTGCGATGCGTGGCAGTCTTCCCTCTTCCATTCTTCTCACGTGAGCGTACCAATATCTTTTTCCTTGTCTCCCCCATCTTACAATGTCCTGCACACCACAATGTTCCCTAATGTCAGTTAATTCAGTTTTCAGTTGGTTTTTTCTCTGGTATCTCATGATTGGCATGATATACAAGTCTTATAGATCCTGATCTTGCTATCCTTTCGCATGCATTCGTTCGCCCATATTATCTGCCTTAAGCAGCCCGACATGGCAGACGCTTTGTTGATCTGGCTTCTTAGGTCCTTCACGTGACAACTCGACAGATCCATGCCCAGATATTTGAATTGTGAGACTTGCTCGATGATTTTGTCCTGAACTACCAGCTTACATCTTACAGGAACTTTAGCAAAGGTTATGCTTCTCTTTTTGTCTATGGCAGAATATGTGTAGTCCCTTCTAAGTCCCAATGGGAGAAGCCCACCATCTAAAGAGAGGAAAAACCAAAGAACTCAAGTAGAACCCATTGATACAACAAGACAAACAAACCAACTAGTGCAGATCATTGACCACAAAACAGAATGTTCTCTACAAAGAGGTCAATCTTCATCTTGTTTGCATCTTGTTGGCTCATTTGATGATAGTATGATTGTAGACAAGTGATCTTAAATGCCTTTCCTATATTGTTTGTAGATAACCTTCCTGGACCCTTCTAGACGCTCAGAAACCGAAGCACCAAGAGGTCTGCCTGAGGATGGCCTAGATTCAGACAAATCCTAGGCAGAAACCCCTATTCCCATATATTCCTCTAGTTAGATAGAGGATTCAGGAAGGAAGGAATGTGTCAGAACTGTTGGACAATGCCAGGCTGTGTCACATTCTGTATACGTTTCTGCTTTCAACAATACGGATTGTATTATTTCTTCTGCTTTTATCCCTAACCAGGAGGAGGAATGTTTTTCAATTTGAACGTCAAAAGCAAATAAAACCTCTGGAGGAAAATTGTGTGCATTAAAATTCGCGAGTTGCTTCGATTTTTACTCGACCCATCTGCATACATATTTGGCTGGAAGGAAGTTGTAAAAGTTGGAGAAAAGTTCATATATGAAGGAGAAATATTCGAGAGTGAATAAAGCACTCGAAAGTTTCCGCACTATAACTGAATGTATGTGAAACTGATGGTCGGTATGGAAATGAGTCCCTTGAGGGATCGAAAGGGCGCTGATTTATGCAGTGCAACGGGAATTTTTTCGAGACAATAATGGAAACGAGCTATGAAATTTTGATGATCCACTGTTGCCTTTGCGGCTGTTGAAATTTTAAGCGAGCTCGTTATCCGCGAGTTAGGCAACCCGTCACATTGCGGGACGACGTCATGTATACTAAATAATTCATTTATATTCGAGACGATTGCCGAGAGACGTCAAATAATGTGATCGTCACCAAACAAAGCGTTTTCGTACACGTTTACAAAGGAAATTGATATTTTCAGCGTTTCTTTTGATGTTCCTCTTTGCATTCTTAGCGAAAGCAATTTAAAATAATTATTTCTTGTGTTTCGTGTCTTTCAGTTCGATTGGGGTTATATTATTCAGTGACAACTTCTCGAAATACCTGCTGTTATGACACAACTATCGCCGTTTCTGAGTTATTTAGCAAAAACTGGTTTGACTCAAGATTGCGTACAAAATTGTGGTTTGAAATTTGAGCACCCTGTAACTTGATTATTTTTGCGAGTTCAGGGAGGTTGAACCACTCAAATTAACCGTCTTGACCTCCTCTTTCCAGTGGTGTAAAGCAAAAAATTCTATCTTGAAAATTACGTACAGGGTGGCCAAAAAATTTGAATCTCTTAAATTTTCATGCACCCCCTGTATAGTAGCAGCACTGACAGACTATAACACTTCAAGGGATGAGTTTAGCAGTTCTTTACGAACATTTTTGCTCTCTTTAAAATTTTTCGTAACTTTCACTTCAAGGGATGAGTTTAGCAGTTCTTTACAAATATTTTTGCTCATTTTCAAATTTTTTGTAACTTTCACCGTTTCTGAGTTATTTAGCAAAAACTGGTTTGGTGCAACAAATTTTCAAATCAGTTGAAACTGAAGTTTCAAATTGGAACAACCTGTAACTCAGTTATTTTTGGGAATTTAGAGTGGTTCAACCACTTAAAAGAACCGTTTTGAGCTCCTCTTTCCAGTGGTGCAAAGTAAAAAATTCTATCTTAAAAATTGCGCACAGGGTGACCAAAAAAGTAAACCACCATAATTTTCTTGCACACCCTGTATACTGGAAGCAAAAACGGTACCGCAAACTTACGGCGTTGGGTTAAGGAGTTGATTACAAACATTTTTGCTCTCTTTCAAATTTTTCGTAACTTTTACTGTTTCTGAGTTATTTAGCAAAAACTGGTTTGATTCAAGATTGCGTACAAAATTGTGGTTTGAAATTTTATCACCCTGTAACTTGATTATTTTTGAGAGTTCAGGTAGGTTGAACCATTCAAATTAACCGTCTTGAGCTCCTCTTTCCAGTGGTGTAAAGCAAAAAATTCTATCTTAAAAATTGCGTACAGGGTGACCAAAAAAATAAACCACCATAATTTTCTTGCACACCCTGTATACTGGAAACAAAAACGGTGCTGCAAACTTACGGCGTTGGGTTAAGGACTGGATTAGAAACATTTTTGGTCTCTTGCAATTTTTTTCTTATTTTTACCGTTTTCAAGTTTTCGAGGAAAAACTGGTTTGATGCAACGAATGTTTAAATCAGCTGGTTTCAACACGGTTTAAAGGACAATCAGGGACAAAATTACCTGTAAAACCCACTTGGAGTAAGAAAATTCCTGTTTTAAGCAAATTTTCGGAATCCCCATTAAATTTCCTATCCGATAACCTGAAAAAACACTACAAAATTTGGTACAGTCAGGGAGAAAAACCGTGTCAAAATTTGAACACAGTGTTTGTAATTTACCGGTCAAATTTTCAACAAAAAAAAATATTTACTTTGTTTTTGCCACCATTACGGATCTGAAAAATATGTTTGGTTATTTTTTAATCAAAAATTGCCTTTTCCAATAAATTGTTTATTAGGTTATTCAGATGGTTGTTATTAATTTAAACTAAAAAATTAGACAAAAACAGTTTTCTCCACCAAAAAATAAAAAATAGTTAAGTTTCATACACAATTGAATTCGGTATAAAAAGGGTTTTCAGAAAAACATCATAACCGTATTAAAAAAAAAAGTTGATGATGATTTTGCAAAAACGAAACGTTAAAATGAAAAACTCATTAGTGAACAAAATGAAATGTAAAATCAAAAAAATTCTTGCAAAATATCTCAAAAACCAAAAAAGTTGATGCTTTCTAAATGTCATTTGCTGGACACACTGTATAACAACCCCACTGGTACAAATTCCCAGCTAGTATCACAGGAATGGTTGCTAATACACTGTACAACTCACTTAGTCTTCTTTCCCATCTCAATCAAGAAGAAATGAAGATAATCCTCTCATTTTGGTGTTTTAGTCCTACGATAGTGACTATTTTGTTGTTGTTTTGCTTTTTTAGTAACTTTCTGTCACCTGACGGCAATCTTCTTTTATAGTATCGTAAATCATCGAAAGATGACGAAAACCTCAAGCACCATGCCCAAGGAAAAGACAAATTGATTTCGGGGCGGGAAAGCAAACCACATCCATCATGTTCGGCAACAATGAAACCGATAGCTCTTTAATGTCTGCCTTTTCCATTCTCAGCCCAGCATTGATTATAATAATAAAGTCATTAGGCAGTTTTCGGATATTTTCATCAAGAGTGTTTGCTGCTGTGTAGGTTGTACCGATTTGCATGGCAATTAAGCTCTAATACTTTGTCGTATTCAAATTCGCCTTAACACACTCACGAACAAATTCGAATCGGTCGATTTGAATGTGAAAAATGCCCGGTCAGCTGCCGTCCATGAACATTTAACACCTGCGCCAAGTATTTCTTTTTGTTGGAGTAATAGAGCCATTTCTAGACCAGCTTTCACTGTTCTCTCCAACTGGAATGACTAATTAGGCTGTTTAGTGTCGGTTTTTCCCTTCCTTCCTTCGTTTTCATTGTTTTTGCATCATTAGTGACCCCAGTGCTTGTTAAACTGGAAGCTATTTTTCCCAGCATCCGCAGGATCGTCTGCTAATTAGACTTTGACTATACCCCCAAGAAAACCTCTTGGAAAATTGCAATTTTGTAAGTACTGGACAAGTTAGGGTTGCAAACTGGTCCAGAAGGTTAACTCTGAAACAGTTAATTGCTATACAGATTTGATAGCCAATCAAAAAATAAGTTGACTTGCATTGTGTCATTTTTCTGAAAAACGTTTCCTAAGGAAGATACAGTCCTCCAAATTTCAATTTAAAAAATCGTTTTATAGTTTAAAACTGAACATTCAAGACTTGTGAAAGTCCAAATTTGTACTGAATAGTCTAAAAACTTTTTTACTACTAGGAATGGTCTTATGATTCGCTTTCTCAGACTGCCATCCTGGTTGAGTGTCTGAAACTGGCATTCAAGAACTAAAAAAAGTCCGGAAATCAAGACAAAGATTGTATTGTGCATGAAACTCATTTTTTACTACTAAAAATAATATAAAAGTTGACTTTTAATGCTAGAACTGACTTTACTAGGACTAAAGAGAGTCCAAAAGTATATTTTCAAGACTTTAATTGGTGTACAACTCAATTTTCTGGACTGGACAACAAGTCTAGAAGTAAATTAAATTTTCGGACAATTTTATTTCTAAAAATTAGTTCTCAAGACTATTATTGTAGCATTTGGTACCAAAATTTTTTACTTTTATTACTGAAGAAACTTGACTTTTGGAAATAGTCTTAAACTCGATTTTTCAGTCTTAAAAAGCACTAAAAACAATCTGAATTTCTTAGAGATGCTACAATTTATTGCACCTATGAGTGTAGAAGTCAATTTAATAGTGAAGAAGCTTGAAATAACATTTTCAAGATTATGGTCAGTGGACAAACTGGCTTTTAGGCCTGATAAGTCAAAAACTTTGTAAAGATAGTCTTGAAACTCGATTTGAGGCACTGAAAACAGCCTTAAAACACTAAAAACGATTCTAGTTTATTAAGATATACCCGAATTTTTAGCACTGAGGTGTCTAGAAGTCGATTTAATAGTGACAAAGCTTGGAATGCCATTTTAAGTCTATGAAGAATGTAAAAAATGTTTTTTAAGTTTGCTATGTCAATAACTTGGTGAAGATAGTCTTGAAACTCGATTTTCCAAGCTGAAAGCAGTTTTGAAGCACTAAAAATAGTCCAGAAGTCGAAGAAAATGAAAAGCAAAGTAAAAAGCACGAAAAGTTCGTTTTCAAGACAATTTTCATGAATCTAATGTCAATGTCCTGCATCTAAGACTATTTTCAAGACTAAAATATTGAAATTTGTCTTCAAATTATGAAAACTTACTTCAAATGCAAATTTTAAGCTTCTGATGTCACTTTTCATTAGTTCAGTCACATTTTGGGGTTCAAGTCAATTTTTAAGGTTTAAATGTATGAATTTGTAGTAACAAATTCTTGAAAAAGTAGTTTTTATGTCTACAAGTCAATTTTTAGTATTAAAGTCTCTCGATTTGCTTGAAAACTGGTTACAAACACAATTTTTAAGCTTCTGAAATTTTTATCTTTTCTAATTCAATTTTCAAAACTAAAGTCTTTTTTCTAATTTTGGCATATAAAGTGACACTTTTCAAAACTGATTAGAGTGACGAAACGTTTTACTTTTCGTAACTAGTTACAGGACAGGATGGTTCAGTCTAAAACACAAAGAACTGTGCTACTATACAGGGTGTCAAATTTTGTAACAAGCCGAACAATGAGGCCGAAAGTTGTCGCCATCTACCCCAAATAACTCGAAACTTATTCGAATCTCATTATCTATTCACCCCTCTTATAACAAATCGATGAGATACAGCATCCGGGTTGAATCAATGTTTTGATTTGAGGCACTAGATGGCGCACTTAAAAAAAAAATATGTCAGTTTCAGTACTGATTTTGTCCTGCAAATAGAAGGAAAAAATGTTTCAATCATTTAGTCACGTGACTAAAAATAACAATCTTATTGGAGTTCCTCATCAAATCAAGAAATGATTAAAGAAAACCAACTAAATTGTCTTTAAACCAGTTTGAAGCTATTCGCAGCACTTTGTTTATAATCATCATTTATAATCACTCATGTTTATTTATCATCATCAAATTAGTTGAAATTTGAGCACCCTGTAACTTGATTATTTTTGGGAGTTCAGGGAGGTTGAACCACTCAAATTAACCGTCTTGACCTCCTCTTTTCAGTGATGTAAAGCAGAAAATTCTATCTTAAACATTGCGTACAGGGTGGCCAAAAAATCTGTATGTCACAAAAGTATGTTATTGTATGTATCATTCAGACAATTTACAACCATATTGATAGCAACTTTACAAAATTTTACGTAAATCAAAAAGTGAAGAACCAATTTGGGACACTCTGTATATAAATAAGTCTTCCACACTGAATTTGGACTAATTTAGCCAAATGTTTAAGGTTACTTTTTGGATACCCTGTATATACAAACGTCCAGTGACGAGTAAAGCAAAACTTGATTAAACTAACTGTATATACAGAATGTCAAAAAAATACTAAATAGTACATTAATTATGGGTTTTTTTTGGACACCCTAATATCTTATCGCAACATCTTTGTTTGTGGTTTAACCAAGTCAAGGTTAACGTTTAACAGAAGGTTAACTTGAAATTCTATATTTAACTCCAATCATTTAACATTATAGTGCTTACTTATTTTTAGAACACTCTGTATAATTGATTGGATTAATTTTTGAGACACCTTGTAAGTGCATACCAAATAGCAGTATTTTACCTCAAAAATATACAGTGTGTCCCGCTTTTCGTACACGATATATCAAGTTAATAATAATGCAATTTTCTTGGTAAAAAATCCCAAAAAGTCTTACAACTCACTCAATTTTACTCCTCCCTTTACGGAAAATACTTAATTTGAGTGGGACACACTGTATAAGACCACCATTTAAATTTAAACACCCTGTATTGTTACCTCATTAAAAATTACGGTGAAATCAAAGTAGTGAAAGTAAGTTTTGATATCATAAAGTAACCATCTGGGGGTTACATGTATAATACAATGTTAATTTATGCACCAAACAGGTATAGCAACCCTTGTAGAGTTTGTTCCGTCAGACTTACGTAATCCGCACCATGGCTAAATCAAACTGGAAGGTGTTAATTATACCTTTTAGAAATTTATTAGCAATTAACAGGTTTTTTAACACTGACGGGGAGGGTAGGGTAAATGCGTCCAAAGTGACACGCAAATCTACCAAACCCAGTTTGCTCCAACTTCCCGGTTTTCTGGTTGTCAGGTGGAAGCCACACACACACATACACAAAGTTAATTGTTTGCCAATAAAGTGGCTATTATTAAATTGCAATAATAATAATAATAACATAATCATACTAATTAGAAAAAATACACAATTATTCTAGGCTCGTGTGCCTTTATAGAGCTAGATCGAGTGGGTAATTTATAATATAAATAATGAAATATGAACCATTGTTTGCGGTGACCTTAAAAGAGGCAAACTGACAATTAGTAAAAGGAAAAAATTGCCTTCGATTAAAATAATCTCGTTGTTGTGAAGTGATTAGCATGTTACAATTTAGTCGAGGAAAATTAAACATAATTTTCACTCAAACTTGGTGTTTTCTTCTCGCTTTGATCTGTTTCAAATGCTTTTCGACTGCTTTCAAAGTATTTAAAAGTTTCTAGATTGTTTTAAGAGCTTTTGGGAGTTTTTGAAAGCTTATAGAGAGTTTTGACTATTTTAGAATTATCTGGAAGCTTTTAGACTGTTTTTGGATGGTTTTGAAATCTTCTAGTCAGTTGGTAAAGGTATTAAAATGCTTTAGGAGTATTTAAAAGTTTCTAGATTGTTTTAAAAGCTTTTGGGAGTTTCTAGAATGTTTCTGGAAGCTTATAGACAGTTTTGAATGTTTTTAGACTATTTTAGAATTATATGGAAGCTTTTCGACTGTTTTTGGAGTATTTAAATGTTTCTAGATTGTTTAAAAAGCTTTTGGGAGCTTGTAGAAAGTTTTTGGAAGCTTATGGACAGTTTTGAAAGTTTTTAGACTATTTCAGAATTATCTGGAAGCTTTTGGACTGTTTTTGGATAGTTTTTAAATCTTCTAGTCAGTTGGTAAAGGTATTATAATGCTTTTTAACTGCTTTAGGAGTATTTAAAGTTTCTAGGTTGTCTTAAAAGCTTTTGGGAGTTTGTAAAAAGTTTTTGGAAGCTTATGGACAGTTTTGAAAGTTTTTAGACTATTTTAAAATTATCTGGAAGCTTTTAGACTCTTTTAAGAACTGTTTGAAGACTTTAGATCGGTCTGGAAGCTTTTGGACTGTTTTTGGATAGTTTTGAAATCTTCTAGTCAGTTTGTTTAGGTATTATAATGCTTTTCGACTGCTTTAGGAGTATTTAAAAGTTTCTAAATTGTTTTAAAAGCTTTTGGGAGTTTCTAGAAAGTTTCTGGCAAACTAAAAATGGCATCTAGAGGCATCTGGCAGCTTTAAAACAGTCTATACAAGCTTAAGAAGGTTTCAGAGGCTTCTGGAATCTAAAAATGGCTGCCAGAGGCCTCTGGCACATTAAAAACCGTTTTTGCAAGCGTGAAAAGGTTTCAGAGGCTTGTGGCAACTAAAACTGACTTGTAGATGCTTCTGGTAATACAAAATAGCGGTTTAGAGGCTTCTGGCACTATTAGAAGTCTCTTAGGAAGCTTAAGAAGGTTTTAGAGGCTTCTGACAACTAAAAATGGCTTCTAGAAACTTCTGGTACATAAAAAACAGTCTTGACTAGCTTCGTAAGGTTTTAGAGGCTTTTGACAAGTAAGAATGACTAATAGATGATTCTGGTAATACAAAATGGTGGTTTAGAGGCCTCTGGCACTATTAGAAGTCTCTTGGGAAGCTTAAGAAGGTTTCAGAGGCTTCTGGAATCTTTAAATGGCTGCCAGAGGCCTCTGGAACATTAAAAACAGTTTTAGAAAGCTTAAGAAGGTTTCAAACCCTTCTGGCAACTAAAAATGGCCGTTTAGAGGCCTCTGGCACTTTTGGAAGTCTCTTGGGAAGCTTCAAAAGGTTTAAAAGGCTTCTGGCAAGTAAAAATGACTTGTAGATGCTTCTGGTAAGACAAAATGGCTGTTTAGAGGCCTCTGGCACTGTTGGAAATCTCTTGGGATGCTTAAGAAGGTTTCGGAGGCTTCTGGCAACTAAAAATGTCTTCTAGAAGATTCTGGTACATTAAAAACAGTCTTGACTAGCTTCGAAAAGTTTTAGAGGGTTTTGACAAGTAAAAATGACTAGTAGATGCTTCTGATAATGCAAAATGGCGGTTTAGAGGCCTCTGGCACTTTTGGAAGTCTCTTGGGAAGCTTAAGAAGGTTTAAAGGCTTCTGGCAAGTAAAAATGACTTGTAGATGCTTCTGGTAATACAAAATGGCGATTTAGAGGCCTCTGGCACTTTTGGAAGTCTCTTGGGAAGCTTAAGAAGGTTTCAGAGACTTCTGGCAACTAAAAATGGTTTAGAGGCTCTTGCACTGTTGGAAGTCTCTTGGAAAGCTTAAGAAGGTTTCAGAGGCTTCTGGCAACTAAAAATGGCCGTTTAGAGGCCTCTGGCACTGTTGGAAGTCCCTTGGGAAGCTTCAAAAGGTTTAAAAGGCTTCTGGCAAGTAAAAATGACTTGTAGATGCTTCTGGTAAGACAAAATGGCTGTTTAGAGGCCTCTGGCACTGTTGGAAGTCTCTTGGGATGCTTAAGAAGGTTTCGGAGGCTTCTGGCAACTAAAAATGTCTTCTAGAAGATTCTGGTACATTAAAAACAATATTGACTAGCTTCAAAAGGTTTTAGGAGCTTCTGGAAAGTAAAAATGACTAGTAGATGCTTCTGATAATGCAAAATGGCGGTTTAGAGGCCTCTGGCACCATTAGAAGTCTGTTGGAAAGCTTAAGAAGGTTTCAGAGACATCTGGAATCTTAAAATGACTGCCAGAGGCTTCTGGAACATTAAAAACAGTTTTAGCAAGCTCAAGAAGGTTTCAAACCTTCTGGCAACTAAAAATGGCCGTTTAGAGGCCTCTGGCACTTTTGGAAGTCTCTTGGGAAGCTTAAGAACTTTAAGGAGGCTTCTGGAGTCTAAAAATGACTGCTAGATGCTTTTGGTAATACAAAATGGAGGTTTAGAGGCCTCTGACACTATTAGAAGTCTTTTGGAAAGCTTAAGAAGGTTTTAGAGGTGTCTGGAAACTAAAAAAATCTTTTAAAACCTTCTGGCACATGAAAAACAGTCTTTAGGAGTTAAAGAAGGTTTCAGAGGCTTCTGGCAACTAAAAATGGTTTCTGGAAGCTTCTGGCACATTAAATTGATATCATTTATAGTTTTCGAGATATAAACAAAAAAAATAACCAACAATGAACCAAAAAGGGCAATAAAACACAATTTTAGTCAGTACTTTCGAAAACACAACCAAAAAAAGTTACTGTTTACCGATAGGTTCGTGATTGTCACTTGTCAAAAATGACAGTTGCCCAACGTCACTAAAACTGTCATTTCTAAAATATATTACAGTTACCTACTAAATTTTCTTTTTAAATTGTCTCCTTAAAGGTTTTAGAAACTTCTGAAACCTTTTTTAATATTCACGTTTGTCAAAAGCTGCTTCACAGAGCTATAAAAGCTATATATTGTTGTGTCAACTGTCAAAACACGTGCCATAGAGGTGTAAAGCTGATCAAGACTCTTGAATGACAGTCTGTAACCACCAGTCAATAGAACAATTCCAAAGTTGTAAAACAGTACACTTTTTACACACACACCAACCAGAAACAATCGGCCATAGCAAAACATTTCCTTAGGTGGGTTAGTTATTCAGGAGTGGCAGGTTGATGAATGATCGGCACGGTCGTAATTTCGCGGTTATTTCATTAAACCGTCTGTCAGATTGCTTTATTACACAGGGTGTTTACTACACACACACACACATAGAGAGAGAGAAAATGGTGGGTATAATAGGACTCCATTCTTGAATTCTTAATTAAGTTATTTCACGGTTTAATTAACGGGATAACAAAAATTTTCAAAGGGTTGATCTGAAAGTCAATAGTATCAGGTGGATCGATTACAGGTGAGGGTTAATCGATTGGGTATTGTGGTATATTGACAGGCCCTTCGTGAGTTAATCCCCGTCTACCTGTTACCTATTATACGGCAAGACCCTTTTTCGGGCACACGTGTTGTCTGATTTCTGTGTTTTCACTACGAACTTTATGATCAGGGATGTAAAATTTACGGAAAATTAAATTCAAGGAAATTTTCCCAGAAAATTTTCGGTTATTTTCCGAAAAAATTGGAAAATATCAAAAAAAAATTTTACATTTTTGTACTATTAACTTGACAGTATTTGGGGAGTTGAGGTTAATTTTGAAAAATAAAAAATTTTCTGAAAAAAATCAGTTTTTGACAATTCTAGTTTTTAATTTTTCAATTTCAAACGGTGCGTGGTACCAAAAAAGTGTTCCTGAGATATTGAGCAGAAACAGCAAAAAGCGAGAGTCAACTTTGACGAAAAATGGTTAAAGTTGCTGTAAAAGTTGCAAAAAAACTGTAAAACTAAACCAGATATTATAGTAAATAATTCTTATTTTAACACCCTAACTTTGACAGCTTGTAACTTAGTTAATTTGACAGGTACATCGTAATTTTTTTATCAAAATTTAAAGCTTGAAAAATGTACTTTTTTGACCGTGAATGTTAGGTTAAAGTTAATTACACCGCACTAGTTTAGGGGGTTTGTAAGTAATTTTTAATCGCCGCAAAAACTGGCACGCCACTGGTTTTTTGTATAGTTTCTTTACTGCACTGTGACAAGAGATTAATTTAGAACAAAAAAGCTTCTTTAAATTTTTTTGATAGCTCGCATAGTTTTTGAGTTAATTGCGTTTATTGGTGTTGGTGTCTCAGAGACATCAATGCTATCGCCTTATAATAGGACAGTAACCTGTTTTTTTTTTCTTCAGTTTGACAGGTAAATAATTAATTTTTATATCAATTTAAAGCTTGAAAAATGTACATTTTTGACCGTTAAACATTTCACACCTCTAATCTGAAACGTTCCTGAGATATTGAGCAAAAACTGCAAAAAACGAGAGTCAACTTTGACGCCCTCTAGCGGCTAAACGGGGCAACTTAGCCGTGCCCGCTCAACGTCACGTGATAGCCCCGTTTATTAGCTTTCTTTTGTTGTACGATGGTTTTATACAGGGTGTTTCAAATAAGTGAGTTATAGACGATTTTCTGGAAAAGTGCACAAAAATTTTATCTAAATTAGGGATTTTTTGGGCCTACTATACTAACGGCGACCATTTTGGATTTTATTCAATCAAAGTGATTTTTTTAACGAACTTGAACCTGGGGAACACAAATTTGACGTCCATTTTGCTCTAACTGACACCGTTTTTCGGAGATGAGCTTGAAATTATGTCATTTTTGACACTTTAGGGCGTGGCACCCTTGCAAAATGACATTTTGACAAATGACACTTTAAGTCATTTTTGTACTATTAACCTGAAGGTATTTAAGCAGTTGAGGTTAATTTTAAAAATCAAAAATTTTCTGAAAAAATCAGGGGGTCACCCTTGAAATTTCTTGACAATTTTAGTTTTTTTATTTTTCAAGGTTAAACGGTGCATGGTACCAAAAAAAAGGTATAGAAGGTAAAAGCTGCATCCCATCGTTGCATTTGTGGTAAAAATTTCAGACCTCTAACCTGAAACGTTTCTGAGATATTGAGCAAAAACTGCAAAAAACGAAAGTGAACTTTGACGCGCTCTAGCGGCTAAACGGGGCAACTTAGCCGTGCCCGCTCAACGTCACGTGATAGCCCCGTTTATAAACTTTCTTTTGCTATTCGACGGTTTTATACAGGGTGTTTCAAATAAGGGAGTTATGAACGATTTTCTGTAAAAGTGCACCAAAATTTCACTCAAATTGGGAATTTCTGCTTGCGAGGAGGGTGGCCAAAGTAAGGCTGTTAAAGCAAAAACAATTGAATATTGATACAAACATTTTACATCAAGTAAGCCTAGAATTTGGCGTAGATTCCAAAAATCAAAAAAAATTATAAGTTTGGTTTGTTGCTCAAATTTGGGACACCTTGTATACTGATGGATTATCTAGGAATAAAGTAGATGCAAATATTTACAAAATTCA
This sequence comes from Ips nitidus, assembly GCA_018691245.2. Classification (NCBI taxonomy): domain Eukaryota; kingdom Metazoa; phylum Arthropoda; class Insecta; order Coleoptera; family Curculionidae; genus Ips; species Ips nitidus. The sequence continues at coordinate 2,872,674 of CM042801.1, read as the reverse complement.
TTTTGGTACTTTTTTTATAAAATGAAAATTAAACAAGTTACAATAAGGATGTTAAAAATTCATTGACTCACCCTGTAAACTACTCCATTGTATTGTTAATAATTCGATTAATTTGACAATTATAGGGTGGTTCAATATACCAATTTGTAGCCCTTGAAATTGTCTTTTGATCACCCTGTATAGCGTTTTTACCTAAAACGTCGAATAACTGAGTTATTTACTGTTTTAACGGAGTTGTTTGTTGTATAGTTTGATTTTGACAGTTTTTACTGTGACCGCCCATAACTCTGTTATTTTGACAGTTACAGGGTGGTTCAATATACCAATTTGTAGCCCTTGAAATTGTCTTTTGATCACCCTGTATAGCGTTTTTACCTAAAACGTCGAATAACTGAGTTATTTACTGTTTTAACGGAGTTGTTTGTTGTATAGTTTGATTTTGACGGTTTTTACTCTGACCGCCCATAACTCTGTTATTTTGACAGTTACAGGGTGGTTCAATATACCAATTTGTAGCCCTTGAAATTGTCTTTTGATCACCCTGTATACCATATATAGTAGAAATGTCACGCTACCGAAAGATCGAAGCTTTTATACCGGGAATGTGTTGTCCAGAAGGTAGAACATATAGAACATATTTACCGGGTGGCCCAATAAGACTGTTCCTCGATTATATCTCGGGAACCGTTCGTCGTATGATTTTGTGGTAAAATTTTTTTTAGGTAAATCGGCCATGAAGAATCGCTGGAAAATATTTTCAAGTTCTAAAAATGACCACCAGAGGCCGTAACTGCCATCTTAAATTTTTAAATTGCATTTTCTATAAATTTTGCACAATAAATTAAAGTTTTTTTTCTTCATTTTTAAAGCAAACCAATTTATCTATCATTTTCGTAAAAAACAAATTTCTGTTATTTCAAAAACAAAGATGGCGTGAGGTGTTCAAATGTTTTTGCAATAACCTGCTTTAACTTCTTAACGGTTCGACCAATTTTAACAAATTCAGTATTGTTGAAAAGAGCATTTCTTGGGCAATAAGAATCAACCAAAATATAGTTAATTTAGTTGAATCTTTCTGCGCCAGGGGGCTCCTTTTGACACCATGACTCAAACTCCAAAAAAAATTAAAAAAACAAATGAAATGATATGACTTTTTCTTTATGAAAAAGTAGCCAAATAACATCCAAATAGGCCAGTGAAAACCGTTTTTCAAATTTTCGTTCCTAACCTGAAATATTGAGAAAATGAGATTATGAGATATGGTCGAGGATTGGGTCACCCAGTACAATTAAATCAGATTACTATATTTTTAAAAATCCATATTATGTTGAAAAGTGTTAAATATACAACATTTTTCCAGAAAGTTTCCGGTAATTTTTCGGAAAAAATTGGAATATCTGAAAATTCAAAAATAATTAGTTTTTTAATTAATTATACCAACCATCCAAAATCAATCCAAATTAAAGTTTAATGTACTTTTAATCATACAATTTCTCGAAAATTACCGCTTTTACATCTCTGTTTACAATAGTAGCTAGATATAACCCGAAAAAAAAAAACTAAGTAATTTATACAGGGTGCTGCAGCTGGCTATGCCAATTTATTTTTCTCGTCTGGTACAATAATAGACGCAAAAAAAAACTGGGCAAAAAGAACGAAACCCTCTAATGGCAAGAACAAAGGGCCCCAGTCAGTTGGATGTCATGCCCATATGCAGATTCGCCCGGTAATTGATCCGGGTATGTCGTGGATATGCAAATCAGGGCCTCTTTATTTTCCCGATCTGGTTCCTGGTAAGACTAATATAATTATTATGTTCCCGAAACGGTTTTGCAAACCCTACGTGTGGGAATCCTTTAAGAATTTGCATATTAGAAGCAACCTGCGGGACGTTTCGCTGTTACTATTTACGTTGAACAATGAGGGTAATTGTACCCCTTTTTTTAATTCCACACCCTTATTCACGTAGGGAAAAAAATACGTTAGTTTCTTGCACTGGTTCGGTTGTAATAGCAAGTTTTCATTAAATGGACACGAGTCCAAAGTGGACCATTTCCTGTCCCTTTTTTGCCTTTCGATCTAACCGCACATTATTAAAACGATGGACTTTTAATGACCACCTTCCGAATGAATTGCTTCCTACTATAACGGCAATGTGTCAGTTAATGGCTCGTTTTTACTGTTCTTGGGGGTTGAAGCTCATTATCTAATCTAAGTTAGAGTTAACTGAACATTACAAAACTGACGTAACAAACTTTGAATTAAGTTACTGGATTATATAGTAAACCAAACTTTTTTGGTAGTTTTTGAGATAACTAAGCTTCAGCTTCTGTCAATCATGCCTAATTGCAAAATTTAGGAAATCCAGCAAAAATATGGTTAAGTTTCTCCCATTTTCAGAATTAGAATTTAATTGGTCAAAACTAACGCTTTTACAACTATTATTTTTGTAAATAAATCAAAAATGCAAATATTTTTACCCTACAACTCTGTAGAATAACATAATGTATACCAGGCGTCCCAAACTGTCTTTTCGAAATTCCATAAATTGATTATAAATTAGTGAATTCTTTCAAAATCTTCCAGATCAGTTTAGAAGCTTTCAAAGTTCTTGTTGAAACTGCCTAGAAGCTTCCAGGAGCCCTAAAACTGCATAGAAGCTTCCCTAAGCTTCTAGAACAGTTTAAAAGCTTCCAGAACCTTTCAAAACTATCTAGAAGCTTCCAGATGCTCTTGAAACTGCCTAAAAACTTCCAAAATCTTCAAGATCAGTTTGGAAGCTTCCAAAACCTTCCGAAACCATAAAGAAGTTTGAAGTTCTTCTTGAAACTGTTTAGAAGCTTCTAGAAGCTCTTAAAACCGCCTAGAAGCTTCCAAAACCTTCCGAAACCATAAAGAAGTTTGAAGTTCTTCTTGAAACTGTTTAGAAGCTTCCAAAACTAACTAGAAGCTTCCAGATGCACTTGAAACTGCCTACAGACTTCCAAATGAACAAAATGCTTCCAAAACCTTCCGAAACCACATATAGAAGTTTTAAGTTCTTTTTGAAACTGCTTAAAAGTTTCTAGAAGCCCGTAAAACTGCCTAGAAGCTTCCAAAATGTTCTAGATCAGTTTAGAAACTTCCAAAACCTTCCGAAACGGTAAAGAAGTTTGAAGTTCATCTTGAAACTGTTTAGAAGCTTTCAAAATTATCTAGAAGCTTCCAGATGCACTTGAAACTGTCTAGAGACTTCCAAAATGAGCAAGAAGCTCCCAAAACCTTCCGAAGTCATTTAGAAGTTTTACGTTTTTCTTGAAACTGCCTAGAAGCTTCCAGAAGTTCTTAAAACTGCCTAGAAACTTCCAAAATCTTCTAGATCGGTTTGGAAGCTTCCAAAACCTTCCAAAACCACATAGAACTTTAAAGCTATTCTTGAAATTGTCTAGAAGTTTCCAGAAGTTCTTAAAACTGCTTAGAAACTTCCAAAATCTTCTAGATCAGTTTGGAAGGTTGCAAAACCATAAAAAGTTTGAAGATTTTCTTAAAACTGTTTAGAAGCTTCCAAAACTATCTAAAAGCTTCCAGATGCACTTGAAACTGCTTAGAGACTTCCAAAATGAGCAAAAAGCTTCCAAAACCTTCTGAAACCACATATAGAAGTTTTAAATTCTTCTTGAAACTGCTTAAAACTTTCCAGAAGCTCTTAAAACTGCCTAGAAGCTTCCGACATCTTCTAGATCAGTTTAGAAGCTTTCAAAACCTTTCGAAACCATAAGGAAGTTTGAAATTCATCTTGAAACTGTTTAGAAGCTTCCAAAACTACCTAGAAGCTTTCAGATGCACTTGAAACTGTTTAGAGACTTCCAAAATGAGCAAAAAGCTTCCAAAACCTTTTGAAATCACATATCGAAGTTTTAAGTTCTTCTTAAAACTCACTAGAAGCTTCCAGAAGTTCTTAAAATTGCTTAGAAACTTCCAAAATTTTCTAGATCAGCTTAGAAGCTTCCAGGACCTTCCGAAACCATAGAGAAGTTTTAAATTCTTCTTGAAACTGCTTAGAAGTTTCCAGACGCTCTTAGAACGGCCTAGAAACTTCCAAAATGTTCTAGATTAGTTTGAAAGCTTCCAAAATCTTCCTAAACCGTAAAAAAATTTAAGTTCTTCTTGAAACTGTTTAGAAGCTTTTAAAACTATCTAGAAGCTTCCAGATGCACTTGAAACTGTCTAAAGACTTCTAAAATGAACAAAAAGCTTCCAAAATCTTCAGAAACCATAAAGAAGTTTGAAGTTCTTCTTGAAACTGTTTAGAAGCATTTAAAACTATCTAGAAGCTTCCAGATGCACTTGAAACTGCTTACAGACTTCCAAAATGAATAAAATGCTTCCAAAACCACATATAGAAGTTTTAAGTTCTTCTTGAAACTGCTTAAAAGTTTCCAGAAGCTCTTAAAACTGCCTAGAAGCTTCCAAAATCTTCTAGATCAGCTTAGAAGCTTCCAAAACCATATAGAACTTTGAAGTTTTTCTAGAAACTGTCTAGAAGTTCCCAGAAGTTCTTAAAACTGCGTAACAGCTTCCAAAACCTTCAGAAATCATACAGACGATTGAAGTTCTTCTTAAAACTGTTTAGAAGCATTCAAAAGTATCTATCAACATCCAGATGCATTTGAAACTGCCCAGAGACTTGCAAAATGAACAAAAAGCTTTCCAAACCTTTTGAAACCACATATAGAAGTTTTAAGTTCTTCTTGAAACTGCTTAAAGCTTTCCAGAAGCTCTTAAAACTGCCTAGAAGCTTCCAAAATCTTCTAGATCAGCTTAGAAGCTTCCAAAACCATATAGAACTTTGAAGTTTTTCTAGAAACTGTCTAGAAGTTCCCAGAAGTTCTTAAAACTGCATAACAGCTTCCAAAACCTTCAGAAACCATACAGAAGTTTGAAGTTCTTCTTGAAACTGTTTAGAAGCTTCCCAAACTAACTAGAAGCCTCCAGATGCACTTAAAACTGCCTACAGACTTCCAAAATGAGCAAAATGCTTCCGAAACTTTCCGAGACCACATAGAACTTCAAAGCTTTTCTTGAAACTGTCTAGAGAGAAGAGAGAAGAAGAAGAGTAGTTCTTAAAAGTACCTAGAAACTTCCAAAATCTTCTAGATCGGTTTAGAAGCTTCAAAAACCTTCCGAAACCATATAGAAAATTTAAGTTTTTCTTGAAACTGCCTAGAAGCTTCCAGAAGCTCTTATAACTGCCTAGAAACTTCCAAAATCTTCTAGATTAGTTTGGAAGGTTTCAAAACCATGAAAAAATTTGAAGATATTCTTAAAACTGTTTAGAAGCTTCCGGATGCACTTGAAACTGCCTAGAGACTTACAAAATGAGCAAAAAGCTTCCAAAACTCTTCGAAACCACATGGAAGTTTTAAGTTCTTCTTGAAACTGCTTAGAAGCTTCCAGAAGTTCTTAAAACTGCCTAGAAACTTCCAAAATCTTCTAGATCAGTTTGGAAGATTCCAAAACCACGAAAAAATTTGAAGATCTTCTTAAAACTGTTTAGAAGCTTCCAAAACCATCTAGAAGCTTCCAGATGCACTTGAAACTCCTTAGAACAAAATGAGCAAAAATCTTCCAAAACCACATAGAAGTATTAAGTTCTTCCTGAAACTGCTTAGAAGCTTCCAAAACCTCTTAAAACTCCAGACCATAATCATCTTTTTGCATCTTACTACTATCTGTAGGAAATGAAATATTTAAATCTCTTTTAGATATACCAAAACCAGAAAAGTTTTGTTTTCAATGGTTGACAATCGGCAAAACAAGTTGGATGGAAATTATTTGAAAATATATTTCATATAAAAATTTCTTTACGCTAAAACTTGTTCTTGGAGCTGCTTTATGAGTAAATTCATCAATTTCTTTGACCTCCAGTTTCGTTCTAGCATTCTTGAATAGTTTCAGCCACACTTCTCGTTCTCTGTGGTATTGAGAATGATTCATAGTAATTTTTTTTTGACCAAAAAAACCTTCCCTTGGTAACTTCATCAGATGTCCGCATAAAAACTGTCTCTTTTAAGCATGGGAATCGACCTGGTGGGTTTTTTTGCCATTGTCCTTTCATTAGAAGGGTTTGACGACCACATCGCGTCTAATGTATGCGCTCTCGCATCTCATTAAGGGATGAACCGTGAGAAGCGGAAGTCGGGGTGGATCGGGATATAAATTAAAATAAATCCGAGACAATGGGCATTTTGCCTTTTTTGTCCTTAACTAAATATGCATATGTACGGGTACCTGAAGGGACGTCAAAGAAACCGGTTTTTTTGTTTTTTTTAAACCAATTTAAGGACAGTTTTTTTCCAGTTTCCACTTGCCTAGGATACCCCCCCTCCCAAACCCTTTTTCACGCACAAGCATCCGGTTACGTGAGAGAACAAGGGCAACTCGATAATTTATTCGGGGGCCCTGTTTTTTTTTTTCAATGTTGATTGTTAATTCGGGAACGTATGCAAATGGGCCCTTTGCCAAGAACAAAAACGTTAAGGGCGTCCCCGGTCCGGTTTTGTTAAATAAATGGGAGCCCTTTCAGTTTTTGGTGCGATGCCGTAGGTGCGAGACCGCGAATTGTTTTAGGTGTGCTTGTGTGGGTAAAAGTGCAACAAGTGAGGCATTTTGGTGGAAAAAGTAAAGTTACAATTGTTATGTCGCGCCTTCCCCTATGAAGAATTGAAAGGAAAGTGAGGGTGCTACCATATAACCAAACTAGATTGAAAAACATCCTGAAAATCAGTTTTTTTGACAAATTTTCAAAGAATATGTATGTCAGATGGTTTGGCAGGTCAAGAGAAATCGATTAGAACAATAAAAGAACAAATCGATTAACAATCGAAGAAACGACGTTTGAGTAATGCTTTTTCGATTAGTAATCGATTTATTTCATTGCATTCTTCAAATTGTATTTTTGTTTAAATTTTCTTGTGTAACGTTTCTAGAAATAATTATTTTCAATACAAATTTAAAATTATAAATAAAATGTATAGCAATTTCATTCGAAGAAAAAATATTGTTCCTAACACGTGCGCAAAGTAGTTTTTCCGCACTTAAAACTTGATTATGATTAAAGCAATAGTTAACTAAAAGCTGTTCCTGTCAAAGTGGCCTTGTAATTTCCGCTCTTAGATTATTTTAACAGTCGGTTTTACACATTCAGTTAAACTTATGGTTAACTAAAATCTGTTTCTGTTTCTCAAAATTGATAGTTACTAAAGATCAATTTCCGTTAAAACAAATCAGCGTCTTAACGGGACTTTCTATTGCAACAAGCTTTGGTAAGAAAGGAAAACAAACCTTATTATCGACATTATTTGTTGAAACTGTGTGTTTCGTTTAAGGGACAGTTTTACACAGTCAAACGTTAAAACTACCCTTGCAAACCTTCAGTTCTGAAATGTGTCAAAGTGGCCTTGTAATTTCCGCTCTTAGATTATTTTAAAAGTCGTTTTTACACATTCAGTTAAACTTATGGTTAACTAGAACATAGTTTTGAACTTTAAAATTAAGGAATTATACAAAAATGTCAGTAAAGACGAATATACTTTGAAAACTGTACCTAACCTCATTTTGTAGTAGTTTTTTTTATCTAATATTTAGGAGACTTTTTTTACTACTTTTTGAAATTCAATATCTCGGTAACATGGAGAGCTAGAGAAGCTAGTTTTGACTCGTTTTGTAGTATTTTTCATCCTCTTTCTAATGACGTTTTAGCGAAATTTATAAGAGTTCAAATAAAAAAGTTACAACCATTCAAAAATTGAAAAAACATAATTTTTCCAAAAAGTGCAATTTTGACAATTTTTAATTTTGCTCCAGGTGGATTCTCATGCACAGCAAAGGGCATATTTATACCAAAGTACCTTAAATTAGGTGAAATAAGTACAAAAAAAGCACTTTAAAATTTTTTATTTTTCAAAAAAATTTAAGGAATGATTAGAAGTCTTTTTTTACTACTTTTTGAAATTTAATATCTCGGTAACATGAAGAGCTAGAGAGGCCAGTTTTGGCTTATTTTGTAGTATTTTTTATCCTCTTTCTAATGGCGTTTTAGTGAAATATATAAGAGTTCAAATAAAAAAGTTACAATCATTCAAAATTTGAAAAAGTTTCATTTTTGAGAAAAGTGCAATTTTGACAATTTTTTATTTTGTCCCAGGAGGGTTCCAATGAACAGCAAAGGGCATATTTATACCAAAGTACCTCAAATTATGTGAAATAAGTACAAAAAAATCACTTTTTCATTTTTCAAAAAAATTGAAAGAATGGAGGGGTATTAGAAGTCTTTTTTTACTATTTTTTGAAATTAAATATCTCGGTAACGTGAAGAGATAGAGAGACCAGTTTTGGCTTATTTTGTAGTATTTTTCATCCTCTTTCTAATGACGTTTTAGTGAAATTTATAAGAGTTCAAATAAAAAAGTTACAATTATTCAAAAACTTTAAACTGCTTTTTTTGTACTTATTTCACTTAATTTAAGGTCCTTTCGTATTAGTATGCCCTTTGCTTTGCATTAGAACCCTACTGGAGCAAAATAAAAAATAATACAATCATTCAAAACTTGGAAAAACGTAATTTTTCCAAAAAGTGCAATTTAGGCAATTTTTTATTTTACTTCAGTAGGGTTCTAATGCAAAGCAAAGGGCATACTAATACGAAAGGACCTTAAATTAAGTGAAATAAGTACAAAAAAAGCAGTTTAAAAGTTTTAATTTTTAGAAAAAATTGAAAGAATGGGGGAAAATTAGAAGTCTTTTTTTACTATTTTTTGAAATTCAATATCTCGATAACGTGAAGAGATAGGGAGGCCAGTTTTGGTTTATTTTGTAGTATTTTTTATCCTCTTTCTAATGCCGTTTAAGTGAAATCTATAAGAGTTCAAATAAAAAAGTTACAATCATTCAAAAATAGAAAAAATGTCATTTTTGCAAAAAGTGCAAATTTTGCAAATTTTTAATTTTGCTCCAGGAGGGTTCCAATGCGCAGCAAAGAGCATATTTATACCAAAGTACCTTAAATTAGGTTAAATAAGTACAAAAAAAGCACTTTAAAATTTTTTATTTTTCAAAAAAATTTAAAGAATGGGGGTATTAGAAGTCTTTTTTTACTACTTTTTGAAATTTAATATCTCGGTTAGATGAAGAGCTAGAGAGGCCAGTTTTGGTTCATTTTGTAGTATTTTTCATCCTCTTTCTAATGACGTTTTAGTGAAATTTCTAAGAGTTCAAATAAAAAAGTTACAATCATTCAAAAATTGAAAAAACCTAATTTTTCCAAAAAGTGCAATTTTGTCAATTTTTTATTTTACTCCAGTAGGGTTCCAATGCACAGCAAAGGGCATATTTATACCAAAGGACCTTAAATTAGGTGAAATAAGTACAAAAAAAAAACTTAAAAATGTTTCATTTTTCAAAAAAATTGAATGAATGAGAAGTATTTTTTTACTACTTTTTGAAATTCAATATCTCTGTAACGTGAAGAGCTAGAGAGGCTAATTTTAGCTCATTTTGTAGTATTTTTTATCCTCTTTGTAATGACGTTTAAGTGAAATGTATAAGAGTTTAAATAAAAAAGTTACAATTAATCAAAAATTGAAAAAATGTCATTTTCGCAAAAAGTGTAGTTTAGGCAATTTTTAATTGTGCTCCAGAAGGGTTCCAATGTTGATAAGCTAAATTAAGCCTTATTAATTGCAATAAAAGTTAAAAACCAGTTTTTAATGTGATTTTTGATTTTAAAGTCAGTTTTACACACTTCAGGTAAGCTTATCGTTAACTAAACACTGTAGTTACAGGGTTGATTGGAAAACCATTTCCAAAGCTTTACTGAAAAGACCTTGTGTAACCTAATTTAGCTTTCCATTCTAGCAATTAAAGCATTAGGCAAAAAGCTAATTCAGACATCTTCGGCTGACGGTAATTCGCACTTTTAGTGCGGTAAGGAACCCCCTAAAACGCTCCACCTGTCATCGTTTTGGGTACCACCTGTCGGCCAACCCGCAAATTAAATAGCGATCTGTCCGGGTTCCATCCTGATTAGATTATAATTTCCTTTTTGGGGTGGTTGGTTTTTTTTTTGTTTTCAGCAGATTAAACGTTTGATATGGGAATTAGACCTTCACCGGGGATTTCAGTGTTAATTCATTGATGATGATTTAATATTTTTTTCTCAGAATGACGTAATCACGAAAATGTAATTATTATGCGCAAGACAAATTATTAGGTGTATAACAGAGTAAGTTGGCAACCCTTATTACATATTTATAAGTGCGGCATGTGCTTGTTTCGAGTACTCTAGGGCCTCTTAAAAGGGGTAAAACTGCCATGTCGACAACACTCTACAATTATTACCCTCTTCTTGAATAATTAACGAATATACTAATAAGCGTTAAGAAGACTAAATTAGAAAATTGTCCCTTGTTTCGGCACCTGGATCATCCCCTTATGATTACATTAAAACCGCCTAATCTCCACAGATTAGAGGGGTGAGAGGGAGGGGGGAAAGAACACACGAAATATTATTACTAACCCCCTCTGGAGGTCCGCCATTGCACGCACACAATCCGGAAAAAAAAATCGTTCAGCTGTTTTGAAAACCGCCCCTGCCCCCTCGCAGGGGTCATACGTGAGTGCGTATACGCGGGGGGATGACGCCGTCGTCATGGCAACGGTCGCAAAGGGGGTGCGTCGCGTTTGTTTTTCGGGGTGGGAGACCGAATGGCGGATCTCGGTCCCTTTATTACGTTTTTGCTTGCTTGGTCTCTGATTTTATTGAAATTGATCTAAAACTGCCGTTAACTTGAAAAAAAATTTCTAACTTTAGATCACCCTGTATAGCACCTGTGATTTTTTTAAATTCACTGTCACTAGTTGACTTGTATTGATGTGTTACCAAAAATTTTAAATTTACAAAGTTTAACATCACTGTAACGAAAATATGTTACTTTAGTGACACTTGGTGTAAAATTTGCAAACAGACATTCCAGCCCTAAAGCAAAGGAATAAAAAAAAGTTAAAAAACTAGTCAAACACCAAAAAAATAAAATGTAGAAGATTCAGAACACTTGTAGACGTTTTTGGCATTTTCAAATCATTATTGGAAAATTGTAGAGGCTTTTAGAAATTTTAAATATTTTTTGAAAGGTTTAGAAACTTGTAGAGGCTTCTGGCACTTTTGAATTATTTTTGAAAGATTTAAGACACTTGGAGAAGTTTCTGAAAGTTTAAAATTATTTTTAAAACGTTTGGGACACTTCTAGAAGCTTCTAGCAATTTTAGATAATTCTTGGAGAGCTTGGGACACTTGTAGAGGCTTCTATCAATTGAAAATTATTCTTGAAAGGTTTGGAATAGTTGTAGTTGTTGTGTAGGTTTGGATATTCTTGAAAGGCTTCTGGCACTTTTAAATAATTTTTGGAAGATTTTGTAAAAGTTTCTGGCAGTTTAAAATAATTTTTAAAACGTTTGGGACCCTTCTAGAACCTTTGGCAATTTTAAATAATTCTTGGAGAGCTTGGGACAGTTGTAGAGGCTTCTGGCACTTGTAAATAATTTTTGGAAAAATTGAGACACTTGGAGAAGTTTCTGGCTGTTTAAAATAATTTTTAAAACGTTTGAGACACTCCTAGATGCTTCTAGCAATTGAAAATTATTCTTTAGAGGCTTCTAACAATTTTAAATAATTCTTGGATAGCTTGGGACACTTGTAGAGGCTTCTGGCACTTGTAAATAATTTTTGAAAGATTTAAGACACTTGGAGAGGTTTCTGGCAGTTTAAAATAATTTTTAAAACGTTTGGGACACTTCTAGAAGCTCTTGACAATTTTAAATAATTTTTTAAGAGCTTGGGACACTTCTACAGGCATCTGGAAATTTAAAATAATTCTTCAAAGGTTTAGAATACTTATAGAGGCTTCTGGCACTTGTAAATAATTTTTGAAAGATTTAAGACACTTTCAGAGGTTTCTAGCAATTTAAAATAATTTTTAAAACGTTTGGGACACTTCTAGAAGCTTTTGGCAATTTCAAATAACTCTTGGATAGCTTGGGACACTCCTAGATGCTTCTAGCAATTGAAAATTATTCTTTAGATGTTTCTAACAATTTTAAATAATTCTTGAAGAGCTTGGGACACTTGTAGAAGCTTCTAAAAATTGAAAATAATTCTTGAAAGGTTTGGAATAGTTGTAAAGGCTTCTGGTACTTTTAAATAATTTTTGGAAATTTTTGTAAAAGTTTCTGGCATTTCAAAATAATTTTTAAAACGTTTGGGACCCTTCTAGAAGCTTCTAACAATTTTAAATAATTCTTGAAGAGCTTGGGACACTTGTAGAGGCTTCTAAAAATTGAAAATAATTCTAGAAAGGTTGGGAATAGTTGTAAAGGCTTCTGGCAATTTTTGCAGTGTTTTTCGGAAATTTGACAGGCTAAAACCAAATTAAATTTTTTTTTCTGCACTTTAAAATATTATTCTCTGCAGTTTTGCAATTTTGCTAATTTCTGTAGCTGTGATGTCATCACAGTTTTCATGATAATGTCTTAGTATGTTCATACATAATTTTTAATTTTCATAAGACAAAAAGCCTGTCAACCACCTAGTCTTTCTGGCTGGATTAAACTGAAATACAATTTAAATTGATTGTTTAAAATTTTGTCGACATTCACAACTGATTCACCCTGTATAGTATTTTTTCTATTCCAATTAAAGTAACTTTGCGGGGCAGAAACGTAATATTGATCAAATTATCAAGCTATCAAGTCATCTTTCAAGTTTAAAATGTCAAAACATGAAAAATGCCTTGTTGATCATGTTTTCAAGTCAATTCTGAAAGCTTGAAACAAGAAATAGTGAAAATTCTCTAGTTGGTCAAATTTTCATATCTGAAATGTAAATTTGATCAAATTATCTTTTTCAATCTTTCAAGTTTAAAATGTCAAAACATGAAAAATGCCTTGTTGATCAAGTTTTCAAGTCAATTCTGACAGCTTGAAACAAGAAATAGTAAAAATTCTCTAGTTGGTCAAATTTTCATATCTGAAATGTAAATTTGATCAAATTATCTACTTTTCAAGTCATCTTTCAAGTTTCAAATGTCAAAACTTGAAAAATGCCTTGTTGATCAAGTTTTCTAGTCAATTTTCCAACTTAAAACAAAAAAATGTGAATATTTATTAGTCTGTCAAATCATAAAGTCAATTTTCTATTTTTTTTTTTAAGTTGTCTTTTTTTGACCTGCCTTTTTGACACCAATGTTTAACTACCCCTTATCATTCTTTTAAACGTTTTTTTGCAGTCACTTTTAGAACAACCCTTGTTCTAAGAGAAAGTACGGTCCTGTAACTCTAAGGAAATTTTTGCATAAGCGAACCACACGTAATTACCGGTTAATTGAACCTTGTCAGTACAATCTTCTCTGAGAGGGTTCAAACATAAAAAGCTCGGTCCACTCTATATAAGTAGCGGTCAAACTGCCGGCCACCTGCTGCACCGGGTATCGCTTCGCAGATGATCGTATTCATAGCTTTAATTTTATAGTGAGGAGTAACCCCGAACCCGATCATTATCGGTACCATTACCGGGTACCAAATCGGTTCTCGCTTTTCTTGCGATCCTGAAAAAAAAAGTTCCAATTTACGCGTTTGAATGCAAAAAAAAACGTTCACGTAACATTTTTTTTCACGATTACATCTGCATTGTAAATGCGTATTACATATTCAAGACTTCAAACAATTAGCTCGTTCGCAATAATTAAATATCCCGTTTCTTTTGTATATTTTTAGATTAAAATCACTTCCTAGCCGAACACTAGGTATATCAATGTATATAAAGAAATTTAAAAGAGTAAATACTGCTCTCTCATACAGTTATACCAAGCAATTCATGCAGTAATGGTTGATATCCTGTGAATCTTCCTCCTCGTATTGAAGACATTGTAAATTCTTCCAAGATCCTTGAATTCCAACCTATTAAGTATGTCAACCACAGCTTATGGTCCTGGCAATCTACCAGCAGATGTGCTTAAGCTGATTGAAGAGCAATATTTGAGTCCTGTGACAATCCTAAGAAGCAGAATACCCAGAAATACGAAGAACACCGTACAATCAGCCTAATGAGCCACACACTAAAGATCTTCCTCATCAAAGTCACACACCAAGCTGGAAGATATACAGGGTGGTCCAGTTTTAAATGTCAATAATTCACCAATCCATAGCCAATTAAAAAATAAATTGACATTCATTATGTCATTTTTCTGAAAAGTGCTTCCTAAGGAAAAGACAGTCCTTCAAATTTCTGTTTAAAAAATCGTTTTTTTTTTGTCAGAACTGTCAGACCGTTGGAGCAATATTGATCAAATTTGGAACTTTATTACACGTTATTACGGTCAAAGACCCAAAACTAACCCAACCCAACTTAAACGGAAAATTCACTTAAGAAGTTTAAAAAATATTATTGTAGCCAGTTTTCATAGTTTCCAGACAAACTAAAAGACTTTAGTTTTGAAAATTGAATTAGAAAAGAAAAAAATTTCAGAAGCTTAAAAATTGTGACTTTAATACTAAAAATTGACTTGTAGACATAAAAACTACTTTTTCAAGAATTTGTTACTACAAATTCATACATTTAAACCTTAAAAATTGACTTGAACCCCAAAATGTGACTAAACTAATGAAAAGTGTCATCAGAAGCTTAAAATTTGCATTTGAAGTAAGTTTTCATAATTTGAAGACAAATTTCAATATTTTAGTCTCGAAAATGGTCTTAGATGCAGGACATTGACATTAGATTCATGAACATTGTCTTGAAAACAAACTTTTCGTGCTTTTTACTTTGCTTTTCATTTTCTTCGAATTCTGGACTATTTTTAGTGCTTCAAAACTGCTTTCAGCTGGGAAAATCGAGATTCAAGACTATCTTTACCAAGTTATTGACATAGCAAACTTAAAAAACAATTTTTACACTCTTCATAGACTTAAAGTGGCGTTCGAAGCTTTGTCACTATTAAATCGACTTCTAGACACCTCAGTGCTAAAAATTCGGGTATTCATGGAGTAATAGTTGAATATCCTGTGGATTTTTAAATTCTTTCTCCTATTGAACCATTGTAAATTCTTCCAAGATCTTTGAATTCCAATCATCCAATTCATCAAACTATTAAGTATGTTAACCAACGTGGAAGGAAAGCTTATGGTCCTGACGATCTACCAGCAGATGTGCTTAAGCTGATTGAAGAACATATAACAAAGCATAAGTCAAAAGAGAAGTCAGACAAGGTTGTGTTCTTTCACCACTCCTCTTCAATCTGTATTCAGAGGAAATGTTCACCGAAGCCCTCAAAAATGAAGAAGGTGGAATATGAGTTCCACTCAACAATTGCGCTTTGCGGACGATACAGTACTTGTCACATTTAGTCGAGAATATGGTCTAACACTCATCAACGTTAAGAAGATCAAATACATGATTGTTACCAAAACTGTTCAGAAATTTGCATTGAGTAGGCCCGTGCATCCTTTTGAGCCTGGATCTAAGAACTCGTATGCTCAAATGCATATATATATTCCCATTCCTTCTGTATGGTGTGGAAGCTTTGAGATGTTGACGGATCTAAGAAGAACGAAAAAGAGAAGAAGAGAAAAGTGCAATACCTCGGACACGTTATGAGAGGTTAGAGGTATGAGATTCTGCAACTTATAATCCAGGGAAAGATTGTGGGAAGGAGATCTGTTGGAAGGAGAAGAATATCCTGGCTTAGGAACTTACGAGAATGGTTCGGCATCACGTCCTCCAGAGATGGTACATGAAGAAGAAGAACCAACGTGGATAGTACTAGCAACATTCATTCCTCCCATACATCCCATCTTCTTTTTCAACTATTGTATCACTTTCTTCACCTCGTCCTTTATACATTTCCTCTCATTCATCATAGCAATAAGACGTTTTTTTTGAGTAGATTTATTTAACCTTGTTGTCTCTCTTTTTTGGGTAAACACATGCGAAAGCCTCCATTTCGGCACTCTGAATATTTTAAGATGATATCTCGAGGGAGCTTATTAAGGGACGATTCCTCCCTTCCTACCTCTTATCTCCGTGTACAAACACACATTTTCCGTGGGGGTGGTGGAATCGATCTGGCGGTGTAAAATTCCAAGGTTTGTTGTCAAACAACACAATTTTCCTTGATTAAATGATGAACTCGTTGTCAGTGGGGGAGAACGAAGTCCTGCTGTAAATGACAGGATGAAAAATGACCGAGCAGCCGCAATGGCTAATCACAATTGATGACTAAAAGGTGTCGGGTTTCGCGATTTAAAAAAAAAAAACGCCGGGGAGGTCTCTTTCTCCTCCCGTTCTTACTAAATGCATTATGGATACTGAAATACAGCGGTAGCTGGATTTTTCTGTTTTTTTTGCCATCTATCCCACCTGCAACGGGGACAAACGGGTTCGCGATAAATCTTCCAAGGCTGAATAAATTCCTGCGACGCGAACTGCATATTGCATAATATCGCCTTTTGCTACGTTTTCAACCGGTCCAGCGAAAAATGAGAGATTACTATGGCAGTAGCCGCTATAAATTCTTCATTTTTTTGCTCCATTCACAGTATCTGTAACGTTGAGCGAGAAAAAATTTGTGCAGGTGACCTGGAACAGGTTAAAAACCGTTTGAAGAAGACTCAGACCATTAAAAGAATTTTCAAAGAAGTTGAACAAAGACAAAAGACCTCTTTTTAAGCTTCCTAAAAATGTTATCTGGCAGAGCAATTAAAGGTTCTATTAAGCTTAATGTAAGTTAGCAATTTTTGCTTCAAACCAACCAAAATTTACACTATTTCTGGATTGGCTAATAATCACATTAACAGATCCTGAATTTCCTGATAACGCCTCTAATCGGTTTAGTATGATTCCCTTTAGTTAATCGGTCAGAGATGCCAGGGAGTTTAAATTAAAGTAAAAAAGTTCCCTACCTTGGCAACCGCCTCGCATTTTCCCTTCCATACATACATAAAGTTCCCCAATCCAATAAGACATCGAAAGTTCCCGTTCCCTCTCGCATCTTTTTAAAGAAATTCCGTATTTACCACACGAAAAAGCCATCTAATAATAACGTTAAAACCCCTGGAGCGTCGACTAACGAATACGTAGATACAGGGTGTGTTTATGCCTTTAAAGAAAATCTGGACTTCCACAAGGGCGAGGTTTTTTAAGTATTAACTCCACCCTGTATTGAACTTTTTTCCATATAGAAAGCTCACGAGGAGAGAGAGCAATCGTTAAAAATAAGGGACCAAAAGCGGAAGTGGGACTAGGGGGGTGGTGGGTTGCCTTTGCTCTTCCCTCCCCCTCAACCCCTCTCCATCCTCGTTTTTCATCCGGAGAGCACATGAGATTTGCGGAACTGATAAATCGCAATGTAAGGAGGGAACTTTAATCTTTTTTCCTTTCGAAGCGGGCGTTTGCAAAGCCTTTTTCGATCCTCTTATTAAATTATATTCGTTTTAAGTCTTGGCAAAGCTGATGACGTCAGAAATTCGGGTAATTTGCGTCAGTTTCGAGGATTTTACATTTTTAGACTCACCCTGTACCAATCAATTTCGTCACGTTTAATTAGTAATGGGTAAATTAGCGGTAAAGTTAATATTTAACTTTTACAGTAGAAAATTAGTGAATTATTGGTAAATTACAATTACTGTGTTTCAGTCAGTTCAAACTTTGACACCGCTTTTTTCCAAGACTGTACCAAGTTTTGTGGTGTTTTTTCAAGTTATTAGATAGGAAATATAACAAAAATTCCAAAAATGTACTTAAAACAGTAATTTTCTTACTCCAAGTGGGTTTTACAAGCGATTTTGTCTTTTCAAACTGTGTTTCTGGCAGTTCAAATTATGACACCGCTTTTCTCCCTGTCTGTACCAAATTTTTTAGTGTTTTCTATGTTATTGGATAAAAAATCTAATGAGGATTACAAAAATGTGCTTAAAACAGTCATTTTCTCACTCAAAGTGGGTTTAACAAGCGATTTTGTCCCTGACTGTCTTTTCAAACTGTGTTTCTGGCAGTTCAAATTATGACACCATTTTTCTCCCAGACTGTACCAAATTTTGTAGAGTTTTCTAGGTTATTGGATAGAAAATCTAATGGGGATTTCAAAAATATGCTTAGAATAGTCATTTTCTCACTCCAAGTACGTTTTACAAGCGATTTTGTCCCTGACTGTCTTCAAACTGTGTTCCTTGCAGTTAAAATTTTGACACAGCTTTTATCCCTGACTGTACTCAATTTCGTAGTGTTTTTTTGTATTGTTAGATAGGAAATTTAATAAGGATTTCAAAACTGTGCTTAAAACAGTCATTTTCTCACTCGAAGTGGCTTTAACAAGCGATTTTGTGCCTGACTGTCTTTTCAAACAGTGTTTCTGGCAGTTCAAATTATGACACCGCTTTTCTTTCTGATTGTACCAAATTTTGTAATGTTTTCTAGGTTATTGGATAGAAAACCTAATGGGAATTTCAAAAATGTGCTTAAAATAGTAATTTTCTCACTCCAAGTACGTTTTACAAGCGATTTTGTGCCTGATTGTCTTTTCAAATGTGTTTCTGGCAGTTCAAATTATGACACCGTTTTTCTCCCAGACTGTACCAAATTTTATAGAGTTTTCTAGGTTATTGGATAGAAAATCCAATATAGATTCCAAAAATGTGCTTAAAATAGTAATTTTCTCTACTCCAAGTGTGTTTTACAAGCGATTTTGTCCCTGACTGTCCTTTCAAACTGTGTTTCTGGCAGTTCAAATTTTGACACCCCTTTTATCCCTGACTGTACCAAATTTTTTTGTGTTTTCTAGGTTATTGGACAGAAAATCTAATAAGAATTTCAAAAATATGCTTAGAATAGACATTTTCTTAGTCCAAGTGGGTTTTACAAGCGATTTTGTCCCTGACTGCCTTTTAGAACTGTGTTTTTTGGCAGTTCAAACTTTGATCCGGATTTTCTCACTAACTGTACAATTTTTTTAAATTTTCTATCAGGTTATTGGGTAGGATCTTTAACGAGGATTCCAAAACTATGCTTAATACAGTAATTTTCTCACTGGAAGTGGGTTTAACAAGCGATTTTGTGCCTAACTGTCTTTTCAAACAGTGTTTCTGGCAGTTCAAATTATGACACCGCTTTTCTCCCTGATTGTACGAAATTTTGTAATGTTTTTTAGGTTATTGGATAGAAAATCTAATGGGGATTTCAAAAATATGTTTAGAATAGTAGTTTTCTCACTCCAAGTGGGTTTTACAAGCGATTTTGTGCCTGACTGTCTTTTCAAAGTGTGTTTCTGGCAGTTAAAACTTTGACACAACTTTTCTCCCTGACTGTACTCAATTTCGTAGTGTTTTTTTATGTTATCAGATAGGAAATTTAATGAGGATTCCAAAACTGTGCTTAAAACTGTCATTTTCTCACTTCAAATTGGTTTGACAAGAAATTTTGTCTTTAACTGTCTGTTGAAACTGTGTTTCTAGCAGTTCAAATTTTGATACCCTTTTTATCCCTGACTGTATCAAATTTTGTAATATTTTTTAGGTTATTGGATAGAAAATGTAATAAGGATTCCAAAAATGTGCTTAAAACAGTCATTTTTTCACTCCAAGTGTGAAACTTTGTTCAAAAGTTGCAAAAATTAGGGTTCAGTTTTCTTACAGTTTCTGAGATTTATGACAGTTATTTTGAAATCAGTCACGTTACTGCTTTGCTATCCTTCAAAAACCACGTGACACCTGTCACTAATCTCAAAACTGTCAAAATTTGTTTAGAATTTACTAGACAAAAGCCTAAGTGAGTTTTGTAGAAAAAAGCGTTCAAAAATTTTAAGGTAGATCTTAAGGTCACGTGATTTATTTTTGTCAAAATTGAAAAAAAAAATTTTTCTGCTAAAAACAAAATTTTAAGCTCGAATGACGTTTTCGTCACGTGACCTTTATGAAACTTGTAAAAACAATTTTGGCGATCATGTGACTTTTTGACATTTGCCAGCATGATTTCTAGAAAAAAGCCTTCAAATTTTTTCCCTTCAAAGCCTTCAAAGGTGATTTTTTTTTGTAGTGGGAAACAGTTTGAGAATGATGTTTTTGTCACGTGACCTTTACAGTGGCGGCTCCTCAATAAGTGCACATGTGCACGTGCACTCCCAAATTTTGAGTCCAAAAATGCATGTTTTTATTATAAATCTTATAATGATTGAAATAATTTTCTATTAATACCAAGTATTAATCTTGGAAATAAATAAGCTTTTATTAATAAATAAACGAAATCTGGACGAATTACGGATCACCGCCGCCCCCGTGCACCGTGTGCCGTGGTAAAATCAAGTGCACAGCTCATGGGTATAGTAAATCTGATTGGTCGAACTTCCGCCGTCCGCCCCCTCTGTACCCCGCGACTGTCTAGAGTCAGTCGATGTTTTAAGCTGGCCCGTGAGCACAATTAGATCGTGCACTCGGGGTTTTTCTTATCAGTCACGTGTTATTTTTCTTAGCGACTTTTTAAAATGCCTCCAGTATTTCCTAACGTTAGTGTGCAATATTTGAAAACAATTACATATTTTAAAATTGTAGGAATTTTGGGCGTGGTCTCAAAAAATTTTTCGACGGCGGCGCTAATTGACCCTTACTTTGTGCACTACCTTTCAAATTTACTACGAGCCGCCACTGGACCTTTACCAGCCATGTAAAAGCAATTTTGGCAATCGCGTGGGTGTTTGACATTGAATGTGAAATGAATTCTGAATGCCTGCCTGATGATACTCTCAAAAAAAAAACCAAAACTGGTCACAAATTGCATCATCATCTCACCTGCTTCTTTTTGTTATTGTATTAGTGATAATAAACACTCGTTGCTTCAGAGCATTCGGAGTAGAAGGAACACAATTATTCAAATCGGCGCCAATTTATACTTTTTCCTCGGGAGGAAAAATTCAAATTCGCTCCCGTAATTGATCATTTAAAATTTACCGAAGCCCGCCTGACTTATCTAACGATATAAATTTTATTTTCTAAATTGAAAGCAATTATTTCTTGCGTTGTTTTTTTCCTATAAGGACAAAATCACGGTTGGGTGTGTTCGGCACGTCAGTGTAAAGGATGAAACATCATTATTACACTAGAGAACGAGTGAATAGGGCCCATTCATTCAAGTCATTAAACGTTAGAAAAATGTGATAAATATCCGGCATTATACAGTGAAAACGATTAATAAACCGAAAGATAAGTATTTTAATAGGAAACCCACACACATACACACGCGAATCGGTTATATTAAAATTTATTTGTAATTAATGATAGTTATTAAAGACTTTCTATACACTTGTTCATTTTTAAGCACAACGATTGCGTTGTTTGTGATTTATTAATGGAACTTTGCATTATTACTTAATAAATCCACTCGGTGCTTGATGTTAAGTGTTTTCGATGGCAACGTTTAAATGCTAAATCGCCTCGTTGTAAACAGTGTGTCTATGATCATTAGAATTCTGATGGGAACCGGCTTCGAGTGAAAGGAAACCGTTCCAATTACAACATTATTTTCATTTTTATCTCATTTAGTTGTAATGTGTACCAACATCGCAAATTACTCGAATTCTTCAACTCGCGAAACAAACGAAAACGCTTTATTTGCTTGCCACTTTAGTGACTATTAACGTCACCTTTAGAATAATTCAACTTGGAAACTACTGTTTAAAGAATTTCAGAAATTACTACTTAACATCTGAAAAAGTGAACTACGAAAGAGAAATAGCGTAAAAGCTGAAAAACACAGGCAACTTAAATTGTGAAGAACACTGGCACAAACTAAAAGAAGGACTATTGGGGACGGCTACACGAATTATAGGGAACAAGAAGAAAAACAAAAGGGCTGAATGGTAAATCACAATTACTGTGTGTATTCAAACTTTGACACCGCTTTTCCACCTGACTGTACCAAGTTTTGTAGTGTTTTTTCAAGTTATTAGATAGGAGATTTAATAAAGATTCCGAAAATGTGCTTAAAACAGTAATTTTCTTACTCCAAGTGGGCTTTACAAGCGATTTTGTCTTTTCAAACTGTGTTTCTGGCAGTTCAAATTATGACACCGCTTTTCTCCCTGACTGTACCAAATTTTGTAATGTTTTCTATGTTTTTGAATAGAAATTTTAATGAGGATTACAAAAATGTGCTTAAAACAGTCATTTTCTCACTCGAAGTGGGTTTAACAGGCGATTTTGTCATTGACTGTCTTTTCAAACTGTGTTTCTGGCAGTTCAAATTATGAAACCGTTTTTCTCCTAGACTGTACCAAATTTTGTAGTGTTTTCTAGGTTATTGGATAGAAAATCTTATAAGGATTTCAAAAATATGCTTATCATAGTAATTTTCTCACTCCATGTCGGTTTTACAAGCGATTTTGTCCCTGACTGTTTTTTCAAACTGTGTTTCTGGCTGTTAAAACTTTGACACAACTTTTCTCCCTGACTGTACTCAATTTGGTAGTGTAGGTTTTTAGGTTATTAGATAGGAAATTTAATGAGGATTTCAAAACTGTGCTTAAAACAGTCATTTTCTCACTCCAAATATGTTTTACTAGCGATTTTGTCTTTGACTGTCTTTTCAAACTGTGTTTCTGGCAGTTCAAATTATGACACCGATTTTCTTCCTGACTGTACCAAATTTTGTAAATTTTTCTAGGTTATTGGATAGAAAATCTAATGAAGATTTCAAAAATATGCTTAAAATGGTCATTTTCTCACTCCAAGTGCGTTTTACAAGCGATTGTGTCCCTGACTGTCCTTTCAAACTGTGTTTCTGGCAGTTAAAACTTTGACACAACTTTTCTCCCTGACTGTACTCAATTTGGTAGTGTATTTTTAGGTTATTAGATAGGAAATTTAATGAGGATTTCAAAACTGTGCTTAAAACAGTCATTTTCTCACTCCAAATATGTTTTACAAGCGATTTTGTCCCTGACTGTCTTTTCAAACTGTGTTTCTGGCAGTTCAAATTATGAAACCGTTTTTCTCCTAGACTGTACCAAATTTTGTAGTGTTTTCTAGGTTATTGGATAGAAAATCTTATAAGGTTTTCAAAAATATGCTTAGAATAGTAATTTTCTCACTCCATGTCGGTTTTACAAGCGATTTTGTCCCTGACTGTTTTTTCAAACTGTGTTTCTGGCAGTTCAAATTACGACACCGCTTTTATTCCTGACTGTACTAAATTGTGTAGTGTTTTTTAGGTTATTGGATAGAAAATCTAATATGGATTCCAAAAATGTGCTTAAAATAGTCATTTTCTCAGTCCAAGTGAGTGTTGCAAGTGATTTTGTCTCTGAATGTACTTTCAAACTGTGTTTCTGACAGCTCTAATTTTGACACCGCTTTTCTCCCTAACTATACTAAATTTTGTAATGTTTTCAAGGTTATTGGGTAGAAAATTTAATGAGGATTTCAAAACTGTGCTTAAAACAGTCATTTTCTCACTCCAAGTGGATTTTACAAGCGATTTTGTACCTGACTGTCCTTTCAAATTGTGTTTCTGACAGTTCAAATTTTGACACCGCTTTTCTTACTGACTGTACCAAATTTTGTAGTGTTTTCTACGTTATTGGATAGGAAATTTAATAAGGATTCCAAAAATGTGCTTAAAACTGTCATTTTCTCAGTCCAAGTGAATTTTGCAAGTGATTTTGTCTCTGAATGTATTTTCAAACTGTGTTTCTGACAGCTCTAATTTTGACACCGCTTTTCTCCCTAACTATTCTAAATTTTGTAGTGTTTTTAAGGTTATTGGGTAGAAAATTTAATGAGGATTCTAAAAATGTGCCTAAACCAGTCATTTTCTCACTCCAAGTGGGTTTTACGAGCGATTTTGTACCTGACTGCCTTTTCGAACTGTGTTTTTGGTTGTTCAAACTTTGACACCGCTTTTTCTTACTGACTGCTAAATTTTTTATATTTTTTTAGGTTATTGGGTAGGATCTTTAATGAGGATTCCAAAAATGTGCTAAAAACGGTAATTTTCTAACTACAAGTGGGTTTTCCAAGCGATTTCACGGCAATAGACAGAACCACATCCAAGTGGATGTGTTTTAGACTCAATTTAGTTTATAAAGTGATTTTCAGAGAGAGTACCAATATTGAGGTACTTATAAAAGAACCTTGTTAAGCG
The DNA here is from genome assembly GCA_018691245.2 of Ips nitidus. Taxonomy (NCBI): domain Eukaryota; kingdom Metazoa; phylum Arthropoda; class Insecta; order Coleoptera; family Curculionidae; genus Ips; species Ips nitidus. The sequence goes on along the minus strand of CM042801.1, from coordinate 2,848,460 downwards.
GTTCAAAAATGTCAAATTTGGAGGAAATTTTGGTGTATCTCTCCATATAACCGTGAATAACTTAGTTATTTGAAACTTTCTGCATAAAGACATAAGAGTATCGTAGTTAGGCAATGAATAGGTATATCGATTGGAGTCAAATTCAAAATCTTGAAAATTGAGTTGGAAACTAAAAATTGACATCAAAATCATGAAAATTTACTTAAAAACTGCAAATTGACTTCAAAACCTTGAAAAATGAGTTGAAAATTAAAAATTTACATCAAAATCATGAAAACTTACTTAAAAACTGCAAGTTCACTTCAAAATCAGGAAAATTTACTTAAAAATTGCAATTTCACCTCAAAATCATAAAATTTTCTTAAAAACTGCAAATTGACTTCAAAGTCTTTCCAAGACAATTTTTGAACGTAATAACTAAATTATTTCGTAAACAAAGTTTTAAATCAGAATTTTATAAAAGATACTTAATTTTTCATATTGAACAAGAAAAGTAAAAGAAACAGTAATTTCTGTATATGTAGAAGGTTGAATCGTTTGTGATTGAATGTAGTAATCTGTTGTAATTTTTCTAACATGGACTTTTGTTGTCTTTCCTCTACGAAAGATTCAAACACTTTTTTACCTTCTTCTTAGCAAATTAACAAAAAAAAAATTGGATAGAGCAGGCAAATCGTTTGGCGTTTTCCGATTGACGAGTTCGCTTTAATATAATCAGACTTCCAGAAGTTCGTTTTCTTTTTCTTTTTTTAATAAAACCTCGTTCGTGATTGCCTCCAATGATTGTGTTTCCGGGTAAACGGTTTTTCATCTCCATCTTTCTCTCTCCATGCTAAAAATACCACAACATTGGGTCTAGATAAATTGCTTGAGATAGTCTTGGATGATGAACGCACGGGAGCCGTATCATTACACTGACGATCAAAATTGAAGCAAAAATTCGATCGGTCTTATGTAATTTAATTTTGTGTAATTTAATTTATCGAAAGTAGTAATTATCGACTTGTCGTACACATCCAGTGGATGTGCAATCAAGAACATGCGCCTCCCGTAAAATACCGTCACGCAGTTGATGGGGAACGTCTTAAAGGCGTACACGCACACACCGAGTAATTAGAGTAAATGTCAATTTCCTGTGGGGCGGCAACGATCCACCCCCCATTTGAAATTTTTGCATACAAAATGACCCGTTACTTTGTTTAAAAACCTCAGGAAATACTGCAAAACGATAACAATTAACTGTTTGTTTGAGAGTCTCAAGTGTGAGACAGGAAGATGAAGAAAGAAGAAAGTTTACACATTTATCGAACTCCCTCCTGTATTTTTTACAGAGTTGCGTCAAAAAATTTTGAATTAGTTATTTACCTAACGAAAGTGTGAAAAGTGGTACTTTACCTCACGAAACTGCAGAATTCGGACAAGCAGTTAAAGGGCGGGAAAGACGCTTTCCGCATTGGTTAGGTACAAATAATTTTTTTTTTTTATTATTTTCTACAGTTAATTTAAAAATTAGTCGTTAGTTACTTTACTGAAAAAGTGACTTGTTTTTGGATATACGCCACTGGAATCACATCGAAAAAGTGCCTTAAGAATGTTTTTGATTCACTTAGGTATTTTAATAAACAAAAAAGTTGTAAAGAATTTTTAAAAAAATTTCGAAATTCGAAAAACGTCTTTTCGTAAACGTAAAGTTACTTTTCCGCACTCATTTTTTTTTCGCTTGAACATCTCATAAAAAGGTTGGTGAAAATAAGTATTTTTGCTCTACACATATAAACTTCAAAATTGCAGATTTATTATACATTTATTGTAAATTAATCTTGCACTCAGTGTGGAAAAGTACCCTTTCTCGCTCTCAAATGAGTGCGGAAAAGTGCACTTTACCGCACCCGATTATGAAACCAGCTTCTGGTTAAAAACGAGAAGCCTTTACAAGTATTATGAACTTTTCAAGAATTATTTTCAATTTCCAGAAGCTTATACAAGTCTCCCAAGTCTTCCAATAATTGTTCTGACAGTTGAGACGTTAAAGAACACTTTAATAAGTTACTTGCGTCACGTGACAGCTGTCAAACCTGTCAAAACCCACTCACAAGCGACTCGAAAGTATAAAATGTCAAAAAGATGTCTTTTTGAAGGAATGGTACAGTAAGTAGTTTTTACAGCTCCATGGAGTAACATTAAGTTAAAGAGCACTTTGATACATTTCTTATGTCACGTGACAGCTGTCATAACTGTCAAAAAAAAATTGCCAAAAGCCTCTACAAGTGTTCTGAACATTCAAAGAATTATTTTACATTGCCAAAAGTGTCTACAAGTGTCCCAAGCTCTCCAAGAATGATTTAAATTTGCCAGAAGCTTCTAGAAGTGTCCCAAACGTTTTAAAAATTATTTTAAACTGCCAGAAACTTCTCCAAGTGTCTTAAATATTTCAAAAAATATTTAAAAGTACCAGAAGCCTTTACAAGTATTCTGAACCTTTCAGGAATTATTTTCAATTTGCTAGAAGCCTCTACAAGTGTCCCAAGCTCTCCAAGAATTATTTAAATTTGCCAGAAGCCTTTAGAAGTGTCCCAAATATTTTGAAAATTATTTTAAATTTTCAGAAACTTCTCCAAGTGTCTTAAATCTTTCAAAAATTATTTAAAAGTGTCAGAAGGCTTTATAACTATTTCAAACCTTTCAGGAATTAATTTCAATTTCTAGAAGCCTCTACAAGTGTCCCAAGCTCTCCAAGAATTATTTAAATTTGCCAGAAGCCTCTAGAAGTGTCCCAAACGTTTTAAAAATTATTTTAAACTGCCAGAAACTTCTACAAGTGTCTTAAACCTTTCAAAAATTATTTAAAAGTACCAGAAGCCTCTACAAGTATTCTGAACCTTTCAAGAATTATTTTTAATTTGCTAGAAGCCTCTACAAGTGTCCCAAGCTGTCCAAGAATTATTTAAAATTGCCAGAAGCCTCTAGAAGTGTCCCAAACGTTTTAAAAATTATTTTTAACTGCCAGAAACTTCTCCAAGTGTCTTAAATATTTCAAAAATTATTTAAAGGTGCCAGAAAGCCTCTACAAGTATTCTGAACGTTTCAAAAATTATTTTCAATTTGCTAGAAGCCTCTACAAGTGTCCCAAGCTGTCCAAGAATTATTTAAAATTGCCAGAAGCCTCTAGAAGTGTCCCAAACGTTTTAAAAATTATTTTTAACTGCCAGAAACTTCTCCAAGTGTCTTAAATATTTCAAAAATTATTTAAAGGTGCCAAAAGCCTCTACAAGTATTCTGAACGTTTCAAAAATTATTTTCAATTGCTAGAAGCCTCTACAAGTGTCCCAAGCTGTCCAAGAATTATTTAAAATTGCCAGAAGCCTCTAGAAGTGTCCCAAACGTTTTAAAAATTATTTTAAACTGCCAGAAACTTCTCCAAATGTCTTAAATCTTCCAAATATTATTTAAAAGTGTCAGAAGCCTTTACAAGTATTCTGAAACTTTAAAAATTTATTTTTATTTACTAGGCGCCTCTACAAGTGTCCCGAGCTGTCCAAGAATTATTTAAAATTGCCAGAAGCCTCTAGAAGTGTCCCAAACGTATTAAAAATTATTTGAAATTGCCAGAAACCACTACAAGTGTCTTGAATCTTCCAAAAATTATTTAATAGTACCAGAAGCCTTTACAACTATACCAAACCTTTCAGGAATCATTTTCAATTTCTAGAAGCCTCTACAAGTGTCCCAAGCTGTCCAAGAATTACTTGAAAATGCCAGAAGCCTCAAGAATTATTTTAAAAAATACCAGATGCCTCTAAGAACTACTGAAATCTTTTACAAATATTTCTAGAAGCCTCTAAAATTATTTAAAAAATATCCGAAACATTTAAAAACTAACTTTGACAGAACGACAGCAATGACATTTGTTTGTCACAAAACAGATGTAAATTTGTCAATATCGCTCATACCAACCCAATTAAAAATATAATTCCAATAATTTCAATAAATTTACGAAGTTGGCATAATGATGAAAATTTTTTTTAAGGACATTTTACACTGAAAATTGTGCTTCAGTGAACAAAATGGATTTGTGAAACTTTTTTGTGCTTCAGATGACCGAAGAGAAATTTTTCTTCCATTTTGTCCCTGTAGGAAAAAAAATCCGTAATCAATGGAGAACTGACTCCACGCGTTCAAAATTGTAATGGACGACGTACAATGGAGAAGAAATCGAATACATTATTCCAAGCGCAAATCGAATGAAAGCGTCCGGAGATGTATGGAAGCCGGATCTTTATTATAAATTTAAAAGTGGAGAGTGGTCCAGGGTTGGACTCCACTCAGGACACATATTTCAATCCGGTTCCTCGGGCACTACATTCTGGAAATGTTTCTATAGTCTATCCGGCGAACCTACGGAGTAATAAAATTCGACGGCAACTTTGGTCGACCCGCAGTTTGTGAGACCCGAGAAGTCCGATATTATATTGTAAAACGGACCGGATATAGGTTCGCCGGATAGACTAGAGGAAAATTCTGTTGAATTCGGTCCTGGAACCGCCAATGGAAAAACTAATTCGGTAAAATGCAAAATGTTCAGGAGCTGACGTCGACTTCTATCGGATTATCGAAATAATATTTTTCCTGCGTTTTGACAGAGGGTGAAAGAGAGAGACTGAAGGAGGGGGGGGGGTTGAAATTTTATAATATGGGGAAAATGGCACGTGTTTAGTGATTGATCCCGAAGGACTTTGTCCAATCTAAGGCGTAAAAATAGAACACGTGTCTCACGATCGATTTGCAAAAACAACCCCCTTTCTCCCCCACTCGTTTTTTTTGCACACATCGGGGGTGGGATGATCGATAAGCTATATAGACATCGCGAAAGGGCGAATCGTCGAAACTCGAATGTCGCGACGCCCGGCAGCCATGATGGATTCCCAGTACAAAGTCAGAGGGGGTTGGCGGGGGTGGGTTGGATTTTCTTTTGTTTGGGGTGTCCTAACCATATGATATCAAAAAGAAAAATGGCCCTGTGCGTGCTTGTCCCTCTTACAGTCTAATTAGTCCTGGCCGAAGGGGATGAAATCCAGCCCCAAAGTGGGGGAGAAAGAATAATAAACCGCATCTGTACTCGCTATTTCATATTCCCAACCTTTTTCTTAATTATTTTTTTTTGGCGGGACAATTTAAATTTGCGTGTGGTTCCAATATGAACCATCAAAGTAATAATTGGATCCGTTTAAAGGGGTCGCGTGTCCCTAAATCGTTAAAATTTCAACTAAATTGATACCCTGCTTCGTTTTAATTTTTACAAAACCGACTTATTATCGAAGCAAACAGATCATTATCGACTTGTAATATGGATATTTTTCAATTCTTGTAGCTATTTACCTAATTAACCAATCTTATGTTAGTACTAACTTGAATATAAAGTTAAAATCACCAGATGTTTAGGAACCACAAGTGAAAAAAGCACAGGGTGGTCCCTTTGAGCATGAAAATTTCAGAATTCAAATTTCAGCAAAAAATTTCAATTTTTCCCTTTTTTTGCAGACTGAAAAAACCTGTACTGCAGATGCTTCTTTTTTGTTTCTTCAATTTCTTGATGTTTCTGATATTTTGTTCTATCTTCAGTCTTGTATAGTCAATCAGCTTCTCAGTTTCATCAGTTTTGTTTCTACAGCTCTTAGATTTTTCTGTTTTTGGAAAAGTGTTGAACATATCTTTGTTTGTCTCTTACAGGCTTCTTCAGTCGATTTATGGCGTTCTTAAGCTTTTTGTTTGGTCTTTTCTTTACATTTTTAGTTGCTTATGGCATATCTTCGATCATCGTTCAATTGTATCGCATCTTGAAAATTTTCGTTAGGTTCGTAAAAGTATGTATACTTTTGATGTTTCATTAATTATTTCTATGCTGGTTTTGTTTTAGAACCTTTAACAACCACGTATGTCTTAGCTGGCATTATTAGTTCTATCTTTAAAATATTCAATAATAAAACCAGCCTTCTTAGCAGCTTGATATCCCCAACTTTTACGTTTTTCTGTTTTTGAAGATGAGTTGAAGAAAATATTGTTTCTGCCTCTTGCAAGCTTTTTTTAATAAATTTGTTTTACTTTTCAGCTTCTCTTTATTTCTTCCTTTAAGTTAGATTGTTTTTGCAACATCCAATAATTCAAAATTCAAAAAAAATTCAAAACTTACACTATAGTCTATCCGGCGAACCTACGGAGTAATAAAAGCGAAAATTAGGAGGGGTTGACCGGTCTGTTTTACAATATAATATCTTCTTCTCTCTCTAATATAAGAACTTCTCGGGTTTCGATTCACTTTTACGTACCTGTTTTACAGTGTAATGCGGGTCGACCAAAGTTGCCGCCCATCGAATTTTATTACTCCGTAGGTTCGCCGGATAGACTATAGAAAGGCAAAACAACAACAAAATAGTCACTAAAACACCAAAATGAGAGGATTATCTTCATTTCTTCTTGATTGAGATGGGAAAGAAGACTAAGTGAGTTGTACAGTTTATTAGCAACCATTCCTGTGATACTAGCTGGGAATTTGTACCAGTGTGTACTAGGGTTGTTATACAGTGTGTCCAGCAAATGACATTTAAAAAGCATCAACTTTTTTGGTTTTTGAGATATTTTGCAAGAATTTTGTTGATTTTACCTTTCATTTTGTTCACTAACGAGTTTTTCATTTTAACGTTTTGTTTTTGCAGAATCATCATCAACTTAATTTTTTTTTAATACGGTCCTGATGTTTTTGGGTTAGATTCTGAAAACCCTTTTTATATCGAATTCAATTGTGTATGAAATTTAACTTTTTTTTTATTTTTTGGTATTGAAGAGACAACTGTTCTTGTCTAATTTTTTAGTTAAAATTAATAATAACCATCTAAATAACCTAATAAAAAAATTATTGGAAAAGGCAATTTTTGATTAAAAAATAACCAAACATATTTTTCAGATCCGTAATGGTGGCAAAAACAAAGTAAATATTTTTTTTTTTTTGAAAATTTGACTGGTAAATTTACAATAAATTACCAATACTGTGTTCAAATTTTGACACCGTTTTTCTCCCTGACTGTACCAAATTTTGTAGTGTTTTTTCAGGTTATCGGATAGGAAATTTAATGAGGATTCCGAAAATGTGCTTAAAACAGTCATTTTCCTACTCCAAGTGGGATTTACAGGTAATTTTGTCCCTGATTGTCCTTTAAACCGTGTTGAAACCAGCTAATTTAAACATTCGTTGCATCAAACCAGTTTTTCCTCGAAAACTTGAAAACGGTTAAATTTTCAAAAAAATTGCAAGACATCAAAAATGTTTCTAATCAACTCCTTAACCCAGCGCCGTAAGTTTTCAGTACCGCTTTTGCTTCCAGTATACAGGGTGTGCAAGAAAATTATGGTGGTTTACTATTTTTGGTCACCCTGTGCGCAATTTTTAAGATAGAATTTTTTACTTTGCACCACTGGAAAGAGGAGCTCAAAACGGTTCTTTTAAGTGGTTGAACCACCCTGAACTCCCAAAAATAACTGAGTTACAGGTTTTTTAAACATTTCAGGGAGTTACTATCTACTATTTTTTAATTCTAATAAAACAGAGGGGTTTCTTGAAGAAAATTGAAGATGAAAAAGGTTAACAATCATAATAACCTCTCCACTGAGATCTTGGAAAGTCTGGTTATAATTACCTTTTGGTTAATTAATTAACTGAAACATGTAAAAATAGCCTTTATTAACTGCTTTGTAACCTAATTTTCGCTTAAGTGTATTAAAACTCGGTTTAGTTAAACTTCTGGTGAACTTGTCAGTTATTATTAGTAAATAGAGCAGAATCAGATCAAAATACGTATAATTCAAGTTTATACGTTTACTGATAAGATTTTGACAGGTGAAGTATTTGACAGACTGTTCAAAACGTCACTTAGTCTATCACAATAATGACAACAGTCCATAAACCTATAAAACTGTTCAACTTAGTGGAAATAGAGCAGAATCAGGTCAAAATAGGTATAATTCAAGTTTATGTGTTTACAATAATGACAACAGTCCATAAACCTATAAAACTGTTCAACTTAGTGGAAATACGGATAAGATTTTGACAGGTAAAGTATTTGACAGACTGTTCAAAACGTCACATAGTCTATCACAATAATGACAACAGTCCATAAACCTATAAAACTGTTCAATTTAGAGGAAATAGAGCAGAATCTGGGCAAAATACGTATAATTCAAGTTTATGTGTTTACGGATAAGATTTTGACAGGTGAGGAATTTAACAGACTGTTCAAAACGTCACTTTTAGGTTAGGTTAGGTTAGGTTAGGTTAGGTTTGGTTAGGTTAGGTTAGGTAGTCTATCACAATAATCCATTACAAGTCCATAAATCGATAAAACTTTAAATTCTATCTGAAAAAAATAGTAATAGTAGTGTAGAACACGTTTTGTGATGTTTTATAACTTTATCAGTAACATTTTGACAGTTCTGACGTTGACAGGACTATAATCAAAATGTCACCTGTCAAAATTTGTTCCATGATTGATAAGTCCACAGTTGATTTTCAGCAGATACCAACAGTCTGAATACCAGGAAAAATAACGATTTACAATGCTATAAGTATAGAAAAAATCAAAAAGGCAGATACCAGTCTATTATTGCTGATTGCGTCATTTTATACTTGTTTGATAATTTCTATATAATTTAAATTTTAGAATTAAGCTAGTAATTAATTTGTCTTTCTAAGGTTGGTAGCATGCAAGGAACCTGTTAGGAATGTTCTTTTTTGTACTCGAAATCCAAGGAAAAAACTATAAATAACCATCGTAAAAACTCACTTATTTCTGACTTGCAATAATTATGTAAATGATCCGTGCAACTGTTAAACAATTAAAGAAACCAGTCCAGGCCATTATAATTATAAAATTGCTTTTTTTTCGATAACCTACACTACTAACTACATAATTTGTATAATTCCATCAGCTGACATATTAATGTTACGGTCGCACATGTCCCTTATGACCAGCTGAAGTTTTTTTTTTCTCTTTTTTTACATTACGTCGAGCAGAAATCGAAGAAATTCAACGTACACCGTCTTACGTAAGAAGAACCTCATTATCATCCGTTTCCAGCTGTTGCCCCGTTTAATTGTGGTATTATTGTAACGCTAACGCCATCTGCCCGTCACCCTGCAAAACTGTAAATCCCACCCCTCAATTGGCCCACCCCTTTTATTAGCCGACCAACCCCTAATACAGATCGTTATCGAAACTTTCTTCCCCTGTGTGCGTTTTGCCATATCAGAGTTGGTTGCAGTACGGTTCGCTAGATGGCGCTGAGGTGGTTGTTTTCAAAAAATATGATTTTTTTTTTCTCCCTGGTGTGTCTTGATAAAAAAAGCAGACATTTTGACGTTGGAACGAACTTTCTGTCACAGGAACCAAGTTAGGAGTTGTCAAATTGTGACACTTTCATTATTTCTAGTAGTGTTACACTGTTGAGTTTCACGACAAATATCTCGTTTACTTGTAGTTTTTGAAAGAAAACTGTTTTGACATAAAAGAAAGCTGACACCACAAGCTACATTTTGACATTTAAACGAATCTCCTAACTGTCATAGGAAGCTAGTTAGGAAGGTTGCGTGACAATTGTTAGAATAACTGTCATAAATCTCAGAAACACGTCTTGTTTCAAAAACTGTCAAAACACGGTTTGTTGCTCATTTTAGGCAAATTTTGACAGTCTTGACGCTAGTTACAGCAATCACGTGGTTTTTAGAGGATAATTTAGGTAGGCAGTCACGTGACAAATGTCATAAATCTAAGAAAAACGTTTTATATGAAATACCTACTGCAAAAAAACTTTTTGATCCCTAATTTTTCCAACTTTTGAGCATGGTCTGACAGTTTTGAAGTTAGTGACAATTGTCACGTGATTTTAGTTCACTATTTAGCCAGAAGATCACGTGACAATTGTCAAAATAACTGTCATAAATCACAAAAACACGTGTTGTTTCGAAAACTGTAGAAACACTGTACGTTGCAGATTCTAGGCAAATTTTGCCAGCTTTGACATTCGTTACAGCAATCACGTGGTTTTTAGAGGATAATTTAAGTAGGCAGTCACGTGACAACAGTCAAAATAACTGTCGTAAATCCAAGAAAGACGTTTTATATGAAATAAGTACCTACTGTAAAAAAAAAACCTTACTGATCCCTAATTTTTCCAACTTTTGAGCATAGTCTGACAATTTTGACGTTAGTGACAATTGTCACGTGATTTTAGTACACTATTTAGCCAGAAGATCAAGTGACAATTGTCAAAATAACGATTATAAATCTCAGAAACACGTGTTGTTTCAAAAACTGTAAAAACACTGTGTTGCAGATTCTAGGCAATTTTTGACAGTTTTGACGCTAGTTACAGCAATCACGTGGCTTTTAGAGGATAATTTAGGCATGCATTCACGTGACAATAGTCAAAATAACTGTCATAAATATAAGAAACACGTTTTATATGAAATACCTAAACTGCAAAAAAAAACTTTCTGATCCTTAATTTTTCCAACTATTGAGCATAATCTGACAGTTTTGATGTCAATGACAATTGTCACGTGATTTTAGTACAGTATTTAGCTAGAAGATCACGTGACAATTGTCAAAATAACTGTCATAAATCTCAAAAACACGTCTTGTTTCAAAAACTGTAGAAATAACTGTACGTTGCAGATTCTAAGCAAATTTTGACAGTCTTGACATTAGTTACAGGTATCACGTGGTTTTTAGAGGATAATTTAGGTATGTATTCACGTGACAACTGTCAAAATAACTGTCATAAATCTAAGAAACACGTTTTATATGAAATACCTACTGCAAAAAAACCTTCCTGATCGCTAATTTTTCCAACTTTTGAGCAAATTTTGAGCATAGTCTGACAGTTTTGACATTACTGACATTTGTCACGTGATTTTAGAACACTATTTAGCTAGAAGATCACGTGACAATTGTTAAAATAACTGTCATAAATCGCAGAAACACGTCTTGTTTCAAAAACTGTCAAAACACTCTATGTTGCAGATTCTAGGTACATTTTGACAGTCTTGACATTAGTTACAGGTGTCACGTGGTTTTTAGAAAAGAATTTAGCTAGGCAGCTAGGTCATGTGACAATTGTCAATTTCATATGGAACGCATTATGCTTTCAAATTCTGTGGTAGAGTGTATACTAAATTTTTGTAATTCACTTTTGCGTGCACAACAGTGTTCTACGCCAGTTTTCTCACTTTTTAGTGTTTTTTTTTTCCATCAAAACTTGATAAAAAAGCAAAAGTTTTGAGCTACATTTTGACGTTGGAACGAACTTTCTAACTGTCACAGGGACCAAGTTAGGAGTTGTCAAATTGTGACACTTTCAACATTTCTAGTACAGTTGCACTGTTGAGTTTCACCTCAAATATCTCGTTTACTTGTAGTTTTTGAAAGAAAACTGTTTTGAGACAAAAGAAAGCTGACACTACAAGCTACATTTTGACGTTTAAACGAATCCCCTAACTGTCATAGGAAGCTAGTTAGGAGCCGTCAAGTTATGACACCTTCAGTAAAACTTGTTTACTTGCAATATCTCGGCTATTTGTAAGTTTTAAAAGAAAATTGTATTTAGATAAAAGAAAGTCAAAATTACGGGGTACATTTTGACGGTTAAACAAAATTTGTAGCTGTCATAGTAACGTTTAAAGGAACAGAAGAAAAGTGACAGTTTTTTCACTTAGGTACTTAGATATTAATGTATTTTTTTAATTTGTATTTTGTGGTATTTATATCGTTCAATTACATTGTATTTACACGTTAAATTGTAATTTTGCTAACAACTTTATCAATTAAACCATTAAAGCCACTCTCGTACGAGTAATTAATGAACATGACATCGATTAGATCGAGACATAAATATTAAAATCGAACCCAAAAAAGGGGTGATCGATATTTGTAAGCGGCAATTACCGCACTCGAAAAAAACCACCCGATATAACACTCGTAAAGTAATTGATGTTTACTTATAAGGCACCTGTCACGTACGGAAAATAGACAATAACCGTTCGGTGGACGAATCAATAACGATTTTTATTATCTTGATTGGTAATTTGTATAGAGCAGCGTACACCTTTTAATAAATCGATTAATTAAAGGCGATAACTTCCGACATAATAATTAATTATTATTTTCAACCCTTTTGGTGGTAATGGCGTGGGGTTGAAAAAACACTTTCTGAATAGTTTTCCCCAATATATTACTAACGTATTGAATATTTATCAATTTAAAACGCCTAGATCCTGCTTCTAGTTTACATAAATAGTGTGTCTTTTATTATTTTTTCAAAAAAAAAATATATATAAAACTGTTATGGGTGTTAGGCAATAAACATTACAAGCGCAGCTTTTAAAGGATGTGAATTAATCAGTTATTGTGTCGTTTTATGTTGCTTGCCACATTTGTTCGTAATTATGTATCAATTAAAATGTGAAAAATGGCTCTGTAAAAGGAAAAACTGCTCACTGTAAGGTGTAATTAACGTTTTATTACGAATTACAGAAAAAAATCCCTGATTAACGTTTTATGACGAAAGAAAACGAGTAACAAGTTCCTATTTTTCTCAACAAACTGTACTAGAGTTTCAGTTTTTAACCTGATTGACTTTTGGAAGATGTCAGACCGTCTGAGAGACTTTTTGAGACATTTTATGTAGTATTTAGAGAATTCTAGCATTTTCAAAATCATTCTAGAGGCCTCTAGCAATTTTAGAAATTTTATAAAAGATTTTGAACGGTCTTAAAGGTCCCTAGCAACATTTGAAAGGTTTTCAATTCAATTTCAATTTTAAAAAATTCTTAGAAGCTCTCAGCCCTTCTTAGAAACTTCTTGCATGATTTGAAAAAAAATTCTTTAATATCTAGAAACTCCTGGAAATCTAAAAAAATCTTAAAGGTATCTGGCAAATTTTGGGATATTCACCGTAGTATTTAGAAACTTTTGGAATTTTCAAAATGATTCTAGAGGCCTCTGGCAATTTTAGAAAATTTATCTTAAAGTCTTACAGGTCCCTAGCAAATTTTAGAACAATTCCAAAGGCTTCCAGCAATTTTAAGAAATGTTCAGAAATATGTAAAACTTTCTTAGAGGCTTTTAACAATTTTTGGAAAATTTTCCGTAATATTTAAAAACTTTTGTTATTTTTAAAATGAGTCTAGAAGCTTCTGGTATTTCCAAAAAAAATCTAGAAGCTTCTGACAATTTAAAAACAATTTCAGAATGTTTTACATTTTTTATAGAGGATTTTCGTTTTCTGTACGGTTGATTATTGCACGGTTGCCACATCTGTCCCCAAACTGTCACTTGTCTTCTTGTTTGACACTTGGTTATTGTGACAGCTAGAATCTTTCAAACGTCGTGACTTTTTTTTAATCTCAATACAATTTTCTTTAAAAAATCACAAACAACCGAGATATGGACCAGGAAATAGAGCAGTAAACACGTTTTATTGAAGATGTCACAAATTGACAGTTTTTTTAACTTGGTTCCTATGACAACGAGGAGGTTCATTCAAACGTCAAAATGTAGCCCAAAACAAGATGCGTTTCTGAGATTTATGACAGTTATTTTAACAAATGTCAGTAAAGTCAAAACTGACAGACTCTACTCAAAAGTTGGAAAAATTAAGGATCAGACAGGTTTTTTTGCAGTATTTCATATATAAAACGTATTTCTGAGATTTATGACACTTATTTTGACAGTTGTCACGTGACTGCCTACCTAAATTAACCTCTAAAACCACGTGATATCTGTAACTAATGTTAAGGATGGCAAAATTTTGCCTAGAATCTGCAACATACAGTGTTTTTACAGTTTTCGAAACAAAACGTATTTTTGAGATTTATGACAGCTATTTTAACAAATGTCACGTGATCTTCTAGCTAAATAGTACCCTAAAATCACGTGACAATTGGCACTAACGTCGAAACTGTCAGACTCTACTCAAAAGTTGGAAAAATTAAGGATCAGAAAGGTTTTTTTGCAGTATTTCATATAAAACGTGTATCTTAGATTTATGACAGTTATTTTGACAGTTGTCACGTGACTGCTTACCTAAATTATCCTCTAAAAACCACGTGATAACGGTAGCTAATGTCAGAGCTGGCAAAATTTGCTTAGAATCTACAACATACAGTGTTTTTACAGTTTTCGAAACAAGACGTGTTTCTGAGATTTATGACAGTTATTTTGACAGTTGTCACGTGACTTCCTATGTAAATTAACCTCTAAAAACCATGTGATACCTGTAACTAATGTCAAGACTGTCAAAATTTGCCTAGAATCTGCAACGTACAATGTTTTTACAGTTTTTGAAACAAGACGTATTTTTGAGATTTATGACAGTTATTTTATCAATGTCACGTGATCTTCTAGCAAAATAGTGTACTAAAATCACGTGACAATTGTTACTAACGTCAAAACTGTCAGATTCTGCTCAAAGGTTGGAAAAATTGGGGGTTCAGAAAGCTTTTTTTGCAGTATTTGATATAAAACTTGTTTCTTAGATTTATGATAATTATTTTGGCAGTTGTCACGTGACTGCCTACCTAAATTATCCTCTAAAAACCACGTGATTGCTGTAACTAATGTCAAGACCGTCAAAATTTGCCTCAAATGTGCAACATACAGTGTTTTGAAACAAAACGTGTTTTTGAAATCTATGACAGTTATTTTAGCAATTGTCACGTGATCTTCTAGCTAAATAGTGTCCTAAAATCACGTGACAATTGTCACTAACGTCAAAACTGTCAGACGCTGCTCAAAAGTTGGAAAAATTAGGGATCAGAAAGGTTTTTTTGCAATAGGTAATTCATATAAAATGTGTTTCTTAGATTTAAACCTAAATTACCCTGTAAAAACTGTAACTAATGTCAAGACTGTCAAAATTTGTCTAGAATCTGCAACATACACAGTTTTTGAACAAATGCCACGTGACCATCTAGCTAAATGATGCTCTAGAATCACGTGAACAAACATGAGACTGATTTTGGCACACCTGGTGTACTTTTCACCTTTATTCCGCTTCAACTGAGATTTGATAGGGACATTGGGGTGGGTTTGCTACCTGTTCGCTGATCGATTGATACCGGAAAATACCATTTACCGGTTTATTTGGCGCTTAAGTGTCTCGAGGGTTGATTGTTTGCCCCATTAAAGTACCTGGCAAATAAAGCTTTTTTTCAACCTGCAATTATTGGATTAACGTCTTGCAATTTTGGTCGAGTTACGCCACTGAAAGTCCCGTCAGGTAACCGATTGTACACCCAAAAAAAGGAAAAATGATATATGGGCAAGTTCATTTGAATATAATTCAGACGACCCTTTCAACGACATATATAATAATAAAAGAGTCCTCGCCAGTTCGTTTTGGGATATTCAAATGAGGCTTATTGAAAAATTGCCTTACCGGGGGGATGCACCTTGGATTTGCATAATATGTTGTATTGTGCCCCGTATTCAATAGTAAATCATTTCGTTGTAAGGGTTGCGCGTTGTTACTACCCCTGTCTCTCTATTTTTTTTACGGTTTGAGAGCAAAAACCTGAAGAAAGACCGAGAAGCACATGTCGCACCCTTTTGGACGGAACAATAGATGGAACAGTCAGGAAGCAACCGTCTACCTGAAGAAAGAAGAATACCGTCCAGGGGGGTGAGCAACCTTGCGTCATATGCAAAGCAGCAGGTACCCAGTGAAAGGGTGGCAAAAAATTTTCCCACTTGCAAGACGTTGGGCTTGGTTAATTAGTGAGAAATGGTGGGAAAGAAAACCACACAAAACGGTACAACAATATTTATTTTTTAATAAAAAAAAAACAATCTAAAGTACTAGCTACTACAGTTTTGAAGCTGCCATGTTGTCTGGAAGTAAAAAAAATGTATTTACATGAATAATTTGGCATTTAATATTCAGTTATTGGTGAGTGAGTTTTAACAGTTATGACAGCTGTCACGTGACATAAGAAAGGTTTTAAAGGTTCCTTATCACATATCACTTAAACTATATAAAATGTATCCATAAATTATGGAATAAAGTCGATTAAAATTGAAAGTTATTTTTCAGAAAAAATGTTGTGCACTTTTTCCAAAAATTTTCCATAACTTGCTTATTTGACAGTTGACGGCCAAAAGTGATTGGAGTGAAAAGATAGCTCAGGTCGTAAGCTTTCCAAAAATATGCTCATTTAGGTTAATCGGTTGCACCATTCGGTCGCTAGAGGGCGTCAAAGTCAAGCTTCACAAACCTTCAAAGTGATTTAACCACTGTTGCTTTAACCTAGAATAATTCAGTTTTTAAAACAGTTACGACAAAAGGTCACTGAAGGTAAAATATAGTGCAGACCAAAGGCTTTTCAACGGTGTATTCAAAAAAGGTCATTGGTGTGATAGTTTGGCCGCTAGAGGGCGTCAAAGTCAAGCTTCACAAACCTTCAAAGTGATTTAACCACTTTTGCTTTAACCTAGAATAATTCAGTTTTTAAAACAGTTACGACAAAAGGTCACTGAAGGTAAAATATAGTGCAGACCAAAGGCTTTTCAACGGTGTATTCAAAAAAGGTCATTGGTGTGTTAGTTTGGCCGCTAGAGGGCGTCAAAGTCAAGCTTCACAAACCTTCAAAGTGATTTAACCACTGTTGCTTTAACCTAGAATAATTCAGTTTTTAAAACAGTTACGACAAAAGGTCACTGAAGGTAAAATATAGTGCAGACCAAAGGCTTTTCAACGGTGTATTCAAAAAAGGTCATTGGTGTGTTAGTTTGGCCGCTAGAGGGCGTCAAAGTCAAGCTTCACAAACCTTCAAAGTGATTTAACCACTTTTGCTTTAACCTAGAATAATTCAGTTTTTAAAACAGTTACGACAAAAGGTCACTGAAGGTAAAATATAGTGCAGACCAAAGGCTTTTCAACGGTGTATTCAAAAAAGGTCATTGGTGTGATAGTTTGGCCGCTAGAGGGCGTCAAATTCAAGCTTCACAAACCTTCAAAGTGATTTAACCACTTTTGCTTTAACCTAAATAATTCAGTTTTTAAAACAGTTACGACAAAAGGTCACTGAAGGTAAAATATAGTGCAGACCAAAGGCTTTTCAACGGTGTATTCAAAAAAGGTCATTGACGTGATAGTTTCACCGCCAGAGGGCGTCAAAATCAAGCTGTTTGACAATTATGACCAAATTTGTTTTTAACACAGATTTTCAGATATTTCCCGGAAACTAAAAATTGTTTTTCACTTTTTTTGGAATACCCTGTATTAAACCGCTAATATTAGACACCCTGTATTACAACTTCCACGGTTTTGGGGATGACCTGGAAATTATGTCAATTTTGACGGTTTTCAGTGCGTGGCACCCTTAAAAAATGACATTTTTACAAAAGACACTTCATTTTTGTATTTTGTACATTGAAGGTAAAAGTTGCATTCAAGGTAAGTTTGTGGTAACAATTTCAGCTCACTAACTTGAAGCTTTCCTGAGATATTTAGCAAAAACCACAAAAACTTTGACGCCCTCTAGCGGCCGAACCGGGAAACTTAACCGTGTTCGCTCAACGTCACGTGAGAGCACCGTTCATTAGCTTTCTTTTGTTATATGACTCGTATATACAGGATGGTTCAAATAAGCGAGTTATTCGCGATTTTCTGGATAAGTGCACGAACATTTTGCTCAATCAAATTCAGTTCTTCTTTTGAATTTTTCTAAAATTCTTTTGCCATTTTTACTCCAAAAAAAATTTTTTTTCAGAATTATCCCTCTTTAACGATTATTGCATTTCTACTTTAAAACACGTCTCAGCCAATTCACGCCTAGTTAACCTTCTACAACTGATTGGGGGAGCAAAATCCGCCCTTAGCATATCAAACCTTGATTTACCTTTACCAGAAGACAAAATTCTCGTAGGTGGGCGGGAAGGGGTTATTTGGGGGGGTGAAAACGAACCGCTCTGTGTATACAAAACATAAAAGTGAAGTTTAATATTCCCTAAAGGTAAATGCGGCTTTCTGTTCAATAACACAGTTCGTATGCATATTTGATATCCGAGCTATCGTTTCAGAAAAATTGGCCGCACTGTTTGTCATGCCATCATGCCGAAATGACGTATCGCCTGTTTTCTCATGAAAACTTATCAGGGGGGGAATTGAGGTGAAGGGGGGCAATAAACCGTCTAGAGGGCGGTCACGGCGCTTTAAAGTCCCGATAACCGCATTGGGGCTCTTAATAAAAAAATTGCTTTTAGTCATCAAGTTCTTAAAGTCGATAATCCTTCATTAAATGCTAATCAATTGATTAACTCGATTAGTGCGTGACAGATTAAAATTCCTTTTGGCTACAAATTAGTCACTTTGAATATGCGGCTACTGTGTTGCCAAAATGTGACAATTGTCCTGCATTTTGTCACATTTTAGTAAAACTAAATATCAACAGTTGTGATTTGAATGTGGTTTTTTCAACCTAAATTTCAAATTTACCACAGAAACTGAACAAAATAAGGAACTTCCATTCTTGGACATTCTAATCAAAACAGACGTAAAAACAATTTGAAACAAAAGTATACAGAAAACCAACCCACACAAATAGATATTTAAACTAGAAATCCAATCACCCAATAATGGTAAAAAATGGTATTGTAAAAAGTTTATTTGATAGAGTAAAAATTATTGGCAATAATGAACAATTTAATAAAGAAAAAATGTTCTAAAAGAAAATGACTATCCCTAAAAATCTAAAAACTAATCGAAAACTCCTAAAAATTGTCAAACAGAACCACAAGTGTCCTAAACCTTCCAAGAAATTGTCAGAAACCTAAATTAAATTAATAAATAATTTAATAATTTTAAATACTACTGAAAACCCCCTAAAAGTTGTCAGAGACCTGTCCTGAGTGTCCTAAACTTTTTAGAAATTTTTAAAAATTGCCAAGTTTCTCTAAACATTTGTGAAAACCCCTAAAAATTGTCCACAACTGTCCTAAAGCTTTCAAGAATTTTTGAAAATTGTCAAATTTCTGTAAATACTTGTGAAAACCCCTAAAAATTGTGAAAAACGTCCACAACTGTCCTAAACCTTCCAAGAGTTTTTGAAAATTGTCAAGTTTCTCTAAATTCTTGTGATAACTCCTAAAAAATGACAGAGAGGTCTACAATTGTCTTAAACTTTCCAGAAATGTTTAAAAATTGTCAAGTTTCTCTAAATACTTGTGAAAACCCCTAAAAATTGTCCACAAGTGTCCTAAATCTTCCAAGAATTTTTGAAAATTGTCAAATTTCTCTAAATTCTTGTGATAACTCCTAAAAAATGTCAGAGAGGTCTACAATTGTCTTAAACTTTCCAGAAATGTTTAAAAATTGTCAAGTTTCTCTAAATACTTGTGAAATAAAAATTAAAACCCCCTAAAAATTGTCAGAGAGATCTACAAGTTGTCCTAAACTTTCCAGAAATTTTAAAAATTGTCAAGTTTCTCTAAAAACCCTCTAAAAATTGTCCACAAGTGTCCTAAATCTGCCAAGAATATTTGAAAAATGTCAAATTTCTCTAAATTCTTGTGATAACCTAAAAAATGTACAAGTGTCCTAAACTTTCCAAAAATGTTTAAAAATTATCAAGTTTCTCTAAATACTTGTGAAAACCTCTAAAAATTGTCCACAAGTGCCCTAAACTTTCAAGAATTTTTGAAACTTATCAGGTTTCTCTAAATACTTGTGAAAACCCCTAAAAATTGTGAGAAAAGTATACAAGTGTCCTAAACCTTCCAAGAATTTTTTGAAATTGTCAGAGGATTTTAAAATCAACTGAAAACTCTCTAAAAGTTGTCAGAGACCTCTACAAGTGTCCTAAACCTTCCCGGAATTTTTTAAATTGCCAAGTTTCTGTAAATACTTGTGAAAACCCCTAAAAATTGTCCACAAGTGTCCTAAATCTCCCAAGATTTTTTGAAAATTGTCAAGTTTTTCTAAATACTTGTGAAAGCCCCTAAAAATTTCCTAAATCATCAAAAATTGTGAGAAAAGTCTACAAGTGTCCTAAATCCTCCATGAATTTTTTTAAATTGTCAGAGGCCTACAAATGTTACTACAAAGCTCCTAAAAGTTGTCAGAGACCTCTACAAGTGTCCTAAATTTTCTAGGATTTTTTGAATATTGTCAAATTTCTCTAAATATTTGTGAAAACCCCTAAAAATCGTCAGAAGGGTCCACAAGTGTCCTAAACCTTCCAAGAATTTTTTGAAATTGTCAGAGGCGTTTAAATATTACTGAAAACCTCCTAAAAGTTGTCAGAGACCTTTACAAGTGTCTTAAATCTTCCAAAAATTGTCAAGTTTCTCTAAATGCTTGTGAAAACCCTTAAAAATTGTCAGAAGGGTCCACAAGTGTCCTAAAACCTTCAAGAATTTTTTGAAATTGTCAGATGCTTTTAAAAACCACTGAAAACTCCCTAAAAGTTGTCAGACACTTCTACAAGTGTCCTAAACTATCCAGAAATTTTAAAATTAAAATTGTAAATACAAATTTCTGTAAATACTTGTGAAAACTCCTCGTGAAAAATGTCAGAGAGGTCTACAATTGTCCTAAACTTTCCAGATATTTTTAAAAATTGCCAAATTTCTCTAAATACTTGTGAAAACCCTTGAAAATCGTCAGAAGGGTCCACAAGTGTCCTAAACCTTCCAAGAATTTTTTGAAATTGTCAGAGGCGTTTAAATATTATTGCAAACCTCCTAAAAGTTGTCAGGGACCTTTACAAGTATCCTAAACTTTCCAGGATTTTTTGAAATTGTTGGAGGCTTTTAAAAACCACTGAAAATTGCCAAGTTTCTCTAAATACTTGTGAAAACCCCTAAAAATCGTCAGAAGGGTCCAAAGTGTCCTAAACCCCCATGATTTTTTTTAAATTGTCAAGTTCTTCTATAATATTTTGAAATTTTGATATAACTTTAAAAATAAATATTAACTTGCCAAACTTTCTATATACAACATCAGAAATTTGGCTTGAATAGACTAAAAACTTTCCATATCGAAGCCTAAAACTTGGATATGTTTTCCATCTCCGCTCGATGATGAACGTCACATTCACCGGGTCCCCTTAAAACTCCCAAGGGTGGTAAGAAAAGGGAAACTTTCAGCCCTTCAAACTTCATCAATTTTCCCGTTCGTAACATGACTAACCGGAAAAAAAATACCCGAAATTTTCTAGTTTTACAGTGACTCGGCCATTTCCTTTTACCCATCCAGGCCCGATCCATCAAACCAATAACAAACGAACCGAGCAACAACACAACAAACATCACACACGCCACCCTCTCAACCCACCCACCCCTCGCTATTGTTAGACAGCTTGTATTAAAAATAAAATCGATGATATATAACGTATTCGATATCTGCAGGGGTAGGGGGAGGGGCCACCACCCACCCTAATTTCACCCACACTAACATACAAAATAACAAAAATCGCCCTACTTTTCGGTCTTTCACAGCTTATATCACTATGGTTAGGTGTGTCGAAGCTCTTCTTAATTACTGAGGCCTAATTGAGGCCGAAACTTTGGAGGGAAATGAGACAGAAAGCCACGTTGCCAAACATTCCACCAACCAGTCCGCAAAAGTTTCGTTACATGGCACAAAAGGGTTGGTTTCACCCCCCAATGAAACGCAAAGCGACAACGTTGCTCGTCGTAAAAACACGGCAGCCATTTTGATTCTGCGCTCGATTTCCCGGACTGTTTTTCCTCGTGGATTTTCTTCTCTCCAGCTGGATGGAAGTTCTGTCACTTTCTAGTTTAGTGTGTTCTTTGTCCAACTCAAAGACCAAGTCGATTCGTCTTGGAGAGTTTTGAATTTTTCAGAAGCATTCGCCGGCCTTCCTTCTTCCAGTTTGGTTGCTTCAACAGCTTTCCTGAGTTTCCACGTTTTTTCCAATTCAAGAAAAAACTTTTTCCAGTAAGCTGGCGAAATTGTGTTTGTTGTGTCTTTGAATCGACAAAGAACTGGTAAGTAATTATTATTTTTTTATTTAAAATTGATTTTTCTACGACTACGAGAATAACACTCATTACCTACCCGAAAGCTATTACCCACGGGTACCCTGCGGACACCATCAATATATAACAAAAATCAAAGTAAAATGGAGTGACGTAGCAGTCTATTAGAAACTTAAATTTTTAAATATAACGTCTGTTTGCTTCCTTATTAGTAAAATTCAAAATATTTACCTCTCTGTGGCTCAATGGCGTCATCTTAATTTACTTTGGTTTTTGCTATAGCCGTGACTGGTAACAACACTGTCACAATGACAGCAGATACTATACTATTCTACGTTATGATAGCTATTACTCACGACGATAAAGTTTTAAATCATCGAGTGAGTAATAGCCATTACCTGCGAGTAATATAATATCTAATGGATATGTACGAACAAGACAATTTAACCACGTTACATGAAATGTATCATTTGACTCACTCTGTATATTCCTAAATCACAAAAAACTCGTCAATACAGAGTGTTTTTCCATAAGTTGTATATTTTTCGAAATAATTCCGGAAATCTGTATGGAAATCTGGAAAACGGTTAAAGATACAATTTTGGTTAAGTGAAATAATATAATGACATTTTAGAAAACATCGACATTTCTCAATTTTTGAGATATTTTTAAAAAAATTTATTTTTTGGTTTAACATTTGTATTTTTATGAAAAATGTTTAAATGGGATACCCTGTATACGATAAAACGTTTAAAGCGCGTCAATACAGGGTGTTTTTCCATAATTCAAAATAATTCCGGATTTTGAGTGGAATCTGAGTTTTTGCTCACAGTGTATACAGTGTGTTCAGGATAAGGAGAGCCACTACGGGAATCTTGAAAACGGTTAAATATACAAATTTGGTGGGAGAAAATGGCTTTAATATAATGACATTTATAAAACATTGACATTTTTTGATTTTAGAGATATTTTGAAAAAATTAAATTTTTTGGTACCAACTACCCTTTTCATTAATACGCCATTAAATTAAATTTGAAAATAAGACAAAAAAATCAAACTTACATACATTATTGAATGCGGAAAATAAAAACATCAAAATGGTATTAAAAAAAATTACTCCAACCAGCTTTTACAGTGTTGCAAGCTCAACATTGTATTATCAACGTCACGTAACGTGTATGTTACAATTTCAGCTTTTACAACTGTCTTAATTTAATTTACCGAATTTTCAACGTATAAACTACATTTTAAAAGTCACGTGACGGTTTTTGACAGGTGTCAACCGGCTTTTACAGTGTTGCAACCTCTAAAATTGCATAATCAGTCACGTGATGTGTTTCTTGTAATTTCAGCTTTTACAAATATGTCTACAATGGTCTAAAATTAATTTACCAAATTTTTCAATTTTAAACTACATTTTAAAGGTCACGTGACTGTTTTTGACAAGTGTCAACTGGCTTTTACAGTGTTGCAAGCTCTAAAGTTGCATAATAAGTCACGTGATGTGTCTCTTGCAATTTCAGCTTTTACAACTGTCTAAAATAGTCAAAATTTAATTTACCAAATTTTTGAATTTTAAACCACATTTTAAAGATCACGTGACTGTTTTTGACAAGTGTCAACTGGCTTTTACAGTGTTGCAAGCTCTAAAGTTGCATAATAAGTCACGTGATGTGTCTCTTGCAATTTCAGCTTTTACAACTGTCTAAAATTTAATTTATCAAATTTTTAAAGTCTAAAATAGTCTGAAACTAGTTTTAATTTAAGATCAAAATCAAATTTTTTTGCAATTTAAACCACATTTTCCAAAGTTTACACGTGACGGTTTTTGACAAGTGTCAACTGGCTTTTACAGTGTTGCAAGCTCTAAAATTGCATAATCAAAGTCACGTGATGTGTCTCTTACAATTTCAAGTTTTACAACTGTCTAAATTTAATTTATCAAATTTTTAAATTTTAAACCACATTTTGAAGGTCACGTGACTGTTTTTGACAAGTGTCAACTTGCTTTTACAGTGTTGCAAGCTCTATAATTGCATAATAAAAGTCACGTGATGTGTCTCTTGCAATTTTTTTAATAATAATTGTCTGTATTTGACACGTGCCAACTTGGACACTATGACAGTTAGAAGATTCGGCAAACGTCAAAGTAAATTATATATTCAGGCAACCGTACAAACAATAATTTTTGTTTGTCAGAATTTTGGAAAAACACAGTCACCTGACCTTTCGGCACCAGGTCAAATCTAGAGTCAAACATTCGGAAAAACCTAATCTAACCTGAAAACTGTCACGTGATTTAAAAAAAAATCAATTTAGTTATTTCCAATATCTGAAAATTGGTTTAAAAAGTGTTTGACGTAAAGATAGTGACTGAAATATCTCAGAAACTCCTACTTTAACAAATACACACGTTTCTGCTTACGAAACTGTGACCATCATCATGGAATATTAAAAACTTTTGACTCACACTTAGGTTAGGTTGATTGGGGTGTTAGGGGGGCGGAAAACAGCACTTCCGCCCCTCCAGTTGCCAGGGAATATCATTCGAAAGAATGATAAAAACGGTGTTGAGGTAAAGAGGGTCATTACGTAACCTATTCACACAGAAGTAGTAGGTAAAGTCGGTTATTTCACTTGATATAAACCGAACTGGGTTTAATTAAATTAAATTATAATTAACATTTTCACGGTGGTGGAAAATCTGGGCTTTTCCACGTTCGTAGACAGACACGAGTTGGCTCTAATCGGAAATTGGCTATATTAGGCGAAACCAATTACGTTTCTGTCAAAGTTGATGAAAATGGTAGTGAATAATTTCAATAGGGTGGAGATAGTGAAAAGCCCTTTTCCACCTTTTTTCCCCAACTTATTATAAAGTAATCCGACATTCATTACGTTGAAGAAAAGCGCCTTAGATTTTTTGACTTTATTAGCTGACGTGTCGTAAAAACCCTTTTATCTACAACGATTATTATTTTAATGATTAATTGAAAAAAAAATAAAAATATTACATCTGGCATTAATTTATTCAATTGCAAAGAGTTTACCATTAATATTTATCCTAATAATAATTGAGTTTTCATGTAATTGTATGTCATGTTGTTTAATTAAAAAAATCTAACTAAAAGTTACTTTTAATATTAATATTAACAAGAAGCAAGATAGTGGAGGCAACAGAACTCCAGATGTACAGGGTGCTGCATTTTCGATGGTTTTACGGGGTACAGAGAAAACGGTAATAGATAGAAAAAAAGTAGCATACGTGTTCTGATCACTTTTTGACAGTAAGTTACATTTTTTTAAATGGAACATCCTATATATTTTTACGTCATTTAATTCTGTTGATTTTTACCTTTTCAACGGTGTATTACAACATTTAAGTTTGTAGAGGTTAATCCTGTTATTTTAAAAAAAGACCTTTGCTAAGCTAAAAAAAGGCTAATATCTAAAATACCAAACAAAATCGGAAATCATATAAACTAACACATCAGAAAATTAAATATTTTAAATAAATCTTATTAAAAATCTAAGTTACAAACAGTTCTACCGTCACTTTAATAAGAAAAGTGGCCATTTCTATTTTCTACTATTTTTAAGGTAGAAGTTGAAAAAACTGTTTATAAACGACATGTAACATGTTAATATGAACATAGCCAAGTTTTGTTTCGACTGTGGGTATTTTTATACATATTATTTAGCACTTTTTTGTTAAGGAAACGCTTTTTTTCTAATTACCAAGATTAACGTTTACAAACTTACATGTTTTAATACACCGGTGAAAAAGTAAAAATCAACAGAATTTAATGAACTAAAAATATATAGGGTGTTCCATTTAAAAAAATATAACTTAGTGTCATGTGTCAGAAACTAAACGTAATAGAAAAAAACTGACTACGCAATTGGATTCTACGTCAAAACTTCTACCGGAAACCGTTTTTCCTTTTTTGATAACTTTAATAGCAAATGAAATACAGAGGAGGTTCCAAAATGACCATTTTTCAAAAGCCCCCCGTATCTTTGAAACAAAAGAAGTTTGCGCAGCCCACTCTTCGCCAGTCATCTCAGCTCAGAAAAAGAGATCAGAACACGTATGCTACTTTTTTTCTCTCTATTACCGTTTTCTCTGTACCCCGTAAAACCATCGAACCTTTGATGGACCCAAGGAGGGAAAAGTTATACTATACGTTATAATAGTTATTATATACGTTATAATAGTTTTTATTACCCAAAATTTGAGTGAACAATGTTCGTTTTGGATGTGACAAGTCGTGAAAAGCTTTTCAAACGTCAAAATTTGATTTAAACGTTACAATTGACGTTTCACAACTGTCAAACGTTCTAAAATGTCAGTGGCAAGGTCAAAAGTCGAAAATATAAACAAATCAACGTCGAACTGTCATTTTATGATTTTTGAATGTCAAAATCAGACATTTTGTTATTTTACTTCAAATTTGTCATTGTCAAAAGTCAAAATTTACAAAAATCAATGTAAAACTGTCATTTTGTCAATTGCAAAACCAATTTGCAATTGACCTAGAAAATTTGTGAAAACCAATATAGAACTGTCATTTTGTAATTTTCAAATGTCAAAATTCCCCTGGGGATTTTTACCATGCACCCTGTGTGATTGATGAAATGTTCACATGCGTGCGTTAATAACATTCATATCCTACTTGTTACGTAAATAACTATTCTGAGCAGTGACTAAACAAACTTTCCCTTAAAAAAAATTGCACCTGGACCGGAAGTTTTAATCCCAAAGTCGTCGACTCCGGTAAGAAAGTTCGATATTCTCCTTGAACTTAATGGAGACGACAGCTTCTGACCCAGTTTCTCTCGGCAAGTTTAATTAGCCGGGGGCGCATCTCATTAGGGAAGGTCGGGTTCGAGGCCGACGCCGTTTTAATAGCCCCTCGCCCCCTCCAATGGGAAAGCGTCGGGACGCTTAATCATGGCGGAGGCCGACGCTCTCTCACGCTCGCGTTTTCTCTCGTGATATTCTTTTGTTTGGGTCGCGTGCTAGGTTAGGGTCAGTCATTTACTGAAAAGAAAAAAATGACATAAAGTGAGAGAGAGAGAGAGCGTTAATGGAGTTTTAATTTTGGGTCACACCTCGTCTTAACAAATTTAGGGTTTTCTGGCCCCTTAATCGAACTTTAATAACGATAATTTTGGGATCCTTTACAAAACCGCGAATTCATTATGTTTTAGGTTATAATAGCTGCGGGTTAACGCACCCCAAATCGTGTTTTGTTGCTTGAAAGTTCAGTTGGTTAACGGGTTTTCCCTTCCAACTTTCTCAGTTACAAATAATGTAAAAAAACAACAAAAATAATGTACAATAATGAAGCTTTTTGTCTAAAATATTATTTATCCAGTAAAGCTTAGTTTATAAAACAAAATTAAATTTTAGTAATATTAGTACCAAGAATATAATCAATGCTTATATGACCCAAGGAGTTAAAAAAAAATTATTTAATTTTATTATTAGTGATGATTATTGAATTTATTTAAAATCCACAATTTCTTATGAATAATTCTAAAATTAATTTTTTTTTTACAAATATGCGCACCTGCGTTATTGACAGACCAGTATTGACAGATGATTATTATCACAAAAATTTCTTCACCTAATTTTATTTACTTTTTCGTTTTTGTTTTGGGCATATTAATACCAAATATCTCCCATTTGGGATCTTTTTTGCTATTTTTCGAAATTTAGTATCTCGGTAACGTGAAGAACTAGAAAACCCAATTTTAGCTCATTTTGTAGTATTTTTTATCCTCTTTCTAATGACGTTTTAGTGGAATCTAAAAGAGTTAAAATAAAAAAGTTACAATCATTCAAAAATTGAAAAAATGTAATTTTTGCAAAAAGTGCAATTTTGACATTTTTATATTTTGCTCTGTCTTAATTTAATTTACGAAATTTTCAACGTATAAACTACATTTTAAAAGTCACGTGACGGTTTTTGACACATGTCAACTGGCTTTTACAGTGTTGCAAGCTCTAAAATTGCATAACCAGTCACGTGATGTGCCTCTTGCAATTTCAGCTTTTACAACTGTCTAAAATAGTCTAAATTTAATTTACCAAATTTTCAAATTTTATAGCACATTTTGAAGGTCACGTGACTGTTTTTGACAAGTGTCAATTTACTTTTACAGTGTTGCAAGCTCTAAAATTGCATAATTAGTCACGTGATGTCTCTCTTGCAATTTCAGCTTTTACAACTGTCTAAATTTAATTTATCAAATTTTTAAATTTTAAACCATATTTTGAAGGTCACGTGACTGTTTATGACAAGTGTCAACTGGCTTTTAGAGTGTTGCAAGCTTTTCAAGTAAAGTCAGTTCAAATAAAAAAGTTACAATCATTCAAAAATGGAAAAAAAACCATTTTTGCAAAAAGTGCAATTTTGGCATTTTTTTATTTTGCTCCAGGAAGGTTCCAATGCACAGTAAAGGGCATATTAATACCAAAGAACCTTAAATTAGGTAAAATAAGTACAAAAAAGCACTTTAAAATTTTCATTTTTCAAAAAAATTGAAAGAATGGGGGTCTTTTTTTACTACTTTTTGAAATTCAATATCTCGGTAACAACAAGAGCTAGAGAGGCCAGTTTTGGCTCATTTTGTAGTATTATTTACCCTTTTTCTAATGGCGTTTTAGTGAAATCTATACGAGTTCAAATAAAAAAGTTACAATCATTCAAAAATTGGAAAAATGTCATTTTTGCAAAAAGTGCAATTTTGGCAATTTTTTATTTTGCTCCAGGAAGGTTCCAATGCACATCAAAAGGCATATTAATAACAAAGAACCTTAAATTAGGTGAAATATATACAAAAAAAAGCACTTTAAAAATTTTCATTTTTCAAAAAAATTGAAAAAATGGGTTTTTTTTTGACAACTTTTTGAAATTCAATATCTCGGTAACATGAAGAGCTAAAGAAGCCAGTTTTGGCTTATTTTGTAGCACTTTTTATACTCTTTCAAATGGCGGTTTAGTGAAATCTATAAGAGTTCAAATAAAAAAGTGAAAAAATGTTATTTTTTGCAAAAAATGAGGTTAAAAATCGACATTTTCTGAGTCACGTGACTGTTGTTGACAGTTGTCACTTTACAGTGTTACTAGCTGCGAATTTAAATTATCACGATCAGGAGACGTGCTTTAAAACAATTTCAACTGTTTAAACATAGTTTACAGACTTTTCGAGGTTAGAAACGACATTTTTTTGATCACTAGACAAATTTTAACTTAACTTTACAGTGTTGCCGGTTGAAAATTTCAAAGCAAATTCTTCCTACTAAAGACAAACCGCAGTTTTAACGCGAAATATCTCGAAAACAGTAAACATTTGGTAAATACATATTTGTGTCAGAAATTAGGCTGAAGAAAGCAGAATTTGATGACGTAATAATATACGGGGTCTGTCTATTTAAAATCAATCAAAAAGTAAGGTTAGGTTGGTGTGCCAAACGTTTTTATGTTATTTTCCCTGCGACCCATCCGAAAATACCGAATCTAGACTATGGTAGAAATCAAAGTAAAATGAGATGACGTAGTAAATTGCCTCTTCCTAGTTGATTTGCTAAAAGTTTGATTTTCCTCTTACCATAATTACTACACTTTCGGTTAACTGGCAGTATCAGACAGGTTAGCGTGTAAAGATAATCGACGATGAGCGAATAAGGCCCCGAAAGGTAAATTGGTGGGCAATTTGGCCGGAGGCCGCCGCCATTTCTGGACGTTGGCCGCACATGTTTGCCGCCCTAAGGGCACGTCAAATGCGCGCCCTTTTGCGGCCAACCGCCTCCCATTATTAAAGCGGCCCTATATTTCAGAAACCAGTAGAGCTAACGACGCCATTTTTGTTGTGATTTATACAGAATGCAATGCAGAATGACATATCTAAAACCTCACTTCAGTCCTTTAATTAAATTTAAATATTTTCAAGTTCTAAAAATGACCACCAGAGGCCGTAACTGCCATCTTAAATTTTTAAATTGCATTTTCTAGAAATTTTGCACAATAAACTAGAGTTTTTTTTCCTCATTTTTAAAGCGAACCAATTTATCTATAATTTTTGTAAAAAGCAAATTTCCGTTATTTCAAAAACAAAGATGGCGTGAGGTGTTTAATTGTTTTTGCAATAACCTGCTTTAACTTCTTAACGGTTTGACCAATTTTAACAAATTCGGTATTGTTGAAAAGAGCATTTCTTGGGCAATAAGAATCAACCAAAATATAGTTAATTTAGTTGAATCTTTGTGCGCCAGGGGGCTACTTTTGACACCATGACTCAAATTCCAAAAAAAAAAAAAAAAAAACAAATGAAATGATATGACTTTTTCTTTATGAAAAAGTAGCCAAATAACATCCAAATAGGCCAGTAAAAACCGTTTTTCAAATTCTCATTCCTAACCTGAAATATTGAGAAAATGAGATATGGTCGAGGAACAGTCTTATTGGGTCACCCGGTACGTAATTTCAATTTTACATTACAATACACCAGAGAAAGTCACTATTTTCACTGAAACCAACAGTAATTTGTATCACAACACTAAACATGGCAACGTTGCTTTTAGCATAAGAAAACTAGAAAGGCGGAATGGAAAACAAGATGGATTGATGGAAATGGTGATTCAATTTGTGTTTTTTTAAGATAAAAATACACTTGAAAATAGGCTAAACCCAGTTTAACAACTTATTGATGTTTTACACCTTTATGAGTGCAGTTTTCAGGAGTTCAAAGCCAAAACAGACTACAATTCTCTAATTTGTAACGTAATCTGTCATGGAAGTAAACAGTCATGTGACCTATCTTTACTTTCTGTTATTAGTTAGTATACTTTTAAACTAATGTGTCACGTGTCTCATAAATAATTCCAACTGCAAATCAAATTTCCGGTTGCGTTTAAGTGTTTTGGTAATTTTCAGGAAAAACTGTTATTAAGGTTCAAAATCCTAGAAAACAAATTACAACTCTAATGTAGTTTCCCATTATAAAGAAGAGTGGCGAGAAGCTAAAATAGGCCTTATTTACACACCTGCAGAGTTTGAATTATTATTTAAAATTGTGATAAATACTGAGACACAGTCACGTGATCTTTAAATGTCCAACAGTCACGTGACTTTATCTGTGAACTACAATTTGTAACTTCAGAAAATCGAATTGGAAAAATTGATTAAAAGCCAGAATTAATGTTGAAGTCACGTGACCTTAAGGTAAACAATTTTAGATATAGTCACGTGATTGAATATTTTTGTTTTATTTTGAAAAATGTTTTGAGTTTTTCTGACTTACTTTTAAATTGGCATTATTTAGTAATACTCATAATTTAACAAAAAAAAAAAATTTACATTTGACTGTTGTATGTACCGGGTGACCCAATAAGACTGTTCTTCGACCATATCTCGGGAACCGTTCGTCGTATGATTTTGGGGTAAAAATTTTTTTAGGTAAATCGGCCATGAAGAATCGCTGGAAAGTATTTTCAAGTTGTAAAAATGACCACCAGAGGCCGTAACTGCCATCTTAAATTTTTAAATTGCATTTTCTAGAAATTTTGCACAATAAACTAGAGTTTTTTTTCCTCATTTTTAAAGCGAACCAATTTATCTATAATTTTTGTAAAAAACAAATTTCCGTTATTTCAAAAACAAAGATGGCGTGAGGTGTTCAATTGTTTTTGCAATAACCTGCTTTAACTTCTTAACGGTTTGACCAATTTTAACAAATTTCTTGGGCTATAAGAATCAACCAAAATATAGTTAATTTAGTTGAATCTTTGTGCGCCAGGGGGCTACTTTTGACACCTTGACTCAAACTCCAAAAAAAATAAAAAAAAAACAAATGAAATGATATGACTTTTTCTTTATGAAAAAGTAGCCAAATAACATCCAAATAGGACTGTAAAAACCGTTTTTCAAATTCTCGTTCCTAACCTGAAATATTGAGAAAATGAGATATGGTCGAGGAACAGAGTCTTATTGGGTCACCCGGTACAATTTGTAGCCAGAAAACGCTTTAAGACTTAAATTAGGATATTTTAGTCACCCAGTATAGCTTTCTTTAAACCAGCTTTTGCATTATCCAAACACTGTGTAACCGCACTAGCAAACACTAACTGACACTGTAAACGAGCGTATCGTGACAAGACTGGGAATGAATTGAAAAAAAAAATTAAAATCATCCCCTGGACGAACGGGGTGTGGCCTTGAAACTGCACCGAAAGGGTGGGGAGGGTTTTTTTTTTGTAATTACCATGCACCCTTTTAAATTAAAAGCGCCCATCTGCATACACGGCCTGCCTTAATTTACCCCCCGTAGAGGGGTATACCCGGATCCTTTCATCGTTTTGTTAATATACGGGAAAAAAGTGGAAATTTTAATGATCTGCCCTTAATTTTCCGTCTGACTAACCCAAATACAACAACAACCGGGGTTAGTTAGTATTGGTTTAGTGTCAGCTTTTACTGCCACAGTTATCGGGTTTCATTCAAATTAATGGGCCAAAAAAAGCAAATAAAACACTTAAAAAGTCAGCCAGCTACTACACGAAGGCAAACATCCGATCCTCGGCTCCTACCTGCCCTTTAATTGTGTCAACCCTTTGTCACCCTCAATTTCCACAATAATTGTGTTCACCCTTGTTTTTTCAACTCATCGAAAGTGGAAAAGTTTAGCTCGACAAGATCACAGCTTTTACACGGTTAATTTATGTGGGACACCCTGTATTTTGTTATTGCAGTCCAGACAAATATTTGAAGGGCTTTTATACTGGGTGGCACAAACTTGTGGGTTAGAGAAACACCCAGTAAACTACACCTTGATTTGCCAGAAGCCTATTTGATGTAAAACGTGTTTCTGAGATTTATGACAGTAATTTTGCCAATTGTCACGTGACTGTCTAACTAAATAGTGTTCTACAATCACGTGACAACTGTCACTAACGTCAAAACTGTGCTCTAAAGTTGAAAAAAACAATTATTTATTTAAAATTAAGTTAAAATAAAAAAAATCTATTTTTAAACGCCATAATTATCAAAATTGTGCAAGCAGGTAAATATTTAATGAAATGCATTTTGTGGCTCCATGGTGAACATTTTGACAAACATGACTGTCAAAAATTCGTTGTATAGAGTTGAAAAAATACAAAAAAAAAAGAAAGTAAGTAAATATTTTTAAACAAACCATTATACTTTGATTTTTGCTCGTTTGATTGTTACTCAGATTTTGACAATCTTATTGTTCAGACACAATTTGGTCTATTATGGATGTGACAACTGTTAAAATTCGCTCCATCAAGCTATAAAACTATAAAATATACTAAAAAGTTTTCAGTATAAAGTTTAATGAATTGTACTTTAGAACTCCATGAGCAACATGGTGACAATTCAACTTCCATTCCATAGAGCTATTAAACGGCAAAATATTCTGAAAACTTTCATACCCAACATTATTATATCTCTCTATAAAACTAGATAAAAACCACCATAAGAAATTATTTTAAGAACAACACTAATAATTATTTAAGTCACATGATTTGTGATTTTTTTTCATTACGTTATTATTTTTTTTTTAGTGGCATAATACTTATGATTAGTACGTTTTTTATGAAAAGTTACTCTGAATTATATGAATTGCGAAAACAAGACTTTCCATTTGTTCGTAGGTAAAGTATAGTACGTCACACGTGCCCTAAGGCATTTTACGCACTCATGGAATTACAGAAACAGTAACTTTTTCCATATCGTGCGTAAAATGTTTCTTACAGCACTAGTTACGTAATATACTATTAAACCAACCACAATTTTTACGTAATTCCATTCTACTTTGATTTTTGCTATAGTAGTGTTTTTAAGGGCTAGTTTTTACTAGTTTAGACTGTTAGCCAACAAAAAGCGGTTAGCTCCAGCAAAGGTGTACGCAATTTGCATACGACAATAGCAGAAAAAACAGCCGCGGGGTTCTATTATCCTTACAAAAAAGAAAATTTGCATAGACCTTTCCGTTAGGCAAAAAAAAAGGGTCCAAGATTTGCATACGTGTGTGTAACCCTTTTTTCGTGTTGTTAGGGATGCTCGAAACTTGACTGTTTGGTTCACACGCTAGCTAGGGATGCGTCTTGCCAGCCCTTCAGGTACAAAAAAACGAGAGGATGAGTAGCTTTGTTAACTTTCACTTTTTGAATGTGTTGGAAGGGTGCGTGTTTACTTTTTTGCGTGAATTTCAAGCCGCAACTTAATGCATAATCGCGATCATTACACGTTACCAACCTGAAAAAAAAAACAGTCTAAACTTGCAAATTGCCCGCCATTATCGTAATACCGTGCAATTTGAAATTATAATCGAAAAGGGCCGGGCAAGGTTGGGCACACACACACACATTTATAATATTATTAAGATCGTCTGCAGTAACCAGCTTAAGTTACAATTAGTATATTACGTATCTAGGGCTGGAAGAAGCATTTTACGCACGATATGGAAAAAGTAATTCCATGAGTAATCGATTGCAGACGTACTATACCTACGACCAAATGTAAAGTCGCTTTCGCAACTCAAAAAATTTATTTTAAACATATTAACATCATTTTAGTTCTGATCATAGGAATTATGCTACTAATGGAAAAATAATAAAAAGCAATACATTTTTTTTCAAAAACATGTTATCTAGGGCTGAAAGAAGCATTTTACGCACGATATGGAAAAAGTAATTCCATGAGTAATCGATTGCAGAGGTACTATACCTACGACCTACCATATACATTATGGTATATGTTCTTGGAACTTTGCTGTTCTTGATATCCATCAATGATATTGTTTCTTTGGAGCGGCAAGAGCGCCGATTCATTGACTGCCACTATTGATGGGGACCTCTCCATAATCAAACATTGGTGCAATTCCAACTTACTGTCATTAAATATCAGTAAGACCTACATTTTGGATGCTCATTGCAGGAGATTTTTGTTGAGGGTGCGCCCCTGGAATGAACAAGTTTCTTGGTATTATTATTGACCACTCTCTGTGCTCCAATGCATTGAGGGTAATCTCTGGCAATCTGGATTACCATGTAGCTAGGAGTGCATACCATGCACTGATTGACTACCATCTCCGCTACGGCATAGCTTCCTGGGGAGTTTGTTCTCAAAGCCGCTTCAATTCTATGTTTCTCCTGCAGAAGCAAGCATTGAGATGCTTGTGTCGTGTTGGACACAGGGCCTCATGTAGACCCCTCTTCATTGAACATGGTATCCTCACCTTGTGCTGCATTTTCATCATAGAGACGATTTGTCTTCCGAGGGCTCCGACTCAGTAGATTCGTTTTGAGGCTTCCCATTCCTCATACGGAGAAGATTAAGTCGTCGCTTATTTACGATGGCAAGAGACTTTTCAATAACCTTCCTCTCCACATGAGAGGCCAGCCATCTGTGCATGGATTTAGACGTGAGGCTGAGAGGTTTTTGCTTGACTATTCTCTGGAGGAATTCTACTCTAGTTCTTAAGGCACCTTGTTCTGCCATAAATTGACCAAGCAGCACTGTTTATGTTTTTGATCCTCTTTCTCCTCTCTTATACAATTTTTGTTTTGTTTTTATTTTTAATAATTTAAGGTGTAATTATGTGTGATTCATATTGTATGTGTAGTGTAATAATTATGTATGTTATTTTTTTGCTGTTTTTGTATGTGTTTTCAGGGCTTTGTCAATGACTTTAAGTTTCCGACAATAAAGCTACTTTTTTGATTGATTGATTGATATAAATTGGGAAGCTTAGTCTGAAATTTACAAAAAAGAAGGTTTTTTGATAATTTTTGAAAATGCTTAAATGGTTGCCAACATCTTCCAATCAGCTGATTATCTGGTAGTTTTAAAATCTGAATAACCACGAGAAATTCCCGGACACTATAGTCTATCCGGCGAACCTACGGAGTAATAAAATTCGATAGGCGGCAACTTTGGTCGGTCCGCATTACACTGTAAAACAGGTCTCTCCTAATTTTCGCTTATATTACTCCGTAGGTTCGCCGGATAGACTATAGTTCATTAATAAAAAAAAAATTTATTTGACTGTCTTCTTTCATTGATTAATGATGAAGATTGATAAATAGGCAACCACTTTAGTTTAGACAACTTTGTAAAAACAAACTTTTTCGTTAAAATATAATTAACCCTTAAAAAAACTTCAAAAAACATCCCCAACACAGCATCCACCGACAAAGGCATACAGTTATCGATGCAGCTAAGGGATGATCGCGACCGCCACCCCCCCCCGTGCACCCCCTTTGCGTCACCATGGCTACGCCCCGTGTATGCCACACACGCACTCATATAGGGCAACAAGGGGGGGTGGTGGTGAAAAGAGGGGAGTACATGTCGAACGCCATACATGTTGTTCATGTGTGTGTGTGTATAGACGAGGAAGGGGGGTTGAAGGGGGACGATTGTGTCTGAAAAGGGCGGCGGGTGCGTTTTACAAGTTACATTTATGGGAAGTGGTTTTGCTAGTGCCAAAAGCAGTTTGAAGGCAATCGTTCCTAAAATTTGCAAGATCGTTTACAACAGACCCAATTAGAAGTAAATGGTTTACGAAATCGCAACGGTTCGGGGTGGTTTTAATGCTGGCGAATTCATCAAGTTAACGGCCAAAATCCTGCGGAAAATTACCCTCTTACTAAACGCAATGTTTACTGAAGTTAAAATCAAAAATTTTTAACAACCCCATTGTTTCAAAAGCCAAGTTTAGTGATTATGGTGGTAAAATAACCAATAAAACAATTACCACCATAATTTGCGTTAAGGTCAGTTTTCCTTGCCACTAGTTGCAATTCAAACGTAACTTTCCGTTAATCTTCTAATCGGTTTGAAGCTAAATTCGACCTTACAACCATTCAACATTTTGCATTTAGTCACAAAAGTGACTTAACTTTTTAAGGAGTATTCTAGTAATTGCCATTAATTTGCTTAACCTATATTATGTTGCTGACTTTTAACGTTTATTTTGGCTTATAATCATTGTCGATTATAATAGTAAATTCTGTTATTTTACTTGAGATATTTGAAGCAAATTTCTTCCTTATTGACATAGAGTTTTTTTAATTAAAAATTGTCAAAGTTACTGTAAAATCTACATGGGCAGTAAACCACAGCACAGTGGATGATCATGTTCAAACGATCAAGTATTTCAAAATTGAATTGTGTGAATTGTTTGAATTGAAATCATATTGTGTCCTCATTTTGGTGTAGAATTGATATATTTTGTGACTATAAAAATTATTAATAATTAACAGTCTTATATAAACGGGAATACATCAGAAATCCAATCTAAAGCAGTTTACTTGCACTATTCGAAACATT
The DNA here is from genome assembly GCA_018691245.2 of Ips nitidus. Taxonomy (NCBI): domain Eukaryota; kingdom Metazoa; phylum Arthropoda; class Insecta; order Coleoptera; family Curculionidae; genus Ips; species Ips nitidus. Next base: position 2,811,049 of record CM042801.1, on the reverse strand, counting down.
GTGCTTTGTATAGTTGCATGGTAATTATGTTGACAGCTGTCACGTGACAGTCTGTATAAATGATGTTCGAAAATCACGTGACACCTGTCGAGTACGCCACAACTGTCAAAATATAAACATGCGGGCCGTAAAACTATCAGAATCAAAGTGTCAAGCGGTCTGCTTGCATGGATGAAAACATTCTGGCTTGTTTAGCTGCATATAGCAATTGTTTTGGCAGCTGTCACATGACAGTTTATATAAATAACATTCTAAAATCACGTGACAGCTGTCGAGTACGCCACAACTGTCAAAATTTAAACTTGCAGGCCGTAAAACTACCAGAGTCAAAGTGTCAAGCAGTCTACTTGCATTCTTCAAAACATTCTGGCTTGTGTAGCTTCGTATAGCAAATTGTTGTGGCAACTGTCACGTGACAGTCTGTATAATTGATGTTCCAAAATCACGTGACACCTGTCTAGTGCGCCACAACTGTCAAAATATAAACATGCAGGCCGTAAAACTAGCAGAATCAAAGTGTCAAGCAGTCTACTTGCATGGATGAAAACATTCTGGCTTGTTTAGCTTCACATAGCATGTATAATTATGCAAGTTTTGACGTAATAGTTTACGTCAAAACTGTTATGTAAACAGGAAAACGTTTCCAAAATTGAGTGTAATAAGTACAGACTGTCGTCGTGCGATAACAACATCATATCGACCAAATTTTTGCCTACATAAACGTGTGTGATCAGTTAATGGAGTGTCATAAATTCGAATTACACACATTCGTATATTCAAAAACACGCATTTCTGATTTATGAAAGCTCTCACAAAAAAAATCATACAGACGTTAGTAAAAGGGTGCGTTTTATGCGTTTCCGCCCGATAATTCCGAATAATTATTTGCATAAACCTTTAAAAAAAAGTCCATACGGGCGCATCATCCCTTCGAAAAAAAGGGTTGCACAAAAGCGGGCAAATCTCCACGGCAAACCTGCCATTGTCGGTCGGTAATAACACGCATTTTCCTTATCCATCCGACCATGGTTTATATCATATATTTCTTGTCTGAAAAGGGCCTCCGAGATACCCAGATTTAATATCCTGGGGCCGTTATAAAAATTTGTTTCGCTACCTGGCACTTTTTTCCCTTACCGAAAGGGTGAGAACGTTTGCGTATATTTGCATATTGAATTTCATGTGGCTTCCTATGTAACAAAGAGCACATTAGTATTCTACGGTAATGGGTTGTTGGTCAAAATATGCACGCAATTCGTACGGACGCGGTTTAAAAAAGAAGTTATCTGGTAATCAACACACGTCCTTTCTCTGACACCTGCATTTCCTGTACATTCCGTGTTTTCGGATGAGTTACTGGCCACAAAAGCCAAGTTGATCAATGCAGAAATTATTAAAGAAGGCACACAGGAAAACCGGAAAACTTTCCCTTTATTACTGAAAACTCTCCAACTTCCACACTCGCCCAGTTCATTAACTGAAAGTTGAGGAATGAGCGGAATTTCCCGAGACTGGGTCACGGTCTAGTTTACACTTCCTCTTCTCTCTTTCCCTCCCAGTTCTCTGGGTTGCTTTAATTTTAAAACGGGAGAGAAACTCATCTCCTAAAAACAGGCGGGGGTGGGGTAGATTCGTGAATGAACCGTTCCCTCCCCCGCCCCCTTCATCATCCCTCTCATTCAGTGGAGGGAAACGCTAACGAACTTCATCTCGTCTGCTTTCGGGCTCTTCGCCTGTTTTCTTATTATGACTGTGCCTCCACCGNCGANACNTGTCTGNTGGGNNCAGCCGGNTCATCTNAACCANCAAAGATGATNCGTCNTCAAGTAAAAACAAGTGGTGANNCCCGANAGAGCACCTCTAACCNGTANAACTGCCACNCANCTCGCGNAAGGGCTNTNGAATTTGTCNNTCCCCNGTCTGGAAGTTCNCTANCNGATANTNCCGCNNTNCTCGCAGCCTCGTNCGTCGCTANCACANNNCCCCCNGTACGCTGGATTATAGCNCCNCNTTNCTAANTCATACTTNNCGACGNACNCGTTGAGGTACTNACNGCTCGCTNNAGNACANANTANNTACNATGNGNGNTACGACTNNCCGGGTCNCAAAGTACGAGTAGGNNCGTGACCGGTNGNCCGTTATACTCNTNGAGCTTNNNCNCTGTCTATTCACNNGNTACATGTCANAGTCNANNCCGTNTTGTNAGATTTGAACNAGGCNCGNNCGNTTNTAAANGGCTGCNCGAGCATGGGNNNANATATCCCGAGCGGAGGCAAATTCGCGAAAAAGGAAAATCTATTCTACATATATGTTTGTACTTGATTTGCTTATTTTGGGGACCTTCCCCCCTTCCCTCCTTTAGCCCTGTTTCTACGTCCGTATTAGAGAATTTCTGCTTGTTAACCCCCGGGAAGCACTCAAATTAGAATTGTACAGAGGGACCATTTTCTGCCAATTAATTGGTGATTGTTAGTTATTATTCGTTCAAAAAAAAAACCTCTAGATGACTAAAAAATGCTCTAGATTAACTAAAAAACTAGATGAGTTATACTTTTTGGCTTCTCCAAGACTTTTTAAAGAAACTTTTGATTTACTTAGACTTAGATAATCGTAATAGTCTTTAAAATAATTCTAGCTGGTTTTTTATACTGTTATCTATCTAAACTCCATCAAAAAGTAGCAGAACTCTAGATGATATTTTGTTATCATAGTTACCTCTAGATGAACAGAATTATTCTAGATGGTTTAGAAGAACTCTTGATGGTATTCCAGATTGTTATTTATACTTCTTACCTAGTCTGTAAAAATAAGTAAATTTTGTTATCTTATAAAACTCTAGATTACTAAACCAATTCCTAGATAATTCAAATTCTAGATGGTTTCTGGTCAAAAAACCCAAAGTTCTTAAATGTTTCTGGTGATCTTAGTACTTTTGATTTTCTGTCTTGTTTTCCAAAATATATTCTTGACAATTTTAAAGCAATTTGACCCTGTTATTTGTATCGAAATTTTTACTTTTTTTATGCCATTTGAAAGAGGATTAGAAATGCTACGAAATGGTGTTTGAACGAATTTTCTAACTTTTAGCTTTTTTGAGATATTTCTGTTCAAAAATTGTGTTACTTTTTGAAACTTTTCAGCATTCTTGAGAATTTTAAAGCAATTTGACCCTGTTATTTGCATCGAAATTTTTACTTTTTTTACGTCATTTTAAAGAGGATTAAAAATGCTATGAAACGGCGTTTGAACGAATTTTCTAACTTTTTGATTTTCTGAGATCTATTCAAAAATTCTGTTACTTTTTGTGACTTTTCAGCATTCTTGAGAATTTTAAAGCAATTTGTCCCTGTTATTTGCAACGAAATTTTGATTTTTTTATGTGATTTGAAAGAGGATTTAAAATGCTACACAATGACGTTTGAACGAATTTTCTAACTTTTTGCTTTTTTGAGATATTTCTATTCAAAAATTGTGTTTTTTTTTGAACTTTTCAGCATTCTTGACAATTTTAAAGCAATTTGTCCCTGTTATTTGCAACGAAATTTTGATTTTTTTTTTGTGATTTGAAAGAGGATTTAAAATGCTACAAAATGACGTTTGAACGAATTTTCTAACTTTTTGCTTTTTTGAGATATTTCTATTCAAAAATTGTGTTACTTTTTGAAACTTTTTAGCATTCTTGACAATTTTAAAGCAATTTGTCCCTGTTATTTACATCAAAATTTTGACTTTTTTTACGTCATTTTAAAGACGATTAAAAATGCTACAAAATGGCTTTTTTGAAATAATTCAATTAACTGAACTGTTCAGTTAACCACAAGTTTAACTGATCTTACAAATTAGAGTTTGACAGTCTAAATTGACCCTTAAACAGACAAAATATAGCTAAATTGATGTTAATAAGGTTTAATTTAGTTTCTCATCACTGTCTGTTATAAAGACAAACCTCGTTAGGACAGTGTTTCGTTTTAAAGTAAATTCGTCTTTATTGATTTTTGTATTGCAAGTGCAGAAACATTGTCTAGTTAACCATAAGTTTAACGGAAGTACGAAAAACTAACTTTTAATCAAATTTTCTTTAAACTATTTAAATGAATGTGAATAAGATTCATTTTACTTTCTTACCATTGTAGGTTGCAATGGTAAATCCTGTTAAATCAGTGTTTTGTGTCATTGTAAATTCGTCCTTATTGACGCATATTTTGTATGTCAATTTTAAGAGTGCAAGTTAACTACAAGTGACTAACTCTTAAGGCGGAAATTACAGTATAATTTTGCTAAAAGCTATTTTTACAGGTTTCAGATAAACTTGACTAAACTGAAAGTTGATTGAGTAAACTGACCCTTAAAAACAGACAGAATAAGAGCACTTTTAAACAATTTAAATGGATGTTTGTTGTAATAATAGTAAATCCTGTTAAGGTAGAGATTTAATATTATTAGTTTTTCATCATTGTTAGTTACAATGGTAAATTGGTTTTAAGGTAAACTAGACCTTAAATTATTTAATTTTAGATTGTTTTATTTTTTTTTGCAAATAATTTAAATTGGGCTAACTAAATTGACTAAGTGTTGAGGCTCTTAATGTATACTTAATTCGTTAACAAACTTTTCTGTATTGACATTCTTTCGGTTGGTTTTTTCTTGAGTATACAAAGGAATCTTATTAATTTATCTTGGCAAAAACAGCCCAGCAAATCATCGGTATTTAAGCTGAAGCAACTTTTTCAAATGATAATTCAGAAAAAAACCTGGATTATTTACATGTTCTTGCATTGGATTAATTTTAAATGCAGCAATTTGTTGCTTCACTTTGGCCACTTTTTCTCCTTTAGTTGATTAGTGATTTATTCCGGACCTGTCAGGTTACACGTCGCCAAATCCTTTTGCAATGCGCAGATTGAGGTGTATTCGGGAAATGTTCAACAAGCCTTAACAGGGAAATTAAAATGGTATTAGGGTGGTAAAGAAGGCACGTCAGTCTGACAAAAGATAATCCACGGTTTTAGGGTGGTTTTGAAATACCAGTGTGAGTAAAAAATGCAATTTTCTCGTGGACTGACAAATTTCTTTTTGAACACTTGGGGAGACGAAATCCAACAAGCATCATAAAACTAACATAAAAATATGTAAATCCAGGGCACAATATCAAGACTTCGGAGCCTGTCATCCTTACAAATCCCTTCTAACAAATATCCGCCAGTATGCAGATGAATGCAGCGGAAAAGAACCCTTTTTACCATATACGATGCATGACAATAGACAAGACATTACCATAAGGGTTGTCGACCTGGACTAGAAAAAATCAAGGGCAGGGAAAGGGTTACCATCAGGTAAAAAAGGCATCAAACAGATGGGGTTTCACTTTTTTTTTTCTTCCACGACTTCACACACAATGCTAGGATAATGAATAAGCTGGTTTTCTTCCCTACAGGACCGTCACTAAAAACCTTCACTCACTTAAAAATTTAATTATTACAAGCTCGAGTCCGGTCCTGTTAATGGTGTATTCTAATTATTCCCCGTGTTGGCTTAATATATTTATACAAGGACCGTTGCCCACAGAGTAATGTCGACAGCTGCCCGGGTTATAAACAAATTTTCATGGTTCGGGAAAATTTAATTAAACGACCGATGGCGGTGGCCTAATGCGTCCCTGGTTTTTTTTTTACAGAAAAAACAACCCAAAATTAACCGTCAAAAATTATTTAAATGTCGTTGATGGTTTTCAGTTTGTTTGAGACTAAAACTTTCAAAAACAGCTTTTAGCTCACGGATCCTCTGAAATAATTGAAATTATTTCAAAAATATCTACAATTTTTACTGTCAATTTGGGTATTTAAAAAGATTTTTAAAAATCTGTCAGAAATATGTTTGAATCATCTAGAGGTTATGGAGAAATACAAAAGAACATTTAGAGTTATCCTCAAAACTTAGTTTACTGGAAATATAATTATTTACTGGATAAATAATTAAAACAGTTGAAAAAAATTAAACTGTCACTACAAAAGTCTACTAAGGTATTTCTAACTGTCAAATTGTCCTGTCAAACCAAACTAGAGCGAAAAATGTTTTTTAAAATTTTTGTACACCCTGTATATGTTTTATCGCGCTGCAGTTCACTGGAGACGAAATAGCATTTTAAGACAAACATTTTGACTTTTTTACGGCCGCTGAAAGTAAAAAAATAACCGAGATACAGAATTTTTTTAAATTTTTACGCAAATTTTTTAAAAAATAGTCGAATATCTCCGAAACGGTTAGAGTTACGGAAATCTAACAGGAGACCAAACATGTTCAGAATGCCTTTCCGCATAGGACTGGATAGGTTTACACCAGTCTTATATCGAAAGTGGTGTAAACGCGGTCAGTTTTGGCTAAGTCATACTTTTTGAGTTATGGTGGTGCCTTTTTTGAATTTTTGGACACCCTGTATCTATTTGATCGCGCTGCAGTTTACTGGAGACGAAAGAGCATTTCAAGACAAACATTTTGACTTTTTTACGGCCGCTGAAAGTAAAAAAATAACCGAGATACAGAATTTTTTTAAATTTTTACTCTAATTTTTAAAAAAATAGTCGAATATCTCCGAAACCGTTAGAGTTACGGAAATCTAACAGGAGACCAAAAATGTTCAGAATGCCTTTCTGCATAGGACTGGATAGGTTTACACCAGTCTTATATCGAAAGTGGTGTAAACGCGGTCAGTTTTGGCTAAGTCATACTTTCTGATTTATGGTGGTGCCTTTTTTGAATTTTTGGACACCCTGTATCTATTTGATCGCGCTGCAGTTTACTGGAGACGAAAGAGCATTTCAAGACAAACATTTTGACTTTTTTACGGCCGCTGAAAGTCAAAAAATAACCCTAGATACGAGATGTTGAAAAATTTTTATGCAATTTAAAAAAAAAGTCGATCATCTCCGAAACGGTTAGAGTTACGGAAATTTCACAAGAGACCAAAAATGTTCAAAATACCCTTGTGTATAGGACTGACTGGGTTTACACCAGTCTCGTACTTCTAAAGTGGTGTAAACGCGGTCAGTTTTGGCTAAGTCATACTTTCTGATTTATGGTGGTGCCTTTTTTGAATTTTTGGACACCCTGTATCTATTTGACCGCGCTGCAGTTTACTGGAGACGAAAGAGCATTTCAAGACAAACATTTTGACTTTTTTACGGCCGCTGAAAGTAAAAAAATAACCGAGATACAGAATTTTTTTAAATTTTTACGCTAATTTTTAAAAAAAGTCGAATATCTCCGAAACCGTTAGAGTTACGGAAATCTAACAGGAGACCAAAAATGTTCAGAATGTCTTTTTGCATAGGACTGACTGGGTTTACACCAGTCTCGTACTTCTAAAGTGGTGTAAACGCGGTCAGTTTTGGCTAAGTCATACTTTCTGATTTATGGTGGTGCCTTTTTTGAATTTTTGGACACCCTGTATCTATTTGATCGCGCTGCAGTTTACTGGAGACGAAAGAGCATTTCAAGACAAACATTTTGACTTTTTTACGGCCGCTGAAAGTCAAAAAAATAACCGAGATACGAAATGTTGAAAAATTTTTACGCAATTTAAAAAAAAAGTCGAATATCTCCGAAACGGTTAGAGTTACGGAAATTTCACAAGAGACCAAAAATGTTCAAGAATGCCTTTCTGCATAGGACTGACTGGGTTTACACCAGTCTCGTACTTCTAAAGTGGTGTAAACGCGGTCAGTTTTGGCTAAGTCATACTTTCTGATTTATGGTGGTTGCCTTTTTTGAATTTTTTGTACACCCTGTACATGTTCGATCATGTTGGGGTTAGGACGAGGTGAAAGAGAATTTCAAGACAAACATTTTGATTTTTTACTGTCGTTAAAAGTCAAAAAATAACCAAGACAGAATTTTTAAAATTTTTTACGCAATTTTTCGAAAAAACGTCAAAAAAGTTGAATATCTCCGAAACGGTTAGATATACGAAAATTTCACAAGAGATCAAAAATGTTTAGAATGCCTTTTTCCACAAAATTAACTAGGTTAACGCCGGTCTCATAGTTTTAAATTGGGGGAAACGCGGTCAGTTTTGACTCCTTCCAGAACTTCCAAAACTCCTCAAACTTCCTCTCCATTTTTAAATTTCTTAAGGGTTCTGGTAGTTTACCTATAAAGACAAGCAAAATAGGCCACCCTGTACAACCGAGTCTAACCTGGTTAAATCAACGTGATTTCATGGTTATAACTGTCATTAAGGTCGAATTTAGCTTGAAACGAACCCGTGAGTGTATGATATGTTCCTTATGAACCAATAGTAGTGACAAGCTAAATTAAGCCTTATTAAGCATTAACTAAATTTTGATTTAAAAGTCAGTTTTACACAGTTTAGTTAATTAGGTTATGTAACAATTTAGAAACACACTGTATACTCTGGAAAGAATAATTTTTCGAGCTTTACCAGACAGGTTTCAGGACCGGAATCGTCATAAATCTCACCCTGTGAGGCTGGGGGGGGGGGGGTTTTGGCAATAATTCAAGAAGAGACGAATAGGGCTGACAGACAGCGCCATCTGCGGCGGGATTCATCATTTATCGGAAACGAAACCGACGACTCCATGTGTTATCCCCCTTTCATGTTGCGTCTTCCGAAAAGTTGTATGATTAAAGATAGGGTTAAACCACCCCCGTGACAAATGGGGGCTATTTCTCTTCAGTAATTTGTCGGTAAAGGTCAAGTCTGGACAGAGTGACGGCCCCGCACACGTAAGAAATTCACAAAGGGGTGGGGAAATTTATGATTAAATCGCAATGAAAGAAAAAGCAATAAACGTATTTTTCGTGACGCGATTTTTCATCAAGGCGGGCGGAAATAATATGATACATACACTCACACATACGTTGCCAACCCCTCGATATTAAGCTGCAACGGCGTCGCTAGGGGGCGTCCGCGTCGCCATTTTCCATACCAAAAAGCGTAAATTTTCCTTTTTCGCGGAAATGTGACGGCACGTCGCCCCTGGGCAATACTACGTCGCGATATACGTCACACGCCAACTAGATTTGTTGCACTGCGGGGAAAGAACAAGTTTTTATCATTCTTTCGAATGATATTCCCTGGCAACTGGAGGGGCGGCAATCCTGTTTGCCGCCCCCCCCCCCCCCTGACACCCCGATCAACCTAACCCAAGTTTGGAGTCAACAGTTTTTTAATATTCCATGATGATGGTCACAGTTTATAGTAAGCAGAAACGTGGGTATTTGTTACAGTAGGAGTTTCTGAGATATTTCAGTCACTGTCTTTACGTCAAACACTTTTTTAACCAATTTTCAGATATTGGAAATAAGAAAATTGATTTTTTTTTTAAATCACGTGACAGTTTTCAGGTTAGGTTAGGTGACAAGGTACGTGACGTTTCTTGCAACACTGTAAAAGCTAGTTGACATCTGTGAAAATTAGTCACGTGACGTTCAAAATGTGGTTTAAAATTTAAAAATTTGGTAAATTAAATTTAGACAGTTGTAAAAGCTGAAAGTGCAAGAGACACATCACGTGACTTTGATTATGCAATTTTAGAGCTTGCAACACTGTAAAAGACAGTTGACATTTGTCAAAAACCGTCACGTGGCTTTAAAATGTAGTTTATACGTTGAAAGTTTGGTAAATTAAATTAAGACAGTTGTAAAAGCTGAAAATGTAAAATACACGTTTCGTGACGTTGATACTACGATTTTGAGCTTGCAACACTGTAAAAGTTAATTGACATTTGTCAAAAACAGTCACGTGACCTTCGAAATGTGATTTAAAATTTAAAAATTTGCTAAATTAGATTTAAACAATTTAAGACAGTTGTAGAAGCTGAAATTGCAAGAGACACATCACGTGACTTTGATTATGCAATTTTAGGGCTTGCAACACTGTAAAAGCCAGTTGACATTTGTCAAAATTAGTCACGTGACCTTCAAAATGTGATTTAAAATTTAAAAATTTGCTAAATTAAATTTAAACAATTTAAGACAGTTGTAGAAGCTGAAATTGCAAGAGACACATCACGTGACTGATTATGCAATTTTAGAGCTTGCTCTGACAAGTTCTAGAAGCTTCTGCAACGTTCTGGAAGGTTTGGGAACGTTGCCAAAGGCATTATAACATTCTCACAACTTCTAGGAGCTTCTGCAATGTTCTGGAAAGTTTGGGAACGTTGCCAAAGGCTTTATAACATTCTGACAAGTTCTAGAAGCTTCTGCAAAGTTCTGGAAGGTTTGGGAACGTTGCCAAAGGCTTTATAACATTCTGACAAGTTCTAGAAGCTTCTGCAACGTTCTGGAAGGTTTGGGAACGTTGCCACAGGCATTATAACATTCTAACAACTTCTAGAAGCTTCTGCAATGTTCTGGAAGGTTTGGGAACGTTGCCAAAGGCTTTATAACATTATGACAACTTCTAGAAGCTTCTGCAATGTTCTGGAAGGTTTGGGAACGTTGCCAAAGGCATTATAACATTCTAACAACTTCTAGAAGCTTCTGCAATGTTCTGGAAGGTTTGGGAACGTTGCCAAAGGCTTTATAACATTCTGACAAGTTCTAGAAGCTTCTGCAATGTTCTGGAAGGTTTGGGAACGTTGCCAAAGGCTTTATAACATTCTGACAATTTCTAGAAGCTTCTGCAAAGTTCTGGAAGGTTTGGGAACGTTGCCAAAGGCTTTATAACATTATGACAACTTCTAGAAGCTTCTGCAATGTTCTGGAAGGTTTGGGAACGTTGCCAAAGGCTTTATAACATTCTGACAAGTTCTAGCAGCTTCCGCAACGTTCTGGAAGGTTTGGGAACGTTGCCACAGGCATTATAACATTCTAACAACTTCTAGAAGCTTCTGCAATGTTCTGGAAGGTTTGGGAACGTTGCCAAAGGCTTTATAACATTCTGACAATTTCTAGAAGCTTCTGCAAAGTTCTGGAAGGTTTGGGAACGTTGCCAAAGGCTTTATAACATTATGACAACTTCTAGAAGCTTCTGCAATGTTCTGGAAGGTTTGGGAACGTTGCCAAAGGCTTTATAACATTCTGACAAGTTCTAGCAGCTTCCGCAACGTTCTGGAAGGTTTGGGAACGTTGCCACAGGCATTATAACATTCTAACAACTTCTAGAAGCTTCTGCAAAGTTCTGGAAGGTTTGAAAACGTTACCAAAGGCCTTATAACATTCTGACAAGTATTAGAAGCTTCTGTAAAGTTCTGGAAGGTTTGGGAACGTTGCCAAAGACACTGTAAAAGCCAGTTGACATTTGTCAAAAACCGTCACGTGGCCTTTAAAATGTAGTTTATACGTTGAAAGTTTGGTAAATTATATTTACACAGTTATAAATGTTAAAATTGTAAAATACACGTTACGTTACCTTGATAATACAATTTTGAGCTTGCAACAATGTAAAAGCCAGTTGACATTTGTCAAAAACAGTCACGTGACTTTCAAAATGTGGTTTAAAATTTAATTTTTAGGTCACTGATTTGATTGACATTTGTCATAATTTGTTTAAATCACAGAACAGTGAGTGTTAGTTGACCACAAATTACGATGCTAAAATACTTGACAAACATCATAATGACCATAGTAAATTTTACTGTCAATAATTACTGACTTTTTGCTACATTTCCTGGTTACATTTTAAGGAGCTTCTTTACCTTGACAAACAATTCAAAATTCACCATGACAGCACACACACATTCACCCCCGAACACAACAATAACACACAGACCGATTCCTTCAGAAGAAAAACTGATGGGGCACTCTCCCCCCTTTCCCCTACACACGTTCGCACCCTTTTTTTCACAGAAGCTCCCCTTGTAAGAAAGTGCCCTCCCTTTGAGTTTGAGAGGGTTGTGCGGGGGGGTGAAAGACGTTTGCTTTTTCTGGATATGAGATGTATCGATCATTTCTCCGTTGTGGATTAGTGTTATTGAGGCACTATTTTGTTTGATAGTGTTTAGTGGATTAGTTTGTGCCCTCCTTGAAATTTTATTGATTTAAGCTTGTTTATGGTTTATTTCTTTTTTTTAACGCCAGGATAGGAATAAGTGATTAAAATTGAAGTTTGAATAAACGCAAGCTCTAAAATTGACAAATCTGGGAAGAGAAATGTGGAACTTGAGGAGTGAATGCAAAAATGTATGTTTCAAATAACGCACTTAAGTTTTTTGCAGTAATTTGACACATTTTTCTTTTAAGAAAGTTTGTTAAAACTGTACACATTTTCTCAAATTCTCATTAAATTTCCTATCCAATAACATGAAAAAACACAAAATTTGGTACAGTCAGGGAAAAAAGAGACGTGTCAAAATTTGAACTGCCAGAAACGCAGTTTGAAAAGACAGTTAGGGACAAAATCGCCTGTAAAACCCACTTGGAGTAAGAAAATGACTGTTTTAAGCACATTTTTGGAATTCTCATTAAATTTCCTATTTAATAACCTAAAAAAACACAAAATTTGGTACAGTCAGGGAGAAAAGAGACGTGTCAAAGATTGAATTGCCAGAAACGCAGTTTGAAAGGACAGTCAGGGACAAAATCGTCTGTAAAACTCACTTGGAGTATGAAAATTTCAGTTTTAAGCAAATTTTTGGAATTCTAATTAAATTTCCTATTCAATAACCTAAAAAAACCCAAAATTTGGTACAGTCAGGAAAAAAAAAGACTTGTCAAAGTTTGAACTGCCAGAAACATAGTTTGAAAGGACAGTTAGGGACAAAATGGTCTGTAAAACCCTTTTGGAGTAAGAAAATGACTGTTTTAAGCACATTTTTGGAATCCCCATTAAATTTCCTATCCAGTAACATGAAAAAGCACAACAAAATTTGGTACAGTGAGATGAAAAAGCGGAGTCAAAATTTGAACTGTCAGAAACGCAGTTTGAAATGACAGTTAGGGACAAAATCGCCGGTAAAACCCACTTGGAGTGAGAAAATGACTGTTCTAAGCACATTTTTGGAATTAAATTTCCCCAATAACCTAAATTTCCAGGGAAAAAAGAGACTAATCAAAACAGCATGAAAAAACACTACAGAATTTGGTACAGTCAGGTAGAAAAGCGGTGTCAAAGTTTGAACTGCCAGAAACACTGTTTGAAAAGACAGTCAAGGATAAAATCGCCTGTAAAACCTACTTGGAGTGAGAGAATGACTGTTTTAAGCACATTTTTGGAATTCTCATTAAATTTCCTATCCAATAACCTAAAAAACACAAAATTTGGTACAGTCAGGGAAAAAAGAGACGTGTCAAAGTTTGAACTGCCAGAAACGCAGTTTGAAAGGACAGTCAAGTACAAAATCGCCTTTAAAACCTACTTGGAGTAAGAAAATGACTGTTTTAAGCACATTTTTGGAATCCCCATTAAATTTCCTATCCAATAACATGAAAAAGCACAACAAAATTTGGTACAGACAGATAGAAAAGCGGAGTCAAAATTTGAACTACCAGAAACATAGTTGAAAGGACAGTTAGGGACAAAATCGCCGGAAAACCCATTGGAATCACATTTTTGGAATTCCCACTAAATTTCCTAATCAACAGCATGAAAAAACTTTGGTACCAGGTAGAAAAGCGCAGTTTGAAAAACACTGTTTTGAAAGGACAGTCGGGAGAAAATCCTGAATAAAACCCTGTTCTACACATTTTTGGAATCCCCTTTAAATTTGATATCCAATAACTTAAAACAACACAAAATTTGGTACAGTCAGAGAAAAAAGAGACGTGTCAAAATTTGAATTGCCAGAAACATAGTTTGAAAGACAAATCACCTGTAAAACCCACTTGGGGTAAGAAAATGACTGTTTTAAGCACATTTTTGGATTCCTCATTAAATAACCTATCTAATAACCTGAAAAAACACTACCAAATAAAACATGTGGATTTGGCAATTCGAAGTATATAAAATGTTTCACAACCCACAGAACAATGTTATTAAAAACGGTAGATTACAGACAAAAATATAAACAGAAGAACGGTAGAAGAACCTCAAAAACCTAACAACTTTGGCCAGTCAGCTGGCGGAAAAGTATCACTTATCGCACTTGTTAGGAAAATAACTATTTTCAGTCACGTGACCGTTTTCCACACACAAATTTCATAAATCTGCTATTTTGTCTGAGTTTTTCTTATTCAATTTTTTTTATCTTTGCCTGAATAAAAACCAAATAAATCATTGATGCTCAGTATACAGTGATGTCACTGAAACCTTTTTTTTGACAGACTTATTTGGTGAATTTTGCCTTAAAAATTAGAATGTGCATATTGCATTAGTTAACGGACGAGTTGTTACTTTGGCCCGATTTTCCTTCGAGTTATAAGCGGAAAAATGTTAATTCCGGTATAATTTAATATAAAGTACGCGTCCGATTACTTCCGTCAGACATTCCGATCTCGTACAAAAGGTTTTCGCCTAATAATATATATAAAACGGCACGTCCTACGTGCTTATTCCAAATATATTCGGAATTCCGAGTGTTCACCTAAGGAGAACTAATAAAATAATATACGGAGCTTCGAAATTCTGACGTGCAGTGTTAAATTTTGTGCGGTACGTGCCGGGAATGTGCAATGCACGTTCCTCACGCCGGCTCATCCCGATGAGTGAAATAGCACTTTTTGTGTGCTCCCCTGCTGAGTGGAATTTGCGATAAAATTGAGCCGATTTTAGGAAAATTCGTTTTCTTGTGGCCGCATCGCAACCACAATAAATGAACGGCAACGAAAACGGATATGAACACATAAACGGGCAGATATTTAAATTTCGTCCCAGCTAGTGCGTCGCTCCCGAAGAAATTTCCAGGGGAAATGGGAAATGTGCGGCTGTGTTTATTGCTAGGAAAATTGGAATTTTTCGAAGATATAGTCTCCTCTCTCGCTCGTATGCCACATACGAATTCCAACGTTTTGTCGTCTTATAAGTTTATACGGCGCTCTTTTTATCGTTCCTATGCAAAATAATAAACTCGACCTAAAAATTCAAATTTCGTCGTAAAAAGTGAACAATTTCGACTTTGTTGCACTTGACGATCGAATGAAATAACGAACCCTTCCTAGTATTCCCTCAAACTGAAAACACACTTTAATATTAGCATCGTCAAAGGGTCTTTCTATCCAGATTTTCTTTTAGCTAGTTGCCACCCTAATGGGGTATTAGGCCCCATAACAGAACATTGAATGTCGACGCAAATCTCAAAAATCCCATCAAATTACAAGAAAATTACAATGTGCAGTAGTTCACAGTGCTGCAAAAATTAAAATCAAAATGTAGCTAATATTATGTGGTCTCTTGTTTAAAATAAAAACCCTGTATGATATACAGGGTAATTCAAATTTGACCCTCACCCTTGGGATCTTGGAAACTATAAAAGATACGAAAAAGTTTAAATTGGGGCAATTTAAAACTGAACCAAATGCCGTTTTAAACATTTTCCAAGTACTTTCGAAGATATCAGAAAAAAAATGAAATTTGGTTTTTTGTTTGTATTAATTATTTCTAACCCTATTTACAGAGATATCCCAAAACCAAAAAAAAAACATTTTTTTTGTCACTTTTACTTACTTTATGTTACTTCGACCGTGGGCATTATTTCCTATAATGCCTGTGGGTCTTCAATGTTGAATGTCAATAAACAGGTCACGTGACCATTGTCAAAATCATAAATCTGAAAATCACTCTTTATATCGAATACTACAAGAAAACGTTTCTAAACCCTGATTTATTCAACTTTTGAGCATAGTTTGACAGTTTTGACGATAGTGACAGTTGTCACGTGATTGTAGAGCATTATTTAGTTAGACGGTCACGTGACAATTGGCAAAATAACTGTAATAAATCTCAAAAATACCTTTTATTATCAAGTACTACAAGAAAACGTTCCTAAACCCTGATTTTTGCAACTTTAGAGCATAGTTTGACAATTTTGACGTTAGTGACAGTTGTCACGTGATCGTAGAACATTATTTGGCTAGACGGTCACGTGACAATTGTCAAAATAACAGTCATAAATCTCAAAAACACGTTTTATTTCAAATACTGCAAGAAATCGTTGCTAAACCCAGATTTTTGCAACTTTAGAGCATAGTTTGACAGTTTTGACGTTATTGACAGTTGTCACGTGATTGTAGAAGACTTTTTAGCTAGTCGGTCACGTGACAATTGTCAAAATAACTGTCATAATTCCCAGAAACACGTTTTATTATCAAATACTGCAAGAGAACGTTCCTAAATCCTGATTTTTGCAACTTTAGAGTATCGTTTGACAGTTTTGACGTTAGTGACTGTAGTCACGTGATCGTAGAAGAGTATTTATCTAGACGGTCACGTGACAATTGTCAAAATAACTGTTATAAATCTCAAAAATACGTTTTATTACCAAATACTGCAAGAAAATGTTCCTAAACTCTGATTTTTGCAACTTTAGAGCATAGTTTGACAGTTTTGACGTTAGTGACAGTGGTCACGTGGTTGTAGAACATTATTTAGCTAGACGGTCACGTGACAACTGTCAAAATAACTGTCGTAAAACTTAAAAAATCGTCTTGTTTCGAAAACTGTGTCAAAATGTAATTCTTGCAAAATTTTAGTCAAATTTTGACATTAGTGACACACGTCACGTGATTTTAGAGCATAATTTGTAGTAAGAAAATTTCTTATTCAAAAAATCGTTATTTTGTCATAACTCTCAGACCGTTGGAGCAATTTTGATCAAATTTGAGCACTTATGCAATTAGTACTCATTATGTGATGTTTGTCAAAATTGTCTAGTTGCGTATTTTCTACGTCACTAGAAAATTTTTAAAAAATTTCACTTTTTTCTAAATTCCTTTTTCAATTTGGAAAAAAAAAGTATTTCTTTGTTAAATTCTAATTTGAAACTTCGTCTACGAGATAATTGAGTTACGTTTTAAAATAAAAAAAAAACTGATATCTGGGCAGGCAAAAATGGGATAGTTTATTTTATAAAAATTGATCTGCAACAGTGGTTCGTACTTCAAAAAATAAGTAGAGATGCATGTCTTTTTTAAAAAAAAAAAAAAAATTTCAGGAAGATACAGCGTTGCAAAGTTTAGGTTCAAAAATTGTGTTTTTTGTCATAATTCTGAGACCCTTGGAAGTACTTATAAAATTGATACTCATTACTTGTGGAAAGTAACTTTAGTCTAAGCTGTCCGTGAGAAGACAATTGATTCACTTATTTTGAGCTACATTTTGTTTTTTGACTGTATTTTCCTTTTTCAGCAAAATGCCATCAACTTATTTGTTGATGAACTATCGGATAGTAGATTATTGTAATTTAAAACTGGACCACCCTGTATACAAAAAAAACAGGATAACGGTAAAAGAACTGGAACTGGAGTGGATATTCTTCATATAATAGATGAAAAATGGTCGAGCGGAAACTTAACAGAGCGTGTTATCCAGCTCCACATGCATGCACATTGAAGGATGAGAGGGGAGGAAGGAAACCCGACGAGGTTTTCCCGAAAGGTTCATTTCTCAGCCCTAAAGGGCCATTTATAATCCATGGCACCACGCAAACTTTGAACAATGATAGACAGAACTATTTATCCGGCCGGAATATGTGCGTTATTATTCCTGCGGCATGATAAATTTGTTCACGTCGCTTCCTGCGAGAGTGTATCAAAATGCGCGACGACCGTGATAAATGGCGCAGTCGGTAGGACTTTTTCCTGCTAATGGTGTTTTTTTCACTGTCGAATTGTTTGTACTTTTTTCTCCATCAGGAAAATCATAATTTTGTTGATTATATTCAACAAAATGTGTGTTTTTGAATTTGGATCGTTGGATGTACAGAAGAGAGAAATCCAGTTTCCACATCGTTCGCAAAGGCAATATAAAATTGAAAAATAGATTGCGCCAAAAAGAGAGGAAAAATAAAGAATACTATCTATCCACGTCGCATCCAGACTGGCATCACATACATAGGAGAGAGGCACCCACATAAAATTCGTTTATAACAGCAACTCTTCTGCTCGCCTACGTATGTAGATTCCTTTTGATCCTGTCCCTGTTATATCTCGGGATCCTCCGGGAAGCGCATATATACGCGGCCCTATCCCTTTTACCATTCGGGAAGAGGGCTCTTTTTTTAACGACAAAATTCCCTTCTGCGGTGGATCTCTCCTGGGTCGTTCGGTGGAAAATCCAATACGAAATACGACTTGTGTTGTTTTTTTTTTTTTTTCGTTCTTATATTCGTTATGCGAGGACGGGATTTGTTTATCGAACAAATTGCGGATACAATTATTATTTTTCTACGTAGAATGTCTTGGACAACTCAACAAAATGGCGATAAATCCACATGTAACTTTTAGCATAATGACTAGTTTGTGATTGGTCCAAAAAAGCAAGCAAGCTGAAAGCTGCTTTTTTTGACCAATCACAAACTCCATATCCACTTAGTATGTAACATATTAATTATATTGGAGATGTGTTCTATATGTTTGTTGAGACACTACAGCTACCCCGTTATTAAAAATGGAACAACCAAGCAAAAAAAAAACAAATAATATTGCATTTTCGCTTTTTCTCCGATTTCAAAATAACTACCTGGTTAAAACGGTAATCTACCGTTTTTTGTAGTTTTTCTATCGTTCTCCCCTGTTTTTTTGTATATAATCTACCGTTTTTAATAACGCTCCTCCCATCAAATTTATCTACCGCTTAAACGTTCTTAAATAGAACAAATCAAGAAACAAAAAAAAAATTTTAACACAGTTTTCGAAACAAGACGATTTTTTAGATTTATTACAGTTATTTTGACAATTGTCACGTCCGTCTAGCTAATTATTTTCTACTATCACGTGACAACTGTCACTAACGTCAAAACTGTCAAACTATGCTCTAAAGTTGCAAAATTCAGAGTTTAGGAACATTTTCTTGCAGTATTTGATAATTCAAAACGTATTTTTGAGATTTTAACAGTTATTTTGACAATTGTCACGTGCCTATCTAACTAAATAGTCTTCTACTATCACGTGACGACTGTCACTAACGTCAAAACTGTCAAACTATGCTCTAAAGTTGCAAAAATCAGAGTTTAGGAACATTTTCTTGCAGTATTTGATAATAAAACGTATTTTTGAGATTTATAACAATTATTTGGACAATTGTCACGTGCCTGTCTAACTAAATAGTCTTCTACTATCACGTGACGATTGTCACTAACGTCAAAACTGTCAAACTATGCTCTAAAGTTGCAAAAATCAGTTTTAGCAACAAGTACGATTTTTTTTGAGATTTATTACAGTTATTTTGACAATTGTCACGTGACCGTCTAACTAAATAGTCTTCTACTATCACGTGACGACTGTCACTAACGTCAAAACTGTCAAACTATGCTCTAAAGTTGCAAAAATCAGGGTTTAGGAACATTTTCTTGCAGTATTTGATAATAAAACGTATTTTTGAGATTTATAACAGTTATTTTGACAATTGTCACGTGACTGTCTAACTAAATAGTCTTCTACAATCACGTGACGACTGTCACTAACGTCAAAACTGTCAAACTATGCTCTAAAGTTGCAAAAATCAGGGTTTAGAAACGTTTTCTTGCAGTATTTGATATAAAACGAGTTTCCGAGAATTTGGGCAGTTATTTTGACAGTTATCACGTGACCGTCTAGCTAAATAGTGTTCTATAATCACGTGACAACTGTCACTAACGTCGAAACTGTCAAAGTTAGCTTAAAAGTTGCAAAAATCAGGGTTTAGAAACGTTTTTTTGCAGTATTGGATAAAAAAATAAATCGGAAAATTTGGTGTTTCTACGAGTGTGTGCGAATGATAACATTCCCGCACTAATTTTGTTCTCAAAATATAAACTTTCCCGCACTAGTGCGTAAAGAAATCATTTACCCACGCTAGGGTGAGAAAATTAAATTATGTTAATTTATGTATTATAATCAAAATTATAATTTCATATAATAATTTTTTATTTATTATTATTAGTAACAAGTAGATTAGAGATAATTCACACCAATAAGCCAGTTATAGTAATCAAGTTTGTAGGTTTCAGTCAAGTTTTATTTTTGTACTTAATATTTTTAATGTGCTGTTATACAGGGTGGTCCAAATTGATTGTAGGATACTTCAAGGGTAGAAAGTACACACTTTTTATATACTTTTTCAGTTTATTGAATAGGAAATTAAATAAGGATTATAAACATGCGCTTAAAACAGTAATTTTCTTAATCCAAATTATTCTCTAAAACCACGTGATGTCTGTCACTATCAATGTCAAAATTTTACTAGAATTTGCAAGAATTACATTTTAGCACAGTTTTCGAAACAAAAAGTTGCAAAAATCAGGGATTAGAAACGTTTTTCAAAATGCAAATGAAAATTTCAGTTTTTTTCGGATATCTTCGGAAGTACTAGGAGAATCGACATTTTTAAAACGGTATTTGGTTTAACTTTAAATTGCGCAACTTTGCCCCAATTTAAGCATGGTTTCTGAGATCCCAATGGTGAGGGTCGAATTTGAATTACCCTGTATAGACAGCATTACAGTGGATTTATGCAAATAAGATGTAGAAATATAATGGAACGTCCCACTTCTGTTAGAAATTACAAATCAAACATTAAATGGGACGTAAAGTGCAAAAACGGTAGGGACCAAACAACAACCGTAAAAATTCAAATAAACCAATAAATTTGAATTCGGGGCTTAGGAGCGTGACGTTCGTCGATACTTGAGCGGATACAATGAGCGAAACACATGCATGAGGAAACCGACATAAAAAAGAGGTGCATCAGACTAAATGAGTGATTTATAAGGGTAGGAAGGGTACGATTTGAACGATAAATGGCTTGTTTTAAATAATATCACAAGGTCCATTAATTCGCGTAAAATCTCTCTCCGCAGATAGCATCGGATTCGAGAGATTTATGCAAAATGGGGCAGGTAAAGCTTCTACCCTTTTGTACCCAGTCGGGACCATCTGCATGGAGCCCTTTTTTTTTTTGTTCTCCCTGTAATGAGTTTCCTTTGTACGATCCCGGGGGATGATCGTGCTGTGGCTTGTTTCTGGGTTGGATTTTTTCACTGTTATTGATGATGATGATGATGATCGCCTGTTGGGTAAAACGCCTTCTTCGACACAACAATTCACAAAAAGGTTATCGACCTGTTCCTGGTTACGGCCGTTACTGCCACCACGCGGCCATATTTTAACCGCTTATCGTAAAATTTGACAACCATGCAAGCACATAACATACACTTCTTCGTATTCGCGCCAGCGGGAGATAAGACACTTCCGTCGCCTGGCAACCTGCTAGAGATACGTGGGGCTTTCCGATTTATATACATATACACATATACAACCTCGGTTTGGCTTCCGATATGTCGGTTATGACGTCACACACATTGTATAACAAACAATGATCCACACAATTCAAAAAAAAAAAACTCCTTTCAACTTATACAAATATTTAAGGGACACTCTGTATGCAGTGATAGCCAAAAAAACAAATTAAAACATTTAGGACGAAATTCCTTTGAAAAAATCACCGCAACTGAATGAGATTCCAAGCGTATTGGCGCACTTTGTGAGAAGCGGAAATAGCCCTTAGTGACAATAAAACAAACACAGCTGATGTGTGGTTTTCAGCAAAGTATAGAAGGACTATATACATACAGGGTGGTTCAAATTGATTCTAGGATAATTCAAGAGTAAAAATCAACTCGAGAGAAAATTTTGTTTTTTTTTTTAGTGGTGATGATAATAATAGTATTTTAAGTAGACAATGTACAAAAAGTAGACAAATTAATATGGAAAAAATAAAAAAAATATATCTCCACACAATTCAAAAAAACTCCTTTCAACTTATGCAAAATATTTAAGGGACACTCTGTATGCAGTGATAGCCAAAAAAAAACAAATTAAAAACATTTAGGACGAAATTCCTTTGAAAAAATCACCGCAAAACGAATGAGATTCCAAGCGTATTGGCGCACTTTGTGAGAAGCGGAAATAGCCCTTAGTGACAATAAAACAAACACAGCTGATGTTGGTTTTCAGCAAAGTATAGAGAGACTATATACGTACAGAGTGGTTCAAATTGATTCTAGGATAATTCAAGAATAAAAATCAACTCGAGAGAAAATTTTGTTTTTTTTTTTTAGTGGTGATGATAATAATAGTATTTTAAGTAGACAATGTACAATACAAAAAGTAGACAGATTAATATGGAAAAAATTTAAAAAATATATCTCCACACAGATCAAAAAAAACTCCTTTCAACTTATTACAATAATTAAGGGACACTTGTATGCAGTGATAGCCAAAAAAAACAATTAAAAACATTTAGGACGAAATTCCTTTGAAAAAATCACCGCAAACGAATGAGATTCCGAGCGTATTGGCGCACTTTGTGAGAAGCGGAAATAGCCCTAAGTGAACAATAAAAAACAAACTCAGCTGATGTGGTTTTCAGCAAAGTATAGAATGAAGACTATATACATACAGGGTGGATTCAAATTGATTCTAGGATAATTCAAGAGTAAAAATCAACTCGAGAGAAAATTTTTGTTTTTTTTTTAGTGGTGATGATATATAATTAGTATTTTAAGTAGACAATGTACAAAAAGTAGACAAATTAATATGGAAAAAATAAAAAAAATATATCTCCACACAATTCAAAAAAACTCCTTTCAACTTATACAAAATATTTAAAGGGACACTCTGTATGCAGTGATAGCCAAAAAAAACAAATTAAAACATTTAGGTCGAAATTCCTTTGAAAAAATCACCGCAACTGAATGAGATTCCAAGCGTATTGGCGCACTTTGTGAGAAGCGGAAATAGCCCTTAGTGACCAATAAAACAAACACAGCTGATGTGGTTTTCAGCAAAGTATAGAGAGACTATATACGTAACAGGGTGGTTCAAATTGATTCTAGGATAATTCAAGAATAAAAATCAAACTCCGAGAGAAAATTTTGTTTTTTTTTTATTAGTGGTGATGATAATAATAGTATTTTAAGTAGACAACTGTACAATACAAGAAAGTAGACAGATTAATATGGAAAAAATTTAAAAAATAAATTTATCTCACACAGATCAAAAAAAACTCCTTTCAACTTATTACAAATATTTAAGGGACACTCTGTATGCAGTGATAGCCAAAAAAAACAAATTAAAACATTTAGGACGAAATTCCTTTGAAAAAATCACCGCAAACGAATGAGATTCCGAGCGTATTGGCGCACTTTGTGAGAAGCGGAAATAGCCCTAAGTGACAATAAAACAAACTCAGCTGATGTGGTTTTCAGCAAAGTATAGAGAGACTATATACATACAGGGTGGTTCAAATTGATTCTAGGATAATTCAAGAGTAAAAATATCAACTCGAGAGAGAAATTTGTTGTTTTTTTTTAGTGGTGATGATAATAATAGTATTTTAAGTAGACAATGTACAAAAAGTAGACAAATTAATATGGAAAAAATAAAAAAAATATATCTCCACACAATTCAAAAAAACTCCTTTCAACTTATACAAAATATTTAAGGGACACTCTGTATGCAGTGATAGCCTAAAAAACAAATTAAAACATTTAGGTCGAAATTCCTTTGAAAAAATCACCGCAACTGAATGAGATTCCAAGCGTATTAGCGCACTTTGTGAGAAGCGGAAATAGCCCTTAGTGACAATAAAACAAACACAGCTGATGTGGTTTTCAGCAAAGTATAGAGAGACTATATACATACAGGGTAGTTCGAATTGATTCTAGGATAATTCAAGAGTAAAAATAAACTCCTGATGATGAGTTTTACAGGTTGACTTATTCTAAAAATGTTTTAAAAATCCAAGGAGAAAATTTTTGTTTTTTTTTTTGAGTAATGATGATAATAATAGTATTTTAAGTAGACACTTAATGTACAAAAAGTAGACAAATTAATAGGGAAAAAATATCTAAATATTAATGGTGCAATTTTTGTGAAAATATTGCTGAACGGGAGAAAAATGTGAAAACAAGAAGAAAACTACCTATGACAAATTTGAAAAAATTTGTCGGAAAGTCAAAAAACAAATGTTATATTCAAACTAGTCTAATTAAGATTAAATAAGTATTTTTGATTGTTTTCCATTAAAATGGTACAAAACTAAGTAAAAGCTTATCAGACAAGTGGTCTAGTTTTCTCTCTGAACGAGAAACGCAACTTGATAATGAAATTTCACCTGGCAAAAAGCGAAAATCCGGCGTTTCCAATTTTTCCTTCCAATATCTCGGCACACGCATTCGAAATCCGGTTTTACCGTAGACTTTTATATTAAATTGAATATATAAAATGCAATTCGTAATGCCACTCCACGGAAAATCTATAGCTGGAAGAAGGAAACGGAAGCTTCGCCTCCGGGGACTCTGCCTTTAATAAAACGGGATATGTTGATACAAAACGAATATATTATATTATGTACGCACGGAAACGTCACCCATATATGTACGCGGTAAATATGTATATGCGGATGATACGTCCATTCTATGCCAAAAGAAAAATTTCTCGGATATGTTTAGTTTGAAAATGTATGCGGATGATTCTGACAAATACAGATTTTTCATTTTTTTAATTAATAATTGTTTTCTAAGGTTTGACATGAGTGACGGATATCACGTGGTTTTAGAGGATAATTTAGCTAGGCAGTCACGTGACCATTGTCAAAATCATAAATCTCAAAAACACTCTTTATATCGAATACTGCAAGAAAACTTTTCTAAGCCCTGATTTTTGCAACTTTAAGGCTAATGGGAACGGGGCTAATTCGTATTTCATGTATAGCTTTAAATCTTTGTTTTTTTACTGAAGGATATACGTGGGAATAGCAAGACAGGAATCTTTTCGTCGTTGATTTGAACCGATGAGTTCACTGTTGAAAGAGGAAGTGCTCTTTTCGAGTCAATTTGATGTTAGAAAATGTTAAATTGACCATTTTAGCCATTGCTTGCTTACCAACAAACCCTACAGCCAGAATTCAGCTTCATCNGCNACGANCNCANTNTNNATGNNAAGGGNTTCNANGGGNTCNCGGNCACTGCTACGCAATGAANGTANACATAAATAATTTCTNCCNACGAAGANANCGGGNCGAANANGTCACTCNAGATNCCTTNNTNCAGNGNCATAGCCCTNNCGNAANNCTCTCCGGGACTGCAAGTATATTAGATGTCCCGTGANGGGCGCGNGTATCGCNTCTGCNNNAANNCTNATNTGNNGTTTGACTGCTCTCCTAGCGCGCGCCCCNGNAGACGACTTGNACNAGTCCCANATGNGNCANACNGNGTNCNACNAACGNTATCCCGNACANAGACTTNAGCGNNCTCNGCCNCAGCTNCGACATAACGANAACGAGCCAGTNNGCCCCGGATGNAGCAGTCCGTNCGGCATNNNGGAAGGNGCAAACCCANTANCNTNAAGTTCNNNNCGTGCNCCCGTTGANCGCTTAGTTAGNNATGNGCNGNATCNCCCNCNGNTGGATTGGAACTTAGTGTCATGTGTCAGAAACTAAACGTAATAGAAAAAAACTGACTACGCACTACTTTTTTTTTCCTTTTTTGATAACTTTAATAGCAAATGAAATACAGAGGAGGTTCCAAAATGACCATTTTTCAAAAGCCCCCCGTATCTTTGAAACAAAAGAAGTTTGCGCAGCCCACTCTTCGCCAGTCATCTCAGCTCAGAAAAAGAGATCAGAACACGTATGCTACTTTTTTTCTCTCTATTACCGTTTTCTCTGTACCCCGTAAAACCATCGAACCTTTGATGGACCCAAGGAGGGAAAAGTTATACTATACGTTATAATAGTTTTTATTACCCAAAATTTGAGTGAACAATGTTCGTTTTGGATGTGACAAGTCGTGAAAAGCTTTTCAAACGTCAAAATTTGATTTAAACGTTACAATTGACGTTTCACAACTGTCAAACGTTCTAAAATGTCAGTGGCAAGGTCAAAAGTCGAAAATATAAACAAATCAACGTCGAACTGTCATTTTATGATTTTTGAATGTCAAAATCAGACATTTTGTTATTTTACTTCAAATTTGTCATTGTCAAAAGTCAAAATTTACAAAAATCAATGTAAAACTGTCATTTTGTCAATTGCAAAACCAATTTGCAATTGACCAAGAAAATTTGTGAAAACCAATATAGAACTGTCATTTTGTAATTTTCAAATGTATAATATTTCAAATGTCAAAATTCACAAAAACCATGTAAAACTATCATTTTGTCAATTGCAAATGTCAAAATTTGTAAAAATCAATATAGAACTGTCATTTTGTAATTTTCAAATGTCAAAATTCCCCTGGGGATTTTCACCATGATTACCACGATACCATGATGATTACACGACTTGGCCTACGGCCTCGTCGTGCAAATGTTCACATGCGTGCGTTAATAACATTCATATCCTACTTGTTACGTAAATAACTATTCTGAGCAGTGACTAAACAAACTTTCCCTTAAAAAAAATTGCACCTGGACCGGAAGTTTTAATCCTAAAGTCGTCGACTCCGGTAAGAAAGTTCGATATTCTCCTTGAACTTAATGGAGACGACAGCTTCTGACCCAGTTTCTCTCGGCAAGTTTAATTAGCCGGGGGCGCATCTCATTAGGGAAGGTCGGGTTCGAGGCCGACGCCGTTTTAATAGCCCCTCGCCCCCTCCAATGGGAAAGCGTCGGGACGCTTAATCATGGCGGAGGCCGACGCTCTCTCACGCTCGCGTTTTCTCTCGTGATATTCTTTTGTTTGGGTCGCGTGCTAGGTTAGGGTCAGTCATTTACTGAAAAGAACAAAAATGACATAAAGTGAGAGAGAGAGAGCGTTAATGGAGTTTTAATTTTGGGTCACACCTCGTCTTAACAAATTTAGGGTTTTCTGGCCCCTTAATCGAACTTTAATAACGATAATTTTGGGATCCTTTACAAAACCGCGAATTCATTATGTTTTAGGTTATAATAGCTGCGGGGTTAACGCACCCCAAATCGTGTTTTGTTGCTTGAAAGTTCAGTTGGTTAACGGGTTTTTCCCTTCCAATTTTCTAAGTTACAAATAATGTAAAAAACAACAAAAATAATGTACAATAATGAAGCTTTTTGTCTAAAATATTATTTATCCAGTAAAGCTTAGTTTATAAAACAAAATTAAATTTTAGTAATATTAGTACCAAGAATATAATCAATGCTTATATGACCCAAGGAGTTAAAAAAAAATTATTTAATTTTATTATTAGTGATGATTATTGAATTTATTTAAAATCCAAAAATTCTTATGGATAATTCTAAAATTAATTTTTTTTTTACAAATATGCGCACCTGCGTTGTTGACAGCCCAGCATTGACAGATGATTATTATCACAAACATTTCTTCACCTGATTTTATTTACTTTTTCGTTTTTGTTTTAGGCATATTAATACCAAATACCTCCCATTTGGGATCTTTTTTTGCTATTTTTCGAAATGTAATATCTCGGTAACGTGAAGAGCTAGAAAAGCCCAATTTTAGCTCATTTTGTAGTATTTTTTATCCTCTTTCTTATGGCGTTTTAGTGAAATCTATACGAGTTCAAATAAAAAAGTTACAATCATTCAAAAATTGAAAAAATTATCATTTTTGCAAAAAGTGCAATTTTGGCAATTTTTTATTTTGCTCCAGGAAGGTTCCAATGCACAGCAAAGGCATACTAATAACAAAAAACCTTAAATTAGGTGAAAATAAGTACAAAAAAAAGTACTTTTAAAATTTTCAAAAAAATTTAAAGAATGGGGGGTATTAGGGGTCTTTTTTTACTACTTTTTGAAATTCAATATCTCGGTAACAACAAGAGCTAGAGAGGCCAGTTTTGGCTCATTTGTAGTATTTTTTACCCTTTTTCTAATGGCGTTTTAGTGAAATCTTTCAAATAAAAAAGTTACAATCAAAAATTGAAAAAATACCATTTTTTTTTTAGCATTTTTTTTTCCAATGCACAGCAAAGACATATTAATACAACTTTTTGAATTAGCTGAAATAACTACAAAAAAAGCACTTAAAATTCGGTAACAAAAAAATTTAAGAGCTAAAAAATATCCAGTTTTGGCTCATTTTGTAGTATTTTTTATCTCTTTCTTATGGCGTTTTAGTGAAATCTATACGAGTTCAAATAAAAAAGTTACAATCATTCAAAAATGATGTCACGTGACTGTTGTTGACAGTTGTCACTTTACAGTGTTACTAGCTGCGAATTTAAATTATCACGATCAGGAGACGTGCTTTAAAACAATTTCAACTGTTTAAACATAGTTTACAGACTTTTCGAGGTTAGAAACGACATTTTTTTGATTACTAGACAAATTTTAACTTAACTTTACAGTGTTGCCGGTTGAAAATTTCAAAGCAAATTCTTCCTACTAAAGACAAACCGCAGTTTGAACGCGAAATATCTCGAAAACAGTAAACATTTGGTAAATACATATTTGTGTCAGAAATTAGGCTGAAGAAAGCAGAATTTGATGACGTAATAATATACTAATATAGTCTGTCTATTTAAAATCAATCAAAAAGTAAGGTTAGGTTGGTGTGCCAAACGTTTTTATGTTACTTTCCCTACGACCCATCCGAAAATACCGAAACTAGACTATGGTAGAAATCAAAGTAAAATGAGATGACGTAGCAAATTGCCTCTTCCTAGTTGATTTGCTAAAAGTTTGATTTTCCTCTTACCATAATTACTACACTTTCGGTTAACTGGCAGTATCAGACAGGTTAGCGTGTAAAGATAATCGACGATGAGCGAATAAGGCCCCGAAAGGTAAATTGGTGGGCAATTTGGCCGGAGGCCGCCGCCATTTCTGGACGTTGGCCGCACATGTTTGCCGCCCTAAGGGCACGTCAAATGCGCGCCCTTTTGCGGCCAACCGCCTCCCATTATTAAAGCGGCCCTATATTTCAGAAACCAGTAGAGCTAACGACGCCATTTTTGTTGTGATTTATACAGAATGCAATGCAGAATGACATATCTAAAACCTCACTTCAGTCCTTTAATTAAATTTAAATATTTTCAAGTTCTAAAAATGACCACCAGAGGCCGTAACTGCCATCTTAAATTTTTAAATTGCATTTTCTAGAAATTTTGCACAATAAACTAGAGTTTTTTTTCCTCATTTTTAAAGCAAACCAATTTATCTATAATTTTCGTAAAAAACTTCTGTTATTTCAAAAACAAAGATGGTGGGTGGTGTTCAATTGTTTTTGCAATAACCTGCTTTAACTTCTTAACGGTTTGACCAATTTTAACAAATTCGGTATTGTTGAAAAGAGTATTTCTTGGGCAATAAGAATCAACCAAAATATAGTTAATTTAGTTGAATCTTTGTGCGCCAGGGGGCTACTTTTGACACCATGACTCAAATTCCAAAAAAAAAAACAAATGAAATGATATGACTTTTTCTTTATGAAAGCCAAATAACATCCAAATAGGCCAGTAAAAACCGTTTTTCAAATTCTCATTCCTAACCTGAAATATTGAGAAAATGAGATATGGTCGAGGAACAGTCTTATTGGGTCACCCGGTACGTAATTTCAATTTTACATTACAATACACCAGAGAAAGTCACTATTTTCACTGAAACCAACAGTAATTTGTATCACAACACTAAACATGGCAACGTTGCTTTTAGCATAAGAAAACTAGAAAGGCGGAATGGAAAACAAGATGGATTGATGGAAATGGTGATTCAATTTGTGTTTTTTTGATAAGTAGAGATATAAAATACACTTGAAAATAGGCTAAACCCAGTTTAACAACTTATTGATGTTTTACACCTTTATGAGTGCAGTTTTCAGGAGTTCAAAGCCAAAACAGACTACAATTCTCTAATTTGTAACGTAATCTGTCATGGAAGTAAACAGTCATGTGATCTATCTTTACTTTCTGTTATTAGTTAGTATACTTTTAAACTAATGTGTCACGTGTCTCATAAATAATTCCAATTGCAAATCAAATTTCCGGTTGCGTTTAAGTGTTTTGGTAATTTTCAGGAAAAACTATTATTAAGGTTCAAAATCCTAGAAAACAAATTACAACTCTAATGTAGTTTCCCATTATAAAGAAGAGTGGCGAGAAGCTAAAATAGGCCTTATTTACACACCTGCAGAGTTTGAATTATTATTTAAAATTGTGATACTGAGACACAGTCACGTGATCTTTAAACGTCCAACAGTCACGTGACTTTATCTGTGAACTACAATTTGTAACTTCAGAAAATCGAATTGGAAAAATTGATTAAAAGCCAGAATTAATGTTGAAGTCACGTGACCTTAACGTAAACAATTTTAGATATAGTCACGTGATTGAATATTTTTGTTTTATTTTGAAAAAATTTGTGAGTCTTTCTGACTTACTTTTAAATTGGCATTATTTAGTAATACTCATAATTTAACAAAAAAAAAATTAATTTACATTTTACTGTTGTATGTACCGGGTGACCCAATAAGACTGTTCTTCGACCATATCTCGGGAACCGTTCGTCGTATGATTTTGGGGTAAAAATTTTTTTAGGTAAATCGGTCATGAAGAATCGCTGGAAAGTATTTTCAAGTTGTAAAAATGACCACCAGAGGCCGTAACTGCCATCTTAAATTTTTAAATTGCATTTTCTAGAAATTTTGCACAATAAACTAGAGTTTTTTTTCCTCATTTTTAAAGCAAACTAATTTATCTATAATTTTCGTAAAAAACTTCTGTTATTTCAAAAACAAAGATGGTGGGTGGTGTTCAATTGTTTTTGCAATAACTGCTTTAACTTCTTAACGGTTTGACCAATTTTAACAAATTCAGTATTGTTGAAAAGAGCATTCTTTGGGCAATAAGAATCAACCAAAATTTAGTTAATTTAGTTGAATTTTTCTGCGCCAGGGGGCTAGTTTTGACACCATGACTCAAATTCCAAAAAAAAATTAAAAAAAAACAAATTGATATGACTTTTTCTTTATGAAAAAGTAGCCAAATAACATCCAAATAGGCCAGTGAAAACCGTTTTTCAAATTCTCGTTCCTAACCTGAAATATTGAAAAAATGAGATATGGTCGAGGAACATCAGTCTTATTGGGTCACCCGGTACAATTTGTAGCCAGAAAACGCTTTAAGACTTAAATTAGGATATTTTAGTCACCCAGTATAGCTTTCTTTAAACCAGCTTTTGCTTTATCCAAACACTGTGTAACCGCACTAGCAAACACTAACTGACACTGTAAACGAGCGTATCGTGACAAGACTGGGAATGAATTGAAAAAAAAAATTAAAATCATCCCCTGGACGAACGGGGTGTGGCCTTGAAACTGCACCGAAAGGGTGGGGAGGGTTTTTTTTTTGTAATTACCATGCACCCTTTTAAATTAAAAGCGCCCATCTGCATACACGGCCTGCCTTAATTTACCCCCCGTAGAGGGGTATACCCGGATCCTTTCATCGTTTTGTTAATATACGGGAAAAAAGTGGAAATTTTAATGATCTGCCCTTAATTTTCCGTCTGACTAACCCAAATACAACAACAACCGGGGTTAGTTAGTATTGGTTTAGTGTCAGCTTTTACTGCCACAGTTATCGGGTTTCATTCAAATTAATGGGCCAAAAAAAGCAAATAAAACACTTAAAAAGTCAGCCAGCTACTACACGAAGGCAAACATCCGATCCTCGGCTCCTACCTGCCCTTTAATTGTGTCAACCCTTTGTCACCCTCAATTTCCACAATAATTGTGTTCACCCTTGTTTTTTCAACTCATCGAAAGTGGAAAAGTTTAGCTCGACAAGATCACAGCTTTTACTCGGTTAATTTATGTGGGACACCCTGTATTTTGTTATTGCAGTCCAGACAAATATTTGAAGGGCTTTTATACTGGGTGGCACAAACTTGTGGGTTAGAGAAACACCCAGTAAACTACACCTTGATTTGCCAGAAGCCTATTTGATGTAAAACGTGTTTCTGAGATTTATGACAGTAATTTTGCCAATTGTCACGTGACTGTCTAAGTAAATAGTGTTCTACAATCACGTGACAACTGTCACTAACGTCAAAACTGTGCTCTAAAGTTGAAAAAAACAATTATTTATTTAAAATTAAGTTAAAATAAAAAAAATCTATTTTTAAACGCCATAATTATCAAAATTGTGCAAGCAGGTAAATATTTAATGAAATGCATTTTGTGGCTCCATGGTGAACATTTTGACAAACATGACTGTCAAAAATTCGTTGTATAGAGTTGAAAAAATACAAAAAAAAAGAAAGTAAGTAAATATTTTTAAACAAACCATTATACTTTGATTTTTGCTCGTTTGATTGTTACTCAGATTTTGACAATCTTATTGTTCAGACACAATTTGGTCTATTATGGATGTGACAACTGTTAAAATTCGCTCCATCAAGCTATAAAACTATAAAATATACTAAAAAGTTTTCAGTATAAAGTTTAATGAATTGTACTTTAGAACTCCATGAGCAACATGGTGACAATTCAAACGTTTGATTGCTTCCATTCCATAGAGCTATTAAACGGCAAAATATTCTGAAAACTTTCATACCCAACATTATTATATCTCTCTATAAAACTAGATAAAAACCACCATAAGAAATTATTTTAAGAACAACACTAATAATTATTTAAGTCACATGATTTGTGATTTTTTTTCATTACGTTATTATTTTTTTTTTAGTGGCATAATACTTATGATTAGTACGTTTTTTATGAAAAGTTACTCTGAATTATATGAATTGCGAAAACAAGACTTTCCATTTGTTCGTAGGTAAAGTATAGTACGTCACACGTGCCCTAAGGCATTTTACGCACTCATGGAATTACAGAAACAGTAACTTTTTCCATATCGTGCGTAAAATGTTTCTTACAGCACTAGTTACGTAATATACTATTAAACCAACCACAATTTTTACGTAATTCCATTCTACTTTGATTTTTGCTATAGTAGTGTTTTTAAGGGCTAGTTTTTACTAGTTTAGACTGTTAGCCAACAAAAAGCGGTTAGCTCCAGCAAAGGTGAACGTAATTTGCATACGACAATAGCAGAAAAAACAGCCGCGGGGTTCTATTATCCTTACAAAAAAAGAAAATTTGCATAGACCTTTCCGTTAGGCAAAAAAAAAGGGTTCAAGATTTGCATACGTGTGTGTAACCCTTTTTTCGTGTTGTTAGGGATGCTCGAAACTTGACTGTTTGGTTCACACGCTAGCTAGGGATGCGTCTTGCCAGCCCTTCAGGTACAAAAAAAAAAAGAGAGGATGAGTAGCTTTGTTAACTTTCACTTTTTGAATGTGTTGGAAGGGTGCGTGTTTACTTTTTTGCGTGAATTTCAAGCCGCAACTTAATGCATAATCGCGATCATTACACGTTACCAACCTGAAAATAAAAAACAGTCTAAACTTGCAAATTGCCCGCCATTATCGTAATACCGTGCAATTTGAAATTATAATCGAAAAGGGCCGGGCAAGGTTGGGCACACACACACACATTTATAATATTATTAAGATCGTCTGCAGTAACCAGCTTAAGTTACAATTAGTATATTACGTATCTAGGGCTGGAAGAAGCATTTTACGCACGATATGGAAAAAGTAATTCCATGAGTAATCGATTGCAGACGTACTATACCTACGACCAAATGTAAAGTCGCTTTCGCAACTCAAAAAATTTATTTTAAACATATTAACATCATTTTAGTTCTGATCATAGGAATTATGCTACTAATGGAAAATTAAAAAAAGCCATACAAATGCAGCACTGTTTGTGTTTTTGATCCTCTTTCTCCTCTCTTATACAGGGTAACTTCCTTTTTGTTTTGTTTGTATTTTAATAATTGTAAGGTGTAATTATGTGCGATTAAAACAGGTCTCTCCTAATTTTCGCTTTTATTACTCCGTAGGTTCGCCGGATAGACTATAGTTCATTAATAAAAAAAAATGTTTATTTGACTTCTCTCACTTTGTCTTCTTTCATTGATTAATGATAAATATTGATAAATATGCAACCACTTTAGACAACTTTGTAAAAACAAACTTTTTCGTTAAAATATAATTAACCTTTAAAAAAACTTTAAAAAACATCCCCAACACAGCATCCACCGACAAAGGCATACAGTTATCGATGCAGCTAAGGGATGATCGCAACCGCCACCCCCCCCCGTGCACCCCCCCTTGCGTCACCATGGCTACGCCCCGTGTATGCCACACACGCACTCATATAGGGCAACAAGGGGGGGTGGTGGTGAAAAGAGGGGAGTACATGTCGAACGCCATACATGTTGTTCATGTGTGTGTGTGTGTATAGACGAGGAAGGGGGGTTGAAGGGGGACGATTGTGTCTGAAAAGGGCGGCGGGTGCGTTTTACAAGTTACATTTATGGGAAGTGGTTTTGCTAGTGCCAAAAGCAGTTTGAAGGCAATCGTTCCTAAAATTTGCAAGATCGTTTACAACAGACCCAATTAGAAGTAAATGGTTTACGAAATCGCAACGGTTCGGGGTGGTTTTAATGCTGGCGAATTCATCAAGTTAACGGGCAAAATTCGGCGCCAAAACCGTACGGAAAATTACCCTCCTACTAAACTGAAGTTATAATCAAAAATTTTTAACAACCCCATTGTTTCAAAAGCCAAGTTTAGTGATTATGGTGGTAAAATAACCAATAAAACAATTACCACCATAATTTGCATTAAGGTCAGTTTTCCTTGCCACTAGTTGCAATTCAAACGTAACTTTCCGTTAATCTTCTAATCCGTTTGAACCTAAATTCGACCTTACAATCACTCAACATTTTGTATTTTGTCACAAAAGTGACTCAACTTTTTAAGGAGTATTCTAGTAAATGCCGTTAATTTGCTTAACCTATATTATGTTGCTGCTTTTTAACGTTTATTTTGGCTTATAATCATTGTCGATTATAAAAGTAAATCCCGTTATTTTACTTGAAATATTTGAAGCAAATTTCTTCCTTATTGACATAGACTTTTTTTAATTAAAAATTGTCAAAGTTACTGTAAAATCTACATGGGCAGTAAACCACAGCACAGTGGATGATCATGTTCAAACGATCAAGTCTTTCAAAATTGAATTGTGTGAATTGTTTGAACTGAAATCATATTTTGTCCTCATTTTGGTGTAGAATTGATATATTTTGTGTTATTTTGACAGTTGTCATGTGCCAGATTATATAAATAGTGTTCCAATATCACGTGACACCTGTCGAGTACGCCACAACTGTCAAAATATAAACATGCAAGCCGTAAAACTACCAGAATCAAAGTGTCAACCAGTCTACTTGCATTGTTCAAAACCTTCTGGCTTGTGTAGCTTCGTATAGCAAATTGTTGTGGCAACTGTCACGTGACAGTCTGTATAATTGATGTTCCAAAATCACGTGACACCTGTCGAGTACGCCACAACTGTCAAAATATAAACATGCAGGCCATAAAACTACCAGAATCAAAATGTCAAGCAGTCTACTTGCGTTGTTCAATACATTCTGGCTTGTTTAGCTTCATATAGCAATTGTTCTGGCAACTGTCACGTGACAGTTTATATAAAGATGTTCCAAAATCACGTGACACCTGTCGAGTATACCTCAACTGTCAAAATATAATTATGCAAGTTTTGACGTAATAGTTTACGTCAAAACTGTTATGTAAACAGGAAAACGTTTCCAAAATTGAGTGTAATAAGTACAGATTGTCGTCGTGCGATAAAAACATCATATCGTACCAAATTTTTGCCTACATAAACGTGTGTGATCAGTTAATGGAGTGTCATAAATTCGAATTACACACATTCGTATATTCAAAAACACGCATTTCTGATTTATGAAAGCTCTCACAAAAAAAATCATACAGACGTTAGTAAAAGGGTGCGTTTTATGCGTTTCCGCCCGATAATTCCGAATAATTATTTGCATAAACCTTTAAAAAAAAAAGTCCATACGGGCGCATCATCCCTTCGAAAAAAAGGGTTGCACAAAAGCGGGCAAATCTCCACGGCAAACCTGCCATTGTCGGTCGGTAATAACACGCATTTTCCTTATCCATCCGACCATGGTTTATATCATATATTTCTTGTCTGAAAAGGGCCTCCGAGATACCCAGATTTAATATCCTGGGGCCGTTATAAAAATTTGTTTCGCTACCTGGCACTTTTTTCCCTTACCGAAAGGGTGAGAACGTTTGCGTATATTTGCATATTGAATTTCATTTGGCTTCCTATGTAACAAAGAGCACATTAGTATTCTACGGTAATAGGTTGTTGGTCAAAATATGCACGCAATTCGTACGGACGCGGTTTAAAAAAGAAGTTATCTGGTAATCAACACACGTCCTTTCTCTGACACCTGCATTTCCTGTACATTCCGTGTTTTCGGATGAGTTACTGGCCACAAAAGCCAAGTTGATCAATGCAGAAATTATTAAAGAAGGCACACAGGAAAACCGGAAACTTTCCCTTTATTACTGAAAACTCTCCCAACTTCCACACTCGCCCAGTTCATTAAACTGAAAGTTGAGAATGAGCGGAATTTCCCGAGACTGGGTCACGGTCTAGTTTACACTTCCTCTTCTCTCTTTCCCTCCCAGTTCTCTGGGTTGCTTTAATTTTAAAACGGGAGAGAAACTCATCTCCTAAAAACAGGCGGGGGTGGGGTAGATTCGTGAATGAACCGTTCCCTCCCCCCAACCCTTCATCATCCCTCTCATTCAGTGGAGGGAAACGCTAACGAACTTCATCTCGTCTGCTTTCGGGCTCTTCGCCTGTTTTCTTATTATGACTGTGCCTCGTTACTCGTTTTTCCCTCGAATTATAATCGTTCAGTTAGGTTAGGTCAGGACACTCACTGACGTCATCT
Organism: Ips nitidus; assembly: GCA_018691245.2. Classification (NCBI taxonomy): domain Eukaryota; kingdom Metazoa; phylum Arthropoda; class Insecta; order Coleoptera; family Curculionidae; genus Ips; species Ips nitidus. The sequence goes on along the minus strand of CM042801.1, from coordinate 2,774,156 downwards.
CATTTAGTTTTTCTACTAAGAACGGAATTCAGAGATTATCTTAAATTTACACTCACTCTGGATGTTTCCCTAAAGTTCACTCAAATTAGGGTTTAAAAGTAATTTCAAGTTTAAAAACGGCATTTTCCGGGTCACGTGACAAGTTTTGACAGAACCTTACAATATTGACAGCTGCGAATTTTAATTTTTACATTCGTTTAAATGTAATTAACAGTAAGTTTTAAGATTGTAAAGGATCCGCCACATAACTATGCGTGCACGTCATAGACGATCATGACGTCATAGATGAGCAATGTAGCCAAACCTCTCAACATTTGTGAGGTTGAAGACGTTCTGTTCAAAGAATGTAATGAAGATAGAAAAATGTTTCATTTTTTTTTAATAATAATTGTTGATCACGTGATTTTAAAGGATAATTTAGCTAAACAGTCACGTGACCATTGTCAAAATCATAAATCTCAAAAACACTCTTTATATCGAATACTAAAAGAAAACGTTCCTAAACCCTGATTTTTGCAACTTTAAAGCATAGTTTGATAGTTTTGGCGTTAGTGACAGTTGTCACGTGATTGCAAAACACTATTTAGCTAGACTGTCACGTGAAAAATGTCAAAATAACGGTTATAAATCTCAAGAACACGATTTACATCAAATACTACAGAAAAACGTTTCTAAACCATGATATTGGCAACTTTGGAGCATAGTTTGACAGTTTTGACGTTAATAACAGTTATCACGTGATTGTAGAACACTATTTAGCTAGACGGTCACGTGAGAGTTATCAAAATAACTGTCATAAATCTTAAAAACATGTTTTATTATCAAATACTGCATGGAAACGTTCCTAAACTCTGATTTTTGCAACTTTAGAGCATAGTTTGACAGTTTTAACGTTAGTGACAGTTGTTAAGTCGTTTTAGAACACTATTTAGCTAAAAGGTCACGTGACAATTGTCAAAATAACTGTCATAAATCTCAAAAACACGTTTTATGTCAAATATTACAAGAAAACGTTTCTAAACCATGATTTTTGCAAATTTAGAGCATAGTTTCACAGTATTGACGTTAGTGACAGTTGTCACGTGATTGTAGAACACTATTTAGCTAGACGGTCACGTGACAATTGTCAAAATCATTGTCATAAATCTCAAAAACACGTTTTGTTATCAAATACTGCAAGAAAACGTTTCTAAACCATGATTTTTGCAACTTTAGAGCATAGTTTGACAGTTTTGACGTTAATGACAATTGTCATGTGATTGTAGAACACTATTTAGCTAGACGGTCACGTGACAAAGGCCAAAATAACTGTAATAAATCTCAAAAACACGTTTTATATCAAATACTACAAGAAAACGTTTCTAAACTCTGATTTTTGCAACTTTAGAGCATAGTTTGACAGTTTTGACGTTATCGGCAGTTGTCACGTGATTGAAGAACACTATTTAGCTAGACGGTCACTTGACAATTTTCAAAATAACTGTCATAAATCTTAAAAACACGTTTTATTATCAAATACTGCATGGAAACGTTTCTAAACCATGATTTTTGCAACTTTAGAGCATGTTTGACAGTATTGACGTTAGTGACAGTCGTCACGTGATTGTAGAACACTATTTAACTAGACTGTCACGTGACAATTGTCAAAATAACTGTCATAAATCTCAAAAAATCGTCTTGTTTCGAAAACTGTGTTAAAATGTAATTCTTTCTAGTCAAATTTTAATATTAGTGACAGACATCACGTGGTTTTAGAAGATAATTTGGTGTAAGAAAATGACTGTTTCGAGCGCATTTTTAGAATCCTCATTAAATTTCCTATTCAATAATCTGAAAATGTAAATAAAAAGATTCACAACCAACATAATGACAGTGTAATTAAAAAAAGTAGATTACATGCAAAAAAAACAGGAGAACGGTAAAAGAACCACAAAAACGGTAGACCTGGCAACATTGCTTATACAAATCGGCCACTACGGTTAGCACTAGGTTGTCAAGCATTATTTTGGTTTTTAATAGCCACAGTTTTCGAGGCTATAGGTATTATGTAGTTCATTTGGCAACATGTCAAATTCCTCTCTTGTGAAGTGTGGTTTTTCCACCAAAATATCGTAGATTTTCTGAAAAAAATTGTGGATTTACTGCAAATTATGACAATATAGTTTCATGGCATTTATTTTGACACTCAAAATATGTGTCAAAATATCAAATACTGTCAAACTATAATAACTTGTTAAGACTTGTATAGCTCCATGGTTATTATTTTAACAGTTGTTTTGTATCAGTTTACTGAAATTCACGTGACAGTCCAATTCAACTGTCAAACGACGGTAGTAGTTTCTGATTGGTCGAAAAAATCAGCTTTCAGCTGACTGTTTTATTATTTGACCAATCACAAACTATGCTGTACTGACTTAACAACAGTTTTACTGGGCAATTATATTAAATGGGCAATTAAGTCTTTTTGGGAAGTCAAACATTTGAAGACACAAACTCTGTTGAAAACAATTGACTGCGTGAAAGTTTCGCAAAGTTATTGCACAGAAAAGAACGTCGTGGCCCAAAAATACACATATTTCACCAAAAAAGTTTCCGACGCAAAACAACTTCTGAAAAATGTACAGGAATGATATATTTATATTGTGTTCTCTCTGTGGAGATACAATAAAATATGTATGCGGATTTGGATGCGAGTTTATGATGCCAACAGCCTTCAGGCTTGGAAATTTCAACTTTAGTTCTGTACGAGTGTAGTTTATTTGCAGTAATATTCTAGAAATAATGTCTGTTATTCGTAAGTGTGTTTATCCATCAAAATTTCAAAATAAAAATATCAAAAATACCAGAAAAACTAGTAGGAATAATCTGTGATTATTACCACCAAAACACTAATTTGTTGGTCAAAAGTTTGGTTGGTCAAACTGTTTTCATTTGACATAAAAGTTAGTGTTGAAAATATTAAAAAACAGTAATTAAAAAATTAAAAAAATATTTTTTTTTTGTTTTTGAAATTTTTGTGCATTTTTTCCAAAAATGTTCCTTAACTTGCTTATTTGACAGTTGACGATCAAAAGTGATTGAAGTGAAAAGATAGCCCAGATCATAAGCTTTCCAAAAATGTGCTCATTTAACTTAATCGGTTGAACCGTTTGGCCGCTAGAGGGCGTCAAAGTCAAACTTTACACACCTTTAACCATTTTTGCTAAACTGCTGCCTAACCTAACCTAACCTAAAATAGTTCAGTTAATTGAGCAGTTACAACAAAAGGTCAGTGAAGGTAAAATATAGTCCAGACCAAAGGCTTTTCAATGGTGTGTTCAAAAAAGGTCATTGGTGTGATAGTTTGGCCGCTAGAGGGCGTCAAAACCAAGCTTTTTGACTATTTTTACTTTTTACACAGTTTTTGAGATATTTCCCCGAAACTAAAAATTGTTTTTCACTTTTTTGGGACACCCTGCACTCAGCCGCTAAGCTGAGACACCCTGACTTCAATTTTGTCCTAAGTGTCACGGTTTTGGGGATGACGTGGAAATTATGTCAATTTTGACAGTTTTCAGTGCATGGCATGCTTAAAAAATGATATTTCTACAAATGACACTTTACGTCATTTTTGTGTCATCAACCTGAAGGAATTTAGACAGTGAAAGCTTATTTTAAAAATTCAAAATTTTTCTCGAAATAAATTCAAAGGTACCACCCTTCAAATTTTTTGACAATTTTTGTTTTTAATTTTTCAAGGACAAACGGTGCCTGCTACCAAAAATGATCGTTGAAGGTAAAAGTTGGACTCCCTCAAGGTACGTTTGTGGTAAAAATTTGAGACCTCTAACTTGAAGCGTTCCTGAGATATTGAGCAAAAACTACAAAAAAGCAAGGTTAACTTTGACGCCCTCTAGCGGCCGAACCGGGAAACTTAGCCGTGTTCGCTCAACGTCACGTGATAACACCATTCATTAGCTTTCTTTTGTTATAAGGCTCGTATATACAGGATGGTTCAAATAAGCGAGTTATTCGCGATTTTCTGGATAAGTGCACGAAAATTTTGCTCAAATTAGGAATTTCTGCTCGATTTGAGGGGCGGCCAATCAAGACTGCTAGAGCAAAAACAGTTGAGGATCGAACAGATATTTTACACCAAGTAGGCCTAGAATTTGACGTAGATTCCAAAAATTCAATAAAAAATGGGTCAACCCATTTAAGAAACTTGCTCAAATTTGGGACACCCTGTATACGGTTTTTTTTGCTAATATTTTTTTTTTATTAATTTTTTTAAGCTGAAAACATTTGAATATCGATATATATGAAAAATATCCAAAAATTTACATAGAATCCATCAATGCAACCAAAAATGAAGGTTCTTATTTGAAAATGTCAACTGGAAGGACATATCTCAATTTTGGGACACCCTATATATTAATTTTTTTTAGAATATCCGAGCATTTTTCCTGAATTTTAATCGAATTTTTTCCACACTTTATGGACACACTGTATATCTCAGAAACACTATAGTCTATCCGGCGAACCTACGGAGTAATAAAATTCGATGAGCGGCAACTTTGGTCGACCCGCATTACACTGTAAAACAGGTACGTAAAAGTGAATCGAGACACGAGACCCGAGAAGTCCTTATATTAGAGAGAGAAGAAGATGTTATATTGTAAAACGGACCGGATATAGTCCTCCTAATTTTCGCTTTTATTACTCCGTAGGTTCGCCGGATAGACTAAAACCGTTCATATCCAAATTTTTTTTTACTGAAAAGGTGCAATATTGGAGGATATTAATAATTGTTGATAAAAATGACATCCACTCCCATGTTCGGCTTCATTAAGCGTGACATTTCCATATTGTGCGTTCGTATAGTAGGCCTGGCCTACGCCACTGTCACACCGGCCAATTTACGGACCACACTTAATGCCGCAAACTAAACGCCTTAAATTACAACGAATGTCACTGGCGCACGTAAAATTATAATAGGAAACATAATCCTTTTGTGCCCGAGTCGTGTTTACTGTTATTTACAACTTGTAAAGTCACCTGTTGTGTGCGAACCGTTAACGATTTTTCCCTGATTTACTCTTCTCTCGATGGGTACCGGTACCAGACAGGTGGTGCTTTACGCGAATTCGATACGATCGTATCGATAATTGTTGATTTGTTTCAAGCGACGCACACTTTGTATTTATTACACGACCAAAAGCTGTCATATACGTAACATCAAATTAAATTGGAATGACGTCACAAATGTCAAATCGACTTTCATTGGATGTCATTGGCTTGATAGTAATGAGCAACCTCATTTAGAGGAGGTTCCTGGTATTTCTAACATAGAATCATAAAGTTGCTTTTGTCTTCCACACATTTTCTTCAAAAACACAAGGAATGAGAAAGAGAAAGGAAAAATGAGAAAAGAAAGAAGAGAGAAAGGAAAAAGAAGCAGAAGAAGGCATATTTCCTGGTTAAATAATCTGAGAAATTAATACAACTGTAGCTCCATTGAGTTGTTTAGAGCTGCAATATCAAAAGTTAGAATAGGTATGTTGATAGTCAATCTTCTGTTAGGAAGAATAATGAAGCTGCAATATCCTGGGCCACCTGATATGGCAGCTGAGAGAAATATGTTAAGCAAAATATTATGCAGGGAAGATACAGAAAGAAAAAGAAGCAGAAGAAGACATATTTCCTGGTTAAGTAATCTGAAGTAATCCAATTGTTTAAGCTGCAATATCAAAAGTTAGGGTATGTTGATAGCCACTTTTGTTGGAAGACATAGTATATTAATGAAGCTGCAGCTGATATTGCAGAAGAAATATGTTAAGCAAAATATTATGCAGGGAAAGATACAGAAAGAAAAAGAAGCAGAAGAAGACATATTTCCTGGTTAAATAATCTGAGAAAATGATACAATTGTATCTCCATTGAGTTGTTTAGAGCTGCTCAAAATTTAGAATAGCTTTCTTAATAGCTAATTTTATGAGACTAGAAATCACATTGGAATAAGTTGGGAAGACATAGTTACCAAGAAGGAGGTATGTTAATGTTGCAAAATATTATGCAGGGAAAGATACAGGAAGAAAAAGAAGCAGAGGAAGAAGACATATTTCCTGGTTAAGTAATCTGAGAAATTGATACAACTGTAGCTCCATTGAGTTGTTTAGAGCTGCAATATCAAAAGTTAGAATAGGTATGTTGATAGCCAATCTTCTGTTAGGAAGACATAGTAACCAAGAAGGAGGTATTAAGAAGAATAATGAAGCTGCAATATCTGGGCTACCTGATATGACAGCTGAGAGAAATATGTTAAGCAACATATTATGCAGGAGAAGATACCGAATTGATACAACTGTAGCTCCATTGAGTTGTTTAGAGCTGCATGATCAAAAGTTAGAATAGCTTTGTTAATAGCTAATTTTATGAGACTAGAAAGCACTTAGGAATAAGTTGGGAAGACAGTTACCAAGAAGGAGGTATGTAAATGTTGCAAAATATTATGCAGGGAAAGATACAGAAAGAAAAAGAAGTAGAGGAAGAAGACATATTTCCTGGTTAAGTAATCTGAGAAAATGATACAACTCTATTGAGTTGTTTAGAGCTGTAATATGAAAAGTTAGAATATAGTAACTTTGTGACGTCACCCTACTTTGGTTTGATTTCCAATATACTTTTCAAACTTTACAAAAAAAATTGAGAAAACTCCCTTGTCAAATTACCTTGAAGAGGGGAGAGGGGGAGACTCAACAAAGTGGAAAACTCCGGGGATCAACCGGTCGATACAATTCAGCTCCATTTTAGTATGAAATTGAATTCTCATCCGCGGAGAAGATAGTTTGACTTGCTATTTTGCCAGGTTTTAGTTACTTGACAATTTCGGGAAATCCCTTATCTTCCAAAGTAATTTATCTACCGAATTTAGGTAGGAAAAACCCGAAAAAGTGTAATAGCGCCCTAGCGATGTCGTAACCGGTTCGTCTTATCGACCTTTCTTCGCTCGATTTTCGTGTTAGATAACCCAGTGAAAATAATGTTAGCACTTCCTCGTAAATTAGTAGTTTTATTACACCTGGCGGGCCGAAAGTGCGTGTTGGACGATAGAATGGGTCTACCGTACAGGAAGATCTTTATCATCTTGAATTATGGAAAATAACGTTCGATGTGGATAAGGCCTCCGGTGCTCGAAACGTCTAAATTGAATCGACAAACAAGTTGCGCAAACGTATAAACTATGTGAAAAAGTACGGTTAGTACGCAATGTTGCCAAGTCTACCGTTCTCCTGTTTTTTGTATACATATAATCTACCGTTTTCAATTACGTTTACGACGAATTTCTAAGATTTAACAGTTATTTTGACAATTGTCACTTCATAGTCTAGCTAAATAGTCTTCTGAAATCACGTGACAACTGATAATAACGTCAAAACTGTCAAGCCATGCTTTAAAGTTGCAAAAATCAGGGTTTGCAAACGCTTTCTAGCAGTATTTGATATAAAACGTGTTTCTGAAAAGTATGACAGTTATTTTGACAATCATCACGTGACCGTCTAGCTAAATAGTGTTCTACAATCACGTGACAACTGTCACTAACGTCAAAACTGTCAAACCATGCTCTAAAGTTGCAAAAATCAGGGTTTAGAAACGTTTTCTTGCAGTATTTGATATAAAACGTATTTCTGAGATTTATGACAGTTATTTTGCCAATTGTCACGTGACCGTCAAACTAAATGGTGTTCTACAAGCACGTGACAACTGTTACTAATTTCAAAATTGTCAAACCATGCTCTAAAGTTGCAAAAATCAGGGTTTAGAAACGTTTTCTTGCAGTATTTGATATAAAATGTGTTTTTGAGAATTATGACAGTTATTTTGACAATTGTCACGTGATCATCTAGCTAAATAGTGTTCTACAATCACGTGACAACTGTCACTAACGTTAAAACTGTCAAACCATGCTCAAAAGTTGCAAAAATCAGGATTTAGAAACGTTTTCTTGCAGTATTTGATATAAAACGTGTTTTGAGATTTATGACAGTTATTTTGACAATTGTCACGTGATCGTCTAGCTAAATAATGTTCTACAATCACGTGACAACTGTCACTAACGTCAAAACTGTCAAACCATGCTCTAAAGTTGCAAAAATCAGGATTTAGAAACGTTTTCTTGCAGTATTTGATATAAAATGTGTTTTTGAGATTTATGACAGTTATTTTGACAATTGTCACGTGATCATCTAGCTAAATAGTGTTCTACAATCACGTGACAACTGTCGTAACGTCAAAACTGTCAAACCATGCTCTAAAGTTGCAAAAATCAGGGTTTAGAAACGTTTTCTTGCAGTATTTGATATAAAACGTATTTCTGAGATTTATGACAGTTATTTTGCCAATTGTCACGTGACCGTCTAGCTAAATAGTGTTCTACAATCACGTGACAACTGTCACTAACGTCAAAACTGTCAAACCATGCTCTAAAGTTGCAAAAATCAGGATTTAGAAACGTTTTCTTGCAGTATTTGATATAAAACATGTTTCTGAGAATTATGACAGTTATTTTGCCAATTGTCACGTGATCGTCTAGCTAAATAGTGTTCTACAATCACGTGACAACTGTCACTAACGTTAAAACTGTCAAACCATGCTCAAAAGTTGCAAAAATCAGGATTTAGAAACGTTTTCTTGCAGTATTTGATATAAAACGTGTTTTTGAGATTTATGACAATTATTTTGACAATTGTCACGTGACCGTCTAGCTAAATAGTGTTATACAGTCACGTGACAACTGTCACTAACGTCAAGACTGTCAAACTATACTATAAAGTTGCAAAAATCAGGATTTAGAAACATTTTTTTGCAGTATTCGATATAAAGAGTGTTTTTGAGATTTATGATTTTTGACAATGGTCACGTGACTGCCTAGCTAAATTAGCCTTTAAAACCACGTGATATCTGTCACTAATGTAAAAACTAAACAATTATTAATGAAAAAATAAAAAATCTGTGTTTTTAAAGTACGGTTTTTATATAGCAAGAATTAATGATAAAAATTTTTGACAACTATTCTACTATTACTATTCTACTAAGATCTACTGTTATCTACCGTTTTTTGACTGATTATTTTACCGCCATTAAATATTTTGACTTGGCAACACGATTGGCACACTAGTGCTCATGTTACACACCAAACGAAACCCTCAATTTACACACCAAACGAAACCCTCAATTTAGATTTTAGGGGGTCCACAAACATTTTTCTGTTTAACTGTTTACAATGTAATATGAGAACCATAATAACAGATACAACGTGCATTTATTGGCTTTTTCTTCATCATACAATTTCTGCAAAAATACATTTTTGAGAATTTCTCATCTCTAGTTATACAGGGTGTCAAAACTCTAAACAACTTTTATTACCAAATTCATACAAAACACAATCGCGATGAAAAAGTGGTCTTTAAAACGAAAAACCCAACAGGTTGGAGTGGCGTCGAGTTTAGGAGGGTAAATGAGCAGAATGAGAGTTTGCGGCGAAAAGTTTAAGCGCGGAAATGAAATTACACACGTGAGCGTAAGTTTATTACGGCCCGCCCGGAGTTTCCCCGGAGGGCGTAAAACGGGATTCCCTCCCCCCCAGACTGTCGTGTGCAATTCCCGCCGTTTATTATTTGCCATTAGTCCCGGAATTAGAGAGACAAGGCGACCGTGAATTTTATTTAGGTCACGGTTTTTTTTCCACACTCAACAAGGAAGTCAGTTTTTACCAAAATTGCCAGACTAAAATGTAAATTAATTTCAAAGTGTTTATACTTAACTGAAGATTATCAGCAACACATAATTTTCCTTAAATTGCTTAGTTAATTGACAGATTTGATTATGAAGCTATTTAATTTTGATGGCGTTACCTTACATCAGCTTTGTCGATCGTTAAAGATAAACTGGATAAGAATGGGTCTACACCTGTTAAATAATTCAATACATAAGACCAACTGCACACCATTAACGAAAAACCAAAAATATATATCATTCCTCATTTCCTTTATCGCTCCCGGTCTAGAGGATGTCATAATCCATTATGTCTTTTACTTGTAGATCGTTAAATTTATAAATATCGATCTACAACAGCAGATGCTTATTTTTTTAATTAATTAATTTGGTAAACTGTTTCAACTTGCCCTACATATTTAGACAGGTGTTTAAACGCACCTTAATGTTGTGGAAATGTAACAGAATGTTACGTTAGTCCAGGCAATAAATGCTCAAAAAAACGTATAAAGGGATGAAAGTCTCATTTTTCGATTTTTTACTTATATCTCGGAAACTATGTGTCCTACCTCTCTAAACAAAATGAAAGCTGCTTAAATTTGCTACAAGTTTTATTCCGTCAAGTTTTTTGATATATTTTAAAGTTTTCGAGATATCCGCTCTTGAAGTGTGTCTTTGAAAACTTACATTATCGCACTTTTTGACCGGATAACTCTGTAACCTGAAAAGCTGAATTCTGGCTGTAGGGTTTGTTGGTAAGCAAGCAATGGCTAAAATGGTCAATTTAACATTTTCTAACATCAAATTGACTCGAAAAGAGCACTTCCTCTTTCAACAGTGAACTCATCGGTTCAAATCAACGACGAAAAGATTCCTGTCTTGCTATTCCCACGTATATCTTTCAGTAAAAAAACAAAGATTTAAAGCTATACATGAAATACGAATTAGCCCCGTTCCCATTAGCCTTAAAGTTGCAAAAATCAGGGCTTAAATTATCCTCTAAAACCACGTGATATCCGTCACTCATGTCAAACCTTAGAAAACAATTATTAATTAAAAAAATTAAAAATCTGTATTTGTCAGAATCATCCGCATACATTTTCAAACTAAACATATCCGAGAAATTTTTCTTTTGGCATAGAATGGACGTATCATCCGCATATACATATTTACAGCGTACATATATGGGTGACGTTTCCGTGCGTACATAATATAATATATTCGTTTTGTATCAACATATCCCGTTTTATTAAAGGCAGAGTCCCCGGAGGCGAAGCTTCCGTTTCCTTCTTCCAGCTATAGATTTTCCGTGGAGTGGCATTACGAATTGCATTTTATATATTCAATTTAATATAAAAGTCTACGGTAAAACCGGATTTCGAATGCGTGTGCCGAGATATTGGAAGGAAAAATTGGAAACGCCGGATTTTCGCTTTTTGTCAGGTGAAATTTCATTATCAAGTTGCGTTTCTCGTTCAGAGAGAAAACTAGACCACTTGTCTGATAAGCTTTTACTTAGTTTTGTACCATTTTAATGGAAAACAATCAAAAATACTTATTTAATCTTAATTAGACTAGTTTGAATATAACATTTGTTTTTTGACTTTCCGACAAATTTTTTAAAATTTTTCTCCCATTTAGCAATATTTTCACAAAAATTGCAACATTCATATTTAGATATTTTTTTAAATTTTTTCCATATTAATTTGTATTAATTATCTGGGACAATCTACTATGCTCATAATATCATCATTACTCAAAAAAAAAACAAAAATTTCTCCTTGGATTTTTAAAACATTTTTAGAACAAGTCAACCTGTAAAACTCATCATCAGGAGTTTATTTTTACTCTTGAATTATCCTAGAATCAATTTGAACCACCCTGTATGTATATAGTCCTTCTATACTTTGCTGAAAACCACATCAACTATGTTTGTTTTATTGTCACTAAAGGCTATTTCCGCTTCTCACAAAGTGCGCCAATACGCTTGGAATCTCATTCGTTTGCGGTGATTTTTTCAAAGGAATTTCGTCCTAAATGTTTTAATTTGTTTTTTTGGCTATCACTGCATACAGAGTGTCCCTTAAATATTTTGTATAAGTTGAAAGGAGTTTTTTTGAATTGTGTGGAGATATATTTTTTTTATTTTTTCCATATTAATTTGTCTACTTTTTGTACATTGTCTACTTAAAATACTATTATTATCATCACCACTAAAAAAAAAAACAAAATTTTCTCTCGAGTTGATTTTTACTCTTGAATTATCCTAGAATCAATTTGAACCACCCTGTATGTATATAGTCCTTCTATACTTTGCTGAAAACCACATCAGCTATGTTTGTTTTATTGTCACTAAGGGCTATTTCCGCTTCTCACAAAGTGCGCCAATACGCTTGGAATCTCATTCAGTTGCGGTGATTTTTTCAAAGGAATTTCGTCCTAAATGTTTTAATTTGTTTTTTTGGCTATCACTGCATACAGAGTGTCCCTTAAATATTTTGTATAAGTTGAAAGGAGTTTTTTTGAATTGTGTGGAGATATATATTTTTTTTTTATTTTTTCCATATTAATTTGTCTACTTTTTGTACATTGTCTACTTAAAATACTATTATTATCATCACCATTAAAAAAAAAAAAAAAAATTTTCTCTCGAGTTGATTTTTACTCTTGAATTATCCTAGAATCAATTTGAATCACCCTGTATGTATATAGTCTCTCTATACTTTGCTGAAAACCACATCAGCTGTGTTTGTTTTATTGTCACTAAGGGCTATTTCCGCTTCTCACAAAGTGCGCCAATACGCTTGGAATCTCATTCAGTTGCGGTGATTTTTTCAAAGGAATTTCGTCCTAAATGTTTTAATTTGTTTTTTTGGCTATCACTGCATACAGAGTGTCCCTTAAATATTTTGTATAAGTTGAAAGGAGTTTTTTTGAATTGTGTGGAGATATATTTTTTTTATTTTTTCCATATTAATTTGTCTACTTTTTGTACATTGTCTACTTAAAATACTATTATTATCATCACCACTAAAAAAAAAACAAAATTTTCTCTCGAGTTGATTTTTACTCTTGAATTATCCTAGAATCAATTTGAACCACCCTGTATGTATATAGTCTCTCTATACTTTGCTGAAAACCACATCAGCTGTGTTTGTTTTATTGTCACTAAGGGCTATTTCCGCTTCTCACAAAGTGCGCCAATACGCTTGGAATCTCATTCAGTTGCGGTGATTTTTTTAAAGGAATTTCGTCCTAAATGTTTTAATTTGTTTTTTTTTGGCTATCACTGCATACAGAGTGTCCCTTAAATATTTTGTATAAGTTGAAAGGAGTTTTTTTGAATTGTGTGGATCATTGTTTGTTATACAATGTGTGTGACGTCATAACCGACATATCGGAAGCCAAACCGAGGTTGTATATGTGTATATGTATATAAATCGGAAAGCCCCACGTATCTCTAGCAGGTTGCCAGGCGACGGAAGTGTCTTATCTCCCGCTGGCGCGAATACGAAGAAGTGTATGTTATGTGCTTGCATGGTTGTCAAATTTTACGATAAGCGGTTAAAATATGGCCGCGTGGTGGCAGTAACGGCCGTAACCAGGAACAGGTCGATAACCTTTTTGTGAATTGTTGTGTCGAAGAAGGCGTTTTACCCAACAGGCGATCATCATCATCATCATCAATAACAGTGAAAAAATCCAACCCAGAAACAAGCCACAGCACGATCATCCCCCGGGATCGTACAAAGGAAACTCATTACAGGGAGAACAAAAAAAAAAAAAGGCTCCATGCAGATGGTCCCGACTGGGTACAAAAGGGTAGAAGCTTTACCTGCCCCATTTTGCATAAATCTCTCGAATCCGATGCTATCTGCGGAGAGAGATTTTACGCGAATTAATGGACCTTGTGATATTATTTAAAACAAGCCATTTATCGTTCAAATCGTACCCTTCCTACCCTTATAAATCACTCATTTAGTCTGATGCACCTCTTTTTTATGTCGGTTTCCTCATGCATGTGTTTCGCTCATTGTATCCGCTCAAGTATCGACGAACGTCACGGTCCTAAGCCCCGAATTCAAATTTATTGGTTTATTTGAATTTTTACGGTTGTTGTTTGGTCCCTACCGTTTTTCGCACTTTACGTCCCATTTAATGTTTGATTTGTAATTTCTAACAGAAGTGGGACGTTTCATTACATTTCTACTTTTGCACAAATCTACCCACTGTAGGGTAATTCAAATTCGACCCTCACTATTGGGATCTCAGAAACCATGCTTAAATTGGGGCAAAGTTGCTCAATTTAAAATTAAACCAAATACCGTTTTAAAAATGTCGATTTTCCTAGTACTTCCGAAGATATCCGAAAAAAACTGAAATTTTCATTTGCATTTTGAAAAACGTTTCTAATCCCTGTTTTTGCAACTTTTTGTTTCGAAAACTGTGCTAAAATGTAATTCTTGCAAATTCTAGTAAAATTTTGACAATTCTGATAATAGTGACAGACATCACGTGGTTTTAGAAAATAGTAATTTTCTTAATCCAAATTCAAATCCAGTTTTAAGCGCATGTTTAGAATCCTTATTTAATTTCCTATTCAATAAACTGAAAAAGTATATAAAAAGTGTGTACTTTCTACCCTTACCCCTAAGTACAAAAATAAAACTTGACTGAAATCTACAAACTTGATTACTATAACTGGGTTATTGGTGCGTATTACCTCTAATCTACTTGTTACTAATAATAATAAATAAACAATTATTATATGAAATTATAATTTTGATTATAATACATAAATTAACATAATTTAATTTTCTCACCCTAGCGTGGAAAAATGATTTCTTTACTCACTAGTGCGGGAAAGTTTATATTTTGAGGACAAAATTAGTGCGGAAATGTTATCATTCGCACACGCTCGTAGAAAAACCAAATTTTCCGATTTATTTTTTTTAACTAGAACTTTGAGTAACAATCACAGTTTTTTCACTCTTTAGATGTTACGTACAACTTTTTTCATGAAAATCATAATGGATTTCAGTAAATTTAAAATTTACACAGTATTTCTCTTTCAAATTTGTACTAATCTCAGAAACACGTTTTATATCAAATACTGCAAAAAAACGTTTCAAAACCCTGATTTTTGCAACTTTAGAGCATAGTTTGACAGTTTTGACGTTAGTGACTGTAGTCACGTGATTGTAGAACACCATCTAGGTAGAGGGTCACGTGATAATTGTCAAAATAACAGTCCAAATCTCAAAAACACGTTTTATATCAAATAATGCAAAAAAACATTTCTAATCCCTGATTTTTGCAACTTTAGAGCATAGTTTGACAGTTTTGACGTTAGTGACTGTAGTCACGTGATTGTAGAACACTATTTGGTAGAGGGTCACGTGACAATTGTCAAAATAACAGTCATAAATCTCAAAAACACGTTTTATATCAAATACTGTAAGAAAACATTTCTAAACCTAATTTTTGCAACTTTAGAGCATTATTTGACAGTTCTGATGTCAGTGACAGTGGTCACGTGATTGTAGAACATTATTTAGCTAGACGGTCACGTGACAATTGTCAAAATAACTGTCATAAAGCTCAAAAACACATTCTATATCAAATACTGCAAGAAACCGTTTCTAAAGCCTGTTTTTTGCAACTTTAGAGCACAGTTTGACAGTTTTGACGTTAGCGACAGTTGTCTCGTGATTGTAGAACATTATTTAGTTAGACGGTCACGTGACAATTGTCAAAATAACTGTCATAAAGCTCAAAAACACGTTTTATGTCAAATACTGCAAGAAAACTTTTCTAAGCCCTGATTTTTGCAACTTTTGAGCACAGATTGACAGTTTTGACGTTAGTGGCAGTTGTCACGTGATTGTAGAACACTATTCACGTGACAATTGTCAAAATAACTGTCATAAATCTCGAAAACACGTTTTATACCAAATACTGCAAGAAAACGTTTCTAAACCCTGATTTTTGCAAGTTTTGAAGACAGTTTGACAGTTTTGACGTTAGTGACAGTGGTCACGTGATTGTAGAATACTATTTAGCGAGACGGTCACGTGATAATTGACAAAATAACTGTCATAATCTCAAAAACACGTTTTATATCAAATACTGCAAGAAAACGTTTCTAAACCTGATTTTTGCAACTTTAAAACATTATTTGACAGTTTTGACGTTAGTCACAGTGGTCACGTGATTGTAGAACATTATTTAGCTAGACGGTCACGTGACAATTGTCAAAATAACTGTCAGAAAACTCAAAAAATCGTCTTGTTTCAAAAACTGTGTCAAAATGTAATTCTTGCAAATTCTAGTCAAATTTTGACATTAGTGACACACATCACGTGATTTTAGAGGGTAATTTGTAGTAAGAAAATTTCTTATTCAAAAAATCGTTATTTTGTCATAACTGTCAGACCGTTGGAGCAATTTTGATCAAATTTGAGCACTTATGCAATTAGTACTCATTATGTGACGTTTGTCAAAATTGTCTAGTTGCGTATTTTCTACGTCACTGGAAATTTTTTAAAAAAATTACACTTTTTTTCTAAATTCCTGGTTCAATTTGGAAAAAAAAAGTATTTCTTCGTTAAATTCTAATTTGAAACTTCATCTACGAGATAATTGAGTTATTACGTTTTAAAAAAAAAAAAAAACTGATATCTAGGCAGGCAAAAATTGGATAGTTTATTTTATGAAAATTGATCTGCAACAGTGGTTCGTACTTCAAAAAATAAGTAGACATGCATGTTTTTAAAAAAAAAAAATTTCAGGAAGATACAGCGTTGCAAAGTTTAGGTTCAAAAATTGTGTTTTTTTTGTCATAATTCTGAGACCTTGGAAGTACTTATAAAATTAATACTCATTACTTGTGAAAAGTAACTTTAGTTTAAGCTGTCCGTGAGAAGACAATTGATTCACTTATTTTGAGCTACATTTTGTTTTTTGACTGTATCTTCCTTAGGAAACGTTTTTCAGCAAAATGTCATCAACTTATTTGTTGATGGACTAGTGGATTATTGTCATTTAAAACTGGACCACCCTGTATACAAAAAAAAAACAGGATAACGGTAAAAGAAGTGGAACTGGAGTGGATATTCTTCATATAATAGATGAAAAATGGTCGAGCGGAAACTTAACAGAGCGTGTTATCCAGCTCCACATGCATGCACATTGAAGGATGAGAGAGGGGAGGAAGGAAACCCGACGAGGTTTTCCCGAAAGGTTCATTTCTCAGCCCTAAAGGGCCATTTATAATCCATGGCACCACGCAAACTTTGAACAATGATAGACAGAACTATTTATCCGGCCGGAATATGTGCGTTATTATTCCTGCGGCATGATAAATTTGTTCACGTCGCTTCCTGCGAGAGTGTATCAAAATGCGCGACGACCGTGATAAATGGCGCAGTCGGTAGGACTTTTTCCTGCTAATGGTGTTTTTTTCACTGTCGAATTGTTTGTACTTTTTTCTCCATCAAGAAAATCATAATTTTGTGTGTGTTTTTGAATTTGGATCGTTGGATGTACAGAAGAGAGAAATCCAGTTTCCACATCGTTCGCAAAGGCAATATAAAATTGAAAAATAGATTGCGCCAAAAAGAGAGGAAAAATAAAGAATACTATCTATCCACGTCGCATCCAGACTGGCATCACATACATAGGAGAGAGGCACCCACATAAAATTCGTTTATAACAGCAACTCTTCTGCTCGCCTACGTATGTAGATTCCTTTTGATCCTGTCCCTGTTATATCTCGGGATCCTCCGGGAAGCGCATATATACGCGGCCCTATCCCTTTTACCATTCGGGAAGAGGGCTCTTTTTTTAACGACAAAATTCCCTTCTGCGGTGGATCTCTCCTGGGTCGTTCGGTGGAAAATCCAATACGAAATACGACTTGTGTTGTTTTTTTTTTTTTTTTCGTTCTTATATTCGTTATGCGAGGACGGGATTTGTTTATCGAACAAATTGCGGATACAATTATTATTTTTCTACGTAGAATGTCTTGGACAACTCAACAAAATGGCGATAAATTCCTGTGATTGGTCAAAAAAAGCAGCTTTCAACTTGCTTGCTAGCTGAAAGCTGCTTTTTTTGACCAATCACAACTAACAACCAATCACAAACTAAGGGCAATACTCTTACCATGTCCACTTAGTATCAAACATATTAATTATATGCTGTAAGTGACAATAATTTGTAAATGACAAGTTAATTATTGAACATCATAAGATCGTAATGCTAAGAACTGCTAAGATTTTGTCCCTGACTGTCCTTTCAAACTGTGTTCCTGGCAGTTTAAACTTTGACACGTCTCTTTTTTCCCTGACTGTATCAAATGTGTTTTTTTAGTTTATTAAATAGGAATTTTAATAAGTATTCCAAAAATTTGCTTAAAACAGTCATTTTCTTATCACAAGTGGGTTGTACAGACGATTTTGTCCCTGACTCTCCTTTCAAACTGTGTTTCTGGCAGTTCAAACTTTGACACGTCTCTTTTTTCCCTGACTGTATCAAATTTTGTGTTTTTTCAGTTTATTGGATAGGAATTTTAATGAGAATTCCAAAAATGTGCTTAAAACAGTCATTTTCTAACTCTAAATGGGTTGTACAGACGATTTTGTCCCTGACTGTCCTTTCAAACTGTGTTTCTAGTAATTCAAACTTTGACACCGCTTTTCTACCTGACTGTACCAAATTTTGTAGTGTTTTTTCATGTTATTGAATAGAAAATTTAATGGGGATTCCAAAAATGTGATTAAAACAGTAATTTTCTTACCACAAGTGGGTTTTACAGGATATTTTGTCTTTAACTGTCCTTTCAAACTGTGTTTCTGGCAGTATAAACTTTGACTTTTGTCTCTTTTTTCCTTGACTGTATCAAATTTTGTGTTTTTTTGGTTTATTGGATAGGAATTTTAATGGGAATTCCGAAAATGTGCTTAAAACAGTCATTTTTTTACCACAAGTGGGTTTTACAGTCTGTCCCTGACTGTCCTCTCAAACTGTGTTTATGGCAGTTCAAATGATGACACCGTTTTTCTGTATTGCTAAATTCACTATTATTAAAAATTTATTTTTCAATTTTAATTTATCATTTATTGGAAAACGCTAGTAGATAAAATGATGTTTTTATCACGTGCGGAAAGTATCACTTTCTGCACTTGTTAGGTAAATAACTATTTCCAGTCACGTGACCCTTTTCCACACACAGTAGATCCTAGCAAAGACGGGGTAAAATTTCATAAATCTGCTATTTTGTCTGAACTGTTTCTTGGCCTGAATAAAAACACCTGTCACTGAAACCTTTTTTTTGACAGACTTATTTGGTGGATTTTGCCTTAAAAATTAGAATGTGCATATTGCATTACTTAACGGACGAGTTGTTACTTTGGCCCGATTTTCCTTCGAGTTATAAGCGGAAAAATGTTAATTCCGGTATAATTTAATATAAAGTACGCGTCCGATTACTTCCGTCAGACATTCCGATCTCGTACAAAAGGTTTTCGCCTAATAATATATATAAAACGGCACGTCCTACGTGCTTATTCCAAATATATTCGGAATTCCGAGTGTTCACCTAAGGAGAACTAATAAAATAATATACGGAGCTTCGAAATTCTGACGTGCAGTGTTAAATTTTGTGCGGTACGTGCCGGGAATGTGCAATGCACGTTCCTCACGCCGGCTCATCCCGATGAGTGAAATAGCACTTTTTGTGTGTTCCCCTGCTGAGTGGAATTTGCGATAAAATTGAGCCGATTTTAGGAAAATTCGTTTTCTTGGCCGCATCGCAACCACAATAAATGAACGGCAACGAAAACGGATATGAACACATAAACGGGCAGATATTTAAATTTCGTCCCAGCTAGTGCGTCGCTCCCGAAGAAATTTCCAGGGGAAATGGGAAATGTGCGGCTGTGTTTATTGCTAGGAAAATTGGAATTTTTCGAAGATATAGTCTCCTCTCTCGCTCGTACGCCACATACGAATTCCAACGTTTTGTCGTCTTATAAGTTTATACGGCGCTCTTTTTATCGTTCCTATGCAAAATAATAAACTCGACCTAAAAATTCAAATTTCGTCGTAAAAAGTGAACAACTTCGACTTTGTTGCACTTGACGATCGAATGAAATAACGAACCCTTCCTAGTATTCCCTCAAACTGAAAACACACTTTAATATTAGCATCGTCAAAGGGTCTTTCTATCCAGATTTTCTTTTAGCTAGTTGCCACCCTAATGGGGTATTAGGCCCCATAACAGAACATTGAATGTCGACGCAAATCTGAAAAATCCCATCAAATTACAAGAAAATTACAATGTGCAGTAGTTGTGTGATTAGTCAAAAAAAAGTTTTCAGTGTGCTGCAAAAATAAAAATCGAATCATTATGTGGTTTCTTAATTAAAATTATGTCAGCTATATAATATATAGAATAACTGAAATTGACATAGTATTTTTAACCTAAAACCTTTACATTCAATATAATATACTAAATCTGAAGCAGTGCGGTTAACAATATTTGGACTCTACTGTATGAATTGAAAAGACTAACTTTCTGCACTCATATGTGTGCGAAAAAGTATCAAATCCTGCACGCAAGTAGAAAATAGTTATTTTCCTAACCAGTGCCGAAAGTGATACTTCCCCTCTTCTGTTCTTCTACTTTTCCTCTGTTTATATTTTTGTATTGTATAATCTACCGTTCTTAATAACATTGTTATGTGGGTTGTGAAACATTTTATATACTATTACTTCGAATTGCCAAATCCACATGTTTTATTTGGTAGTGTTTTTTCACGTTATTAGGTAGGTTATTTAATGAAGATTCCAAAAATGTACTTAAAACAGTCATTTTTTTACCCCAAGTGGGTTTTACAGGCGATTTGTGTTTCAAACTGTGTTTCTGGTAGTTCAAATTTTGACTCCGCTTTTCTATCTTACTGTACCAAATGTTGTAGGGTTTTTTAAGATTATTGAATGAGGATTTAAAAAATATGCTTAAAAATGTCATTTTCTTATTTCAAGTGGGTTTTACAGGCGATTTTATCCTTGACTGTCTTTTCAAACAGTGTTTCTGACAGCTAAAACTTTGACACCGCTTTTCTACCTGACTGTACGAAATTTTGTAGTGTTTTTTATGTTATTGGACAGGAAATTTAATGGGGATTCCAAAAATGTGCTTAAAACAGCCATTCTCTCACGCCAAGTGGATTTTAAAAGCGATTTTGTCCCTGACTGTCCATTCAAACAGTGTTTCTGGCAGTTCAAACTTTGACACGTCTCTTCTTTCCCTGACTGTACCAAATTTTGAGTTTTTCTAGGTTATTGGATAGGAAATTTAATGGGGATTCCAAAAATGTGCTTAAAACCGTCATTCTCTCACGCCAAGTGGGTTTTACAGGCTTTTTTTTATCCTTGCCTGTTTTTTTAGTGTTTCTGGCAATTCAAAATTTGACACGTCTCTTTTTTCTCTGTCTGTACCAAATTTTGAGTTTTTTTAGGTTATTGGATAAGAAATTTAATTAGTATTCCAAAAATGTGCTTAAAACAGTCATTTTCTTACTCCAAGTGGGTTTTACAGACGATTTTATCACTGACTGTCCTTTCAAACTGCGTTTCTGGCAATTCAAATTTTGACACGTCTCTTTTTTCCCTGACTGTATCAAATTTTGTGTTTTTTTAGGTTATTGGATAGCAAATTTAATGGGGATTCCAAAAATGTGCTTAAAACAGTCATTCTCAAACTCCAAGTGGGTTTATTCAGGCGATTTTGTCCCTGACTGTCCTTTCAAACAGTGTTTCTGGCAGTTCAAACTTTGACACGTCTCTTTTTTCCCTGACTGTACCAAATTTTGTGTTTTTTCATGTTATTGGATAGGAAATTTAATGAGAATTCCAAAAATGTGCTTAAAACAGTCATTTTCTTATTTCGAGTGGGTTTTACAGGAAACTATGTTTCTGGCGGTTCAAATTTTGACTCCGCTTTTCTATCTCGCTGTATCAAATTTTATTGTTTTTTCAGGTTATTGAATAGGAAATTTAATTAATTTATTAAATTCACGTCCAGAAAGCTGCCATTTTTACCCTGTTTTTGTTTGTTCTCAAGATATTTAAAATTTTGCCTGACAAGATTTTAAACACACATTTTTGCATTCACTCCTCAAGTTCCACATTTCTTTTCTCAAACTTGTCAATTTTAGAGCTTGCTCACCAATTTACGGTTATTCAAACTTCAACTTTAATCACTTATTCGTATCCTGGCGTAAAAAAAAAGAAATAAACCATAAACAAGCTTAAATCAATAAAATTCCAAGGAGGGCACAAACTAATCCACTAAAGACTATCAAACAAAATAGTGCCTCAATAACACTAATCCACAACGGAGAAATGATCGATACATCTCATATCCAGAAAAAGCAAACGTCTTTCACCCCCCCGCACAACCCTCTCAAACTCAAAGGGAGGGCACTTTCTTACAAGGGGAGCTTCTGTGAAAAAAAGGGTGCGAACGTGTGTAGGGGAAAGGGGGGAGAGTGCCCCATCAGTTTTTCTTCTGAAGGAATCGGTCTGTGTTATTGTTGTGTTCGGGGGTGAATGTGTGTGTGCTGTCATGGTGAATTTTGAATTGTTTGTCAAGGTAAAGAAGCTCCTTAAAATGTAACCAGGAAATGTAGCAAAATGTCAGTAATTATTGACAGTCAAATTTACTATGGTCATTATGACGTTTGTCAAGTATTTTAGCATCGTAATTTGTGGTCAACTAACACTCACTGTTCTGTGATTTAAACAAATTATGACAAATGTCAATCAATTGTGACCTAAATATTAAATTTTAAACCACATTTTGAAATTCACGTGACTGTTTTTGACAAATGTCAACTGGCTTTTACAGTGTTGCAAGCTCTAAAATTGCATAATCAAAGTCACGTGATGTGTCTCTTGCAATTTCAGCTTTTGCAACTGTCTAAAATAGTCTAAATTTAATTTACCAAATATTTAAATTTTTAAGCACATTTTGTAGGTCACGTGACGGTTTTTGACAGGTTTCAGTTGGCTTTGACAGTGTTGCAAGGTCAAAATCGTATTATCAACGTCACGTAATGTGTATTTTACAATTTCAGCTTTTACAACTGTCTTAATTTAATTTACCAAACTTTCAACGAATAAACCACATTTTGAAGGTCACGTGACTGTTTTTGACAAATGTCAACTGGCTTTTACAGTGTCTTTGGCAACGTTCCCAAACCTTCCAGAACTTTACAGAAGCTTCTAGAACTTGTCAGAATGTTATAAGGCCTTTGGTAACGTTTTCAAAACTTCCAGAACTTTGCAGAAGCTTCTAGAAGTTGTTAGAATGTTATAAAGCCTTTGGCAACGTTCCCAAACCTTCCAGAACATTGCAGAAGCTTCTAGAAGTTGTTAGAATGTTATAAAGCCTTTGGCAACGTTCCCAAACCTTCCAGAACATTGCAGAAGCTTCTAGAAGTTGTTAGAATGTTATAATGCCTTTGGCAACGTTCCCAAACCTTCCAGAACATTGCAGAAGCTTCTAGAAGTTGTTAGAATGTTATAAAGCCTTTGGCAACGTTCCCAAACCTTCCAGAACATTGCAGAAGCTTCTAGAAGTTGTTAGAATGTTATAAAGCCTTTGGCAACGTCCCCAAACCTTCCAGAACATTGCAGAAGCTTCTAGAAGTTGTTAGAATGTTATAAAGCCTTTGGCAACGTTCCCAAACCTTCCAGAACATTGCAGAAGCTTCTAGAAGTTATTAGAATGTTATAAAGCCTTTGGCAACGTTCCCAAACCTTCCAGAACATTGCAGAAGCTTCTAGAAGTTGTTAGAATGTTATAAAGCCTTTGGCAACGTTCCCAAACCTTCCAGAACGTTGCAGAAGCTTCTAGAACTTGTCAGAATGTTATAAAGCCTTTGGCAACGTTCCCAAACCTTCCAGAACATTGCAGAAGCTTATAGAAGTTGTTAGAATGTTATAAAGCCTTTGGCAACGTTCCCAAACCTTCCAGAACATTGCAGAAGCTTCTAGAAGTTGTTAGAATGTTATAAAGCCTTTGGCAACGTTCCCAAAACCTTCCAGAACATTGCAGAAGCTTCTAGAAGTTGTTAGAATGTTATAAAGCCTTTGGCAACGTTCCCAAACCTTCCAGAACATTGTAGAAGCTTCTAGAAGTTGTTAGAATGTTATAAAGCCTTTGGCAACGTTCCCAAACCTTCCAGAACATTGCAGAAGCTTCTAGAAGTTGTTAGAATGTTATAAAGCCTTTGGCAACGTTCCCAAACCTTCCAGAACATTGCAGAAGCTTCTAGAAGTTGTTAGAATGTTATAAAGCCTTTGGCAACGTCCCAAAACCTTCCAGAACTTTGCAGAAGCTTCTAGAACTTGTCAGAATGTTATAAAGCCTTTGGCAACGTTCCCAAACCTTCCAGAACTTTGCAGAAGCTTCTAGAAGTTGTCAGAATGTTATAATGCCTTTGGCAACGTTCCCAAACCTTCCAGAACATTGCAGAAGCTTCTAGAAGTTGTTAGAATGTTATAAAGCCTTTGGCAACGTCCCCAAAACCTTCCAGAACTTTGCAGAAGCTTCTAGAACTTGTCAGAATGTTATAAAGCCTTTGGCAACGTTCCCAAACCTTCCAGAACTTTGCAGAAGCTTCTAGAAGTTGTTAGAATGTTTAAAGCCTTTGGCAACGTTCCCAAACCTTCCAGAACGTTGCAGAAGCTTCTAGAAGTTGTCAGAATGTTATAAAGCCTTTGGCAACGTTCCCAAACCTTCCAGAACATTGCAGAAGCTTCTAGAAGTTGTTAGAATGTTATAAAGCCTTTGGCAACGTTCCCAAACCTTCCAGAACATTGCAGAAGCTTCTAGAAGTTGTTAGAATGTTATAAAGCCTTTGGCAACGTTCCCAAACCTTCCAGAACATTGCAGAAGCTTCTAGAAGTTGTTAGAATGTTATAAAGCCTTTGGCAACGTTCCAAACCTTCCAGAACATTGCAGAAGCTTCTAGAAGTTGTTAGAATGTTATAAAGCCTTTGGCAACGTTCCCAAACCTTCCAGAACTTTGCAGAAGCTTCTAGAAGTTGTCAGAATGTTATAAAGCCTTTGGCAACGTTCCCAAACCTTCCAGAACGTTGCAGAAGCTTCTAGAAGTTGTTAGAATGTTATAAAGCCTTTGGCAACGTTCCCAAACCTTCCAGAACGTTGCAGAAGCTTCTAGAAGTTGTTAGAATGTTATAAAGCCTTTGGCAACGTTCCCAAACCTTCCAGAACGTTGCAGAAGCTTCTAGAAGTTGTCAGAATGTTATAAAGCCTTTGGCAACGTTCCCAAACCTTCCAGAACGTTGCAGAAGCTTCTAGAAGTTGTTAGAATGTTATAAAGCCTTTGGCAACGTTCCCAAACCTTCCAGAACATTGCAGAAGCTTCTAGAAGTTGTCAGAATGTTATAAAGCCTTTGGCAACGTTCCCAAACCTTCCAGAACATTGCAGAAGCTTCTAGAAGTTGTTAGAATGTTATAAAGAAACCAGAAGCTTTTGCAACGTTCCCAAACCTTCCAGAACATTGCAGAAGCTTCTAGAAGTTGTTTAGAATGTTATAAAGCCTTTTGGCAACGTTCCCAAACCTTCCAGAACATTGCAGAAGCTTCTAGAAGTTGTTAGAATGTTATAAAAGCCTTTGGCAACGTTCCTCAAACCTTCCAGAACTTTGCAGAAGCTTCTAGAAGTTGTTAGAATGTTATAAAGCCTTTGGCAACGTTCCCAAACCTTCCAGAACATTGCAGAAGCTTCTAGAAGTTGTTAGAATGTTATAAAGCCTTTGGCAACGTTCTCAACCTTCCTTTGGCAAACAAACCTTCCAGAACAGAAGCTTCTAGAAGTTGTTAGAATGTTATAAAGCCTTTGGCATTGTTCCCAAACCTCCAGAACATTGCAGAAGCTTCTAGAAGTTGTTAGAATGTTATAAAGCTTTGGCAACGTTCCCAAACCTTCCATTGAACTTCTAAAAGTTGAATGTTAGTAAAGCCTTTGGCAACGTTCCCAAACCTTCCAGAACATTGCGGAAGCTGCTAGAAGTTGTTAGAATGTTATAAAGCCTTTGGCAACGTTCCCAAACCTTCCAGAACATTGCAGAAAGCTTCTAGAAGTTGTTAGAATGCTTATAAAGCCTTTTGGCAACGTTCTCCAAGCCTTCCAGAACTTTGCAGAAGCTTCTAGAAGTTGTTAGAATGTTATAAAAGCCTTTGGCAACGTTCTCAAACCTTCCAGAACATTGCAGAAGCTTCTAGAAGTTGTTAGAATTGTTATAAAGCCTTTGGCAAACGTTCCCAAACCTTCCAGAACGTTGCAGAAGCTTCTAGAAGTTGTTAGAATGTTATAAAGCCTTTGGCAACGTTCCCCTTCCCAGAACCTTCCAGAACCTTCCAGAACATTGCAGAAGCTTCTAGAAGTTGTTAGAATGTTATAAAGCCTTTGGCAACGTTCCCAAACCTTCCAGAACATTGCAGAAGCTTCTAGAAGTTGTTAGAATGTTATAAAGCCTTTGGCAACGTTCCCAAACCTTCCAGAACGTTGCAGAAGCTTCTAGAAGTTGTTAGAATGTTATAAAGCCTTTGGCAACGTTCCCAAACCTTCCAGAACTTCCAGAACATTGCAGAAGCTTCTAGAAGTTGTCAGTTATATTTGGCAACGTTCCCAAACCTAGAACTTTGCAGAAGCTTCTAGAAGTTGTCAGAATGTTATAAAGCCTTTGGCAACGTTCCCAAACCTTCCAGAACGTTGCAGAAGCTTCTAGAAGTTGTTAGAATGTTATAAAGCCTTTGGCAACGTTCCCAAACCTTCCAGAACATTGCAGAAGCTTCTAGAAGTTGTCAGAATGTTATAAAGCCTTTGGCAACGTTCCCAAACCTTCCAGAACATTGCAGAAGCTTCTAGAAGTTGTTAGAATGTTATAAAGCCTTTGGCAACGTTCCCAAACCTTCCAGAACATTGCAGAAGCTTCTAGAAGTTGTTAGAATGTTATAAAGCCTTTGGCAACGTTCCCAAACCTTCCAGAACATTGCAGAAGCTTCTAGAAGTTGTCAGAATGTTATAAAGCCTTTGGCAACGTTCCCAAACCTTCCAGAACGTTGCAGAAGCTTCTAGAAGTTGTTAGAATGTTATAAAGCCTTTGGCAACGTTCCCAAACCTTCCAGAACATTGCAGAAGCTTCTAGAAGTTGTTAGAATGTTATAACCTCCAGCTTTTGGCAACGTTCCCAAACCTTCCAGAACATTGCAGAAGCTTCTAGAAGTTGTTAGAATGTTATAAAGCCTTTGGCAACGTTCCCAAACCTTCCAGAACATTGCGGAAGCTTCTAGAAGTTGTTAGAATGTTATAAAGCCTTTGGCAACGTTCTCAAACCTTCCAGAACATTGCAGAAGCTTCTAGAAGTTGTTAGAATGTTATAAAGCCTTTGGCAACGTTCCCAAACCTTCCAGAACGTTGCAGAAGCTTCTAGAAGTTGTCAGAATGTTATAAAGCCTTTGGCAACGTTCCCAAACCTTCCAGAACATTGCAGAAGCTTCTAGAAGTTGTTAGAATGTTATAAAGCCTTTGGCAACGTTCCCAAACCTTCCAGAACATTGCAGAAGCTTCTAGAAGTTGTTAGAATGTTATAAAGCCTTTGGCAACGTTCCCAAACCTTCCAGAACATTGCGGAAGCTGCTAGAAGTTGTTAGAATGTTATAAAGCCTTTGGCAACGTTCCCAAACCTTCCAGAACATTGCAGAAGCTTCTAGAAGTTGTTAGAATGTTATAAAGCCTTTGGCAACGTTCCCAAACCTTCCAGAACATTGCAGAAGCTTCTAGAAGTTATTAGAATGTTATAAAGCCTTTGGCAATGTTCCCAAAGCTTCCAGAACTTTGCAGAAGCTTCTAGAAGTTGTTAGATTGTTATAAAGCCTTTGGCAACGTTCCCAAGCCTTCCAGAACTTGCAAAAGCTTCTAGAAGTTGTCATAATGTTATAAAGCCTTTGGCAACGTTCCCAAACCTTCCAGAACATTGCAGAAGCTTCTAGAAGTTGTTAGAATGTTATAAAGCCTTTGGCAACGTTCCCAAACCTTCCAGAACATTGCAGAAGCTTCTAGAAGTTATTAGAATGTTATAAAGCCTTTGGCAACGTTCCCAAACCTTCCAGAACATTGCGGAAGCTTCTAGAAGTTGTTAGAATGTTATAAAGCCTTTAGCAACGTTCCCAAACCTTCCAGAACATTGCAGAAGCTTCTAGAAGTTGTTAGAATGTTATAAAGCCTTTGGCAACGTTCCCAAACCTTCCAGAACATTGCGGAAGCTGCTAGAAGTTGTTAGAATGTTATAAAGCCTTTGGCAACGTTCCAAACCTTCCAAACATTGCTTAGGAAGTTGTTAGAATTGTTATAAAGAAGCCTTTGGCAACGTTTCCCAAACCTTCCAGAACAGTTGCAGAAGCTTCTAGAAGTTGTTAGAATGTTATAAAGCCTTTGGCAACGTTCCCAAACCTTCCAGAACATTGCAGAAGCTTCTAGAAGTTGTTAGAATGTTATAAAGCCTTTGGCAACGTTCCCAAACCTTCCAGAACATTGCAGAAGCTTCTAGAAGTTGTTAGAATGTTATAAAGCCTTTGGCAACGTTCCCAAACCTTCCAGAACTTTGCAGAAGCTTCTAGAAGTTGTTAGAATGTTATAAAGCCTTTGGCAACGTTCCCAAACCTTCCAGAACTTTGCAGAAGCTTCTAGAACTTGTTAGAATGTTATAAAGCCTTTGGCAACGTTCCCAAACCTTCCAGAACATTGCAGAAGCTTCTAGAAGTTGTTAGAATGTTATAAAGCCTTTGGCAACGTTCCCAAACCTTCCAGAACATTGCAGAAGCTTCTAGAAGTTGTTAGAATGTTATAAAGCTAGAAGTTGTTCTAGAATGTTATAAAGCCTTTGGCAACGTTCTAAAACCTTCCAGAACTTTGCAGAAGCTTCTAGAACTTGTCAGAATGTTATAAGGTTTTTGGCAACGTTCCCAAAGCTTCCAGAACTTTGCAAAAGCTTCTAGAAGTTGTTAGAATGTTATAAAGCCTTTGGCAACGTTCCCAAACCTTCCAGAACATTGCAGAAGCTTCTAGAAGTTGTTAGAATGTTATAAAGCCTTTGGCAACGTTCCCAAACCTTCCAGAACGTTGCAGAAGCTTCTAGAAGTTGTCAGAATGTTATAAAGCCTTTGGCAACGTTCCCAAACCTTCCAGAACTTTGCAAAAGCTTCTAGAACTTGTTAGAATGTTATAAAGCCTTTGGCAGTTCCCAAAGCTTCCAGAACATTTGCAGAAGCTTCTAAAGTTGTTAGAATGTTATAAAGCCTTTGGCAACGTTCCCAAACCTTCCAGAACATTGCAGAAGCTTCTAGAAGTTGTTAGAATGTTATAAAGCCTTTTGCAACGTTCCCAAACCTTCCAGAACGTTGCAGAAGCTTCTAGAAGTTGTCAGAATGTTATAAAAAGCCTTTGCAACGTTCCCAAACCTTCCAGAACGTTGCAGAAGCTTCTAGAAGTTGTTAGAATGTTATAAAGCCTTTGGCAACGTTCCCAAACCTTCCAGAACATTGCAGAAGCTTCTAGAAGTTGTTAGAATGTTATAAAGCCTTTGGCAACGTTCCCAAACCTTCCAGAACTTTGCAGAAGCTTCTAGAACTTGTCACTTGTGTAAGTGTCCTACCTTCCTGGATGTAATGGTGACAAGGAAACCTTAATGAAATACTGCTTGCACGGTGTATCGAAAACCAACACTACAGGGATTGTTATCTCAATAGTGGCCATCAGAATTAGAAAAGGAGCTTAAACATCTGGAATGGGTTTTCGGATGGAACTTCTCACGAATTTGAACTTAGTTTATATATCAGACTATGAAATTTCTTTATTACATTACCATCTTTGGTACTCTATCACTCCCATCTTTTTTACTCTAGCTTCTTTTATTTCCAATTTTTGACCTTAAGAAAATTCAGTTGAAACCGATTTATAATAACGATGATACAGGGTGGGTACTTTATAATGAATTACCCTGTACACAGTCGTACGTGTGGCTATATTGAAAGTAATAAGAATCATGTGCATATTTCAAATAGAACGCCCTCTATATGGTTTTGGATTGTAAGCCAAATTCTTGACATATTTGAACCCCGAAAACGTTGCTTGATATGCAAAAATAGAAATTAGTAAACGTAAAATTTTAAATATCTCAGATACTCTGTGCGTCAGAAACGAATACAGATATGACATTATACGTGTGGATTATATGTCTACAATTCAGTATTTAAAATAAACAACCCTTACTTCATTACACTGGCTTCATAAAATAGCGTTAAAATAAAAAGAAAAATGACTGTCAAAACAATATTAAATTAAATCCCGGACATACACGCGCGCTTATCCTGATAGGTCCCGTTTTCACTTATCCCAAAACCAAAAACAATCCACCACGCACCGGGCGAGGAGCACGTTCCAGGATGAGCGGATTTCGAGGGGGATGGCGGGCGGAAAAGGGACAGGAGGTCGGGTCCGCCCCGCC
Source organism: Ips nitidus (assembly GCA_018691245.2). Taxonomy (NCBI): domain Eukaryota; kingdom Metazoa; phylum Arthropoda; class Insecta; order Coleoptera; family Curculionidae; genus Ips; species Ips nitidus. Next base: position 2,743,796 of record CM042801.1, on the reverse strand, counting down.
CCTTAGGAACAGCCACTTGCGATATCGTTTCCTGCCATTCCTGTTGGCGGCGCGCCGTATTCCAGGACCTACATTTCCTGGACCGTTTTCCTGCCCGGTGTCGATCTGTCAGAAAAAGACACAACAAACGAAGAAAAGACATTCCTTAGAGAGGAAAAATTTGCGTGCGCCCTTATGACTGGTAATTAGTGGTTCGGACTTTTGTTTTAGTGTTCTTCTAGTGACATGACTTAATTAAGAAGGTAAGTTGATAGTTTTTACAACAGTTGCATCAGCAACAAAAGCTAAAAATAATGAAAAATAATAGCGTAAAACGGCGACATAATGAGATGAGGGAGCTCTTCCTGTTCTTCCTTAATTGAAACGGAAACGGCCAATCGCGGATTCGGACGCGACCAAATCGACGACGGCCTCCTCAAGTCGCGATTAGTTTTTTTTTTGTCGTTACGACACGCGCCCGTTTCCAGTTTAAATCCCGGAAAATGTCCCGATTTGAGCCTTACGTGTGTAGTTTTAATGAAGTGTAATTGGTGCCAACCACATCAAACATAGAGCAGTGTAAATAGGGCTTCAATTACCATGAGGTAATCGTGCATGTATTCAAAAAGTATCCTTATTGGGATAACGCGTTTCTGATGATTGTACTTTCTAGTGTCCAACCAAAAAGTGCTTTAATCTAAAAATTGACAGCTGGGATTTTCAAAGTTGAATATATCCACAATTTTGCGACTTCCAGAGGGTGTAAGCCCCTCAAAATATAGCTTTTTCAGTTTTCTTTCTTCACTGGATTCAATTCTGAACAGTTTGCCTCTTTCTTTTTTTCGTTTTTAAAATATCTCACAAACCAAGTTTTAGGCCTGCTTGGAAACTGAGGTTGGAATTTCCAGTATCGTATAAGAGTCAAAATGGCTTCAAATATTTGGCTTTAAAAAAAATTCCATGTGATTTTTTTTAAAACATTTATTTAATTAAAAACTAAGTTTAATGAACATTTGTTCAGATATTTCTAAAGCTTTTAGGGTCGATTTCTTAAGTTTAATCTGGAGTTTAATATTGGGGTTTATCTATCTATTGACTAGATGTATCTAATACTCTATTATCCTGTATTGTAGGTGGGTGCATTAATTTATTATTTTCTATGTTTTCAATCTACAATTGCATAGTTTTTGACAACAATTTATTCCCAAGCACTTCCTGTCAGAACATTTATGTTTCACCTATACGTTATGAATACATAATACCTTGGAAACGGTGTAGATTATAGTGTTCAAAACAACCTGAGGGCATTAATATAACGCCCTGAAACCTTTTGTAATATTAGCAATGGCATTTTTATTCTTTTATGCCATAAAAACTACGTATTATCTACATTAGGATGCTCTTGACTTTTTAGGTAATAAACTTTCGTTAGCTTTTATATTTTCTAAAATTTCTAGACTAAGACTATCAAAGTCACAACATACCGGTAAAGGTATACCTTACTTTTCAATGCCAGAAACAGTAAATAATTGCTCGCAATTTTTTAAAAAATCCTGCCAACTAAGACGACAACCTGGATATTTTTGGAATTTTTAGGCAAAAGTGCACCACTCGTCGTAAAATGTACGAAAGTTCCTGCTCCTACCAGGGGGCATTAGAGCTGAAAAGGTCCGCGACATCTTCGTGTCCTTTGGGTATCAAAACCGAAGAGTTTGGCAGCCCTTCTGATTGGCCCGCGTACCGATTTTGCAACCCTAGCACCTTTGAGCAGCTCAAACAAAGCGTAGAAAAAGCCAAAGCTGCCCTACAGGTATGTTTGTACCGGGTGACCCAATAAGACCTCGACCATATCTCATAATCTCAATATTTCAGGTTAGGAACGAGAATTTGAAAAACGGTTTTCACTGGCCTATTTAGACGTTATTTGGCTACTTTTTCATAAAGAAAAAGTCATATTATTCCATTTGTTTTTTTAATTTTTTTTGGAATTTGAATCATGGTGTCAAAAGTAGCCCCCTGGCGCAGAAAGATTCAACTAAATTAACTATATTTTGGTTGATTCTTATTGCCCAAGAAATGCTCTTTTCAACAATATCGAATTTGTTAAAATTGGTCAAACCGTTAAGAAGTTAATGCAGGTTATTGCAAAAACAATTGAACACCCCACGCCATCTTTGTTTTTGAAATAACAGAAATTTGTTTTTTACGAAAATGATAGATAAATTGGTTTGCTTTAAAAATGAGGAAAAAAAACTCTAGTTTATTGTGCAAAATTTATAGAAAATGCAATTTAAAAATTTAAGATGGCAGTTACGGCCTCTGGTGGTCATTTTTAGAAAATATTTTCCAGCTATTCTTCATGACCGATTTACCTAAAAAATGTTTACCCCAAAATCATACGACGAACGGTTCCCGAGATATGGTCGAGGAACAGTTTTATTGGGTTGGGTACAGTCAAAACATCGTCTACAGGTGTGGTAAATCCAAAAGCGACCATAGGAAAACCGTGTAACGGACAGAGAAACGTAGGTAATTGCATGCGCGGGAGAAAGACAGAAAACGAAAAAAATATCAAGTAGGCCATATTTTTAGCGCGCTGTTGCCAAACGCCGTAAGTAAGTTTGTCGAGGCTATTGAATACTTACGGCGTTTGACAACAGCGCGCTAAAAATATGGCCTACTTGATATTTTTTTTGTTTTCTGTCTTTCTCCCGCGCATGCAATTACCTACGTTTCTCTGTCCGTTACACTGTTTTCCTATGGTCGCTTTTGGATTTACCACACCTGTATACGACTATCAAAAAAAAAAACAATCAATTTCAGGATAGGACGTCGTTTTTTGGAAACGCTAGCGCGTTCAGCGACCTCTACAACGTTTCGTCGACTGGACGAAACCATCACCAGGACAATCCTCTGCGTGACAACAACGAAACGGACATTAAACGAGGTAAATTTCTCCTTTCAGTAATTATTATTCCGCTTCTTTGCTATCGACAAAAAAAATCATCCCCTCGGTCTCCCAATTAACTAATTTTTAAGAGGTCGCCCATTAAGGGATCAAATAAAAGAAACCCCGACGACCAGAAAAAAAACGGGAAAAAAAAGAAAACAAAGGAACAAAGAAACCGACAGTGGAGGGTTGGGGAAGAAAAGTGCGGGTGGTGGCGCTGCCGTCGTGGCGGACGCAAGTTCGAACTTGCCCCCCCGCCCATTATCGTATAACGCGAGGATGAAAAGATATATAAAGAGAGATAATAAAAATTTGGGTGCATTGTGCGCGCCCCCGAAAGGGGGGCAACGCTAGTTCATATTTTATATTGCATTTTGGGGTGGGGAGGGGTTACCCACAAAAACTTGGAAATATGGATCTTGGAAACTTTATTTGAAGGCGTTTTTGTGGTAGGACTGGTAAAAGTAGTCTGTCACCACTATTCCCGCCATATTGGAATTTTTGACAAGCACCTTCTAGGCTTTCTAGTATAGTAGGCGGTGTTTGGTGGCATAGTGACACTGTCATATTGTTTATTATGTTAGGTTAGGACCTGGTTTGCCGTTTTTAGTTCAAATGGCGCTGCTTTTCTTAACTTGAAACGCCAAATAGTAAGTCCATTTATGTGTGTAAATTACAGCACCGTTCGAAGTGTGATTGGTCAAAAAACAGCAATAAAATTGTTAAATATTTAGTTTTAGAACCGTTTAAAATCATTCGTGACGCCAACCGACAGTTTTATGACAATTGACAGGTAAGACACGAAAAACCACAAAGCTGCACATGTGGACTTAAAAAAAGCATTATTGTAGCAACTTAACTATATTTTTTGGCAATGCTACTGAAAAATAATCTGAGGGATAGGGGGGGATCGTAAAATCCGGCAAGTCACCATCGGATCGGTAGGTGGGCGACGATAAGCGTCGAGCCGGGTGTTGATAAAAGCCCGTTAAAAGGCCGCCGGGGGAGTCATAAGTGACGATACGCCAACGACGGTCGGTTATTTATTATCCCGCGTTTAGCGAGCGGGGAGTCACTCCCCCTTTTCGCCCCTAACACAACAACCCCATCCCCGCCGAAAACCGTATGCCAGAGACCTGTTTTTTTTTTCTGTTTCGTAAGTGAATCGGCGATTTTTCGGCCCTTCTGACTAGTTTCAAGCATCGTTTAACTTTCAAACGCTTTGATTTTGATTGAGGAGCCCACTAATGTGAACGATCAGATAACACTGTTTTTGATTGTTGAAAGATCATTAATTTTTCCTCATTTAAGTAAGCCTTAATCAAGCTATTAGAAGATTACTTAATTGATTTAGAACACTCTGTGTATAAGTTTTGACGTAATTAATCATTTTAATAGAACACCGAATTAAAAATAAACAATATCCTTGTAGCACTTTCATTCATAGTTTGACAAATAAGCGCAAGCAGTTAAGCAGCAAGAAATGAATCATTCGTGCATCGTCGGCTGCCTGTTTCACCCATTCGTGAGTTTTCGAATTGTCATTTGTCAAGTATCCGATCTTTTCTGGTTTTCACTTGGCTTACTTGCAGCTACTATGATAGAATAGTCATCAACAAAATCCATTTTCCGTAAAATTCAACAAACATTCAATGAATAGAATAGAAATAAAAAATTCTAACCAAATTTATATTGTAAACAAAAAAATTAACTGTCAAATAATCTGTAGTCTGTCAGTTTACTAACGTCGAAGCGTCGAACTGCGAATTTGTGGCCGGGAAGCATCAAAATAAGCCACTCTTGTAATTCTCAACACAAACAGTTTATTACTGAACTACAAGTACAAAAATGAAAGAAATTCGTATTTACAAAGAGAAATCATTCCGATGATTATTGATTTAAATTGTGGGTCGAAAACGAGTCGGTCCCCTCACTTTCTTTCTGTCAACTCTCTTGACGCTTGACGTCCAGGGTCTGTCTGCTGTCGTCTGCCGACGAGGTCAGCGGTGTTGCCAATGTGACCAGCTGATCTAAGGTGGATGGCAATTCGCCACAAATTGTAACATTTGTGGTAGGTTACTTCTTACTACTACTGCTTGCAAGTGATGAAACCTAACTTTTTTGCTATTTAAGCTAGAGCGTGCATCTCAACGTCATTTTATGCTAAAATTTCCTGGAAAACACGCTAGTGCAATCGGTTTGACGATATCTCCAAAACTGACAGAGTTAACCACGTTTTGCAAAAAAACTCGAGCTGTGTGAGAGGTACGTGAAATCTGACTGAGTATTTGGATTCAGCGACCCCAAATTAGTCGAAAACGAGTGGTCACTCAGGGGGTCCAAGTTAAAAAATAACAAAATTACAGTTTGTGCGACGTTGCCAAACGAGAAACCTAACTTTTTTGCTATTTAAGCTCGAGCGTGCATCTCAACGTCATTTTATGCTAAAATTTCCTGGAAAACACGCTAGTGCAATCGGTTTGACGATATCTCCAAAACTGACAGAGTTAACCATGTTTTAGCAAAAAGCTCGAGCTGTGTGAGAGGTACGTGAAATCTGACTGAGGATTTGGATTCAGCGACCCCAAATTAGTCGAAAACGAGTGGTCACTCAAAGGGTCCAAGTTAAAAAATAACAAAATTACAGTTTGTGCGACGTTGCCAAGCGAGCCTAACTTTTTGCTAATTAAGCTACGTTGCCTCCAAAACTGACAGAGTTACCATTTTATGCGAAAACGAGTGGTCACTCAAAGAAACGAGAAACCTAACTTGCTATTTAAGCTAGATAACTTTTTTGCTCGATGTGTGAGAGGTACGTGAAATCTGACTGCAGTTAGTCGAAAACGAGTCACTCAAAGGGTCCAAGTTAAAAAATAACATTTTATTCAAGCTAGAGCGTGCATCTCAACGTCATTTTATGCTAAAATTTCCGGAAAAAAACACGCTAGTGCAATCGGTTTGACGATATCTCCAAAACTGACAGAGTTAACCATGTTTTTGCAAAAAACTCGAGCTGTGTGAGAGGTACGTGAAATCTGACTGAGGATTTGGATTCAGCGACCCCAAATTAGTCGAAAACGAGTGGTCACTCAGGGGGTCCAAGTTAAAAAATAACAAAATTACAGTTTGTGCGACGTTGCCAAGCGATGAAACCTAACTTTTTTGCTATTTAAGCTAGAGCGTGCATCTCAACGTCATTTTATGCTAAAATTTCCTGGAAAACACGCTAGTGCAATCGGTTTGACGATATCTCCAAAACTGACAGAGTTAACCATGTTTTTGCAAAAAACTCGAGCTGTGTGAGAGGTACGTGAAATCTGACTGAGGATTTGGATTCAGCGACCCCAAATTAGTCGAAAACGAGTGGTCACTCAAGGGGTCCAAGTTAAAAAATAACAAAATTCCAGTGCGACGTTGCCAAGCGAGAAACCTAACTTTTTTGCTATTTAAGCTAGAGCGTGCATCTCAACGTCATTTTATGCTAAAATTTCCTGGAAAACACGCTAGTGCAATCGGTTTGACGATATCTCCAAAACTGACAGAGTTAACCATGTTTTAGCAAAAAGCTCGAACTGTGTGAGAGGTGCGTGAAATCTGACTGAGGATTTGGATTCAGCGACCCCAAATTAGTCGAAAACGAGTGGTCACTCAAAGGGCCCAAGTTAAAAAATAACAAAATTCCAGTGCGACGTTGCCAAGCGTGAAACCTAACTTTTTTGCTATTCAAGCTAGAGCGTGCATCTCAACGTCATTTTATGCTAAAATTTCCTGGAAAACACGCTAGTGCAGTCGGTTTGACGATATCTCCAAAACTGACAGAGTTAACCACGTTTTTGCAAAAAACTCGAGCTGTGTGAGAGGTACGTGAAATCTGACTGAGGATTTGAATTCAGCGACCCCAAATTAGTCGAAAACGAGTGGTCACTCAAAGGGCCCAAGTTAAAAAATAACAAAATTCCAGTGCGACGTTGCCAAGCGAGAAACCTAACTTTTTTGCTATTCAAGCTAGAGCGTGCATCTCAACGTCATTTTATGCTAAAATTTCCTGGAAAACACGCTAGTGCAATCGGTTTGACGATATCTCCAAAACTGACAGAGTTAACTATGTTTTAGCAAAAAGCTCGAACTGTGTGAGAGGTGCGTGAAATCTGACTGAGTATTTGGATTCAGCGACCCCAAATTAGTCGAAAACGAGTGGTCACTCAAAGGGCCCAAGTTAAAAAATAACAAAATTCCAGTGCGACGTTGCCAAGCGAGAAACCTAACTTTTTTGCTATTTAAGCTAGAGCGTGCATCTCAACGTCATTTTATGCTAAAATTTCCTGGAAAACACGCTAGTGCAATCGGTTTGACGATATCTTCAAAACTGACAGAGTTAACCACGCTTACATTGATTTTTCTCTCTCTCTAGTGGGTAGTTTGTGAGTGGTAAAAAAAACAGCTTTCAGCTTGTTGCTTTTTCTTACAATCACAAACTACAAACAGTGCTGTTACTAGAAAAAAAACCTAAAAATCACCTTCTAATCCCTGACTTTATTACCACTAAAGCTAATCGTAATAAAACACTTCGCGTCCATTTTGCATTTGTACCGGTCTGGAATTGGTAGTCAAAGTACCACAATGACACCCACCCAACTTCCTGAATTTATTCACTTGTCTGCTGCTAATCAGTAAAGGTTCGGGCTGGACGATCCACTTAACTCCCTCGGTGCAAGGGGGAAAGTCAGAGAACCCTCGTAGAAAAAGTAGTTCTTAGAGAACACCGGAGTGAGTAATTTCAAAGGAAAGGGACAAATAAGAGCACAACTGGAGGGAACTTGCACCAGTTTCAAAGCTTGCACGATGGGTTCCAGATAGGGATTATCGACAGGGGTCACTTGGAAAAAATAACTGACCATTAGCAATTGTCCACATCTGGCGGCCTCCAACAGTTCACAACGTGGATTTTCTGCGTTTTTCATAAAGGCAGTTTGCATTTCCACAGCGAATTTTTTGGTGTCCACCATGTGTTCGGAGCCTTCGTTGTCGGTGGGGCCCCAACGAAACCGTAAATTCAGAAAATTGTACGTGTCCTCCTCTAGAGGACCTCCTGTTAGGTAGGGGCGTCTCGGGCCGTTCCATTTGGCGTAAAGCACGGCGTTCAAACCGCTATTGTAGATTTTCATTTCGGATGGTGGTTGGTGGAACTCTTCAGAAAACCTTAAAACGTTAAGCTCAGAAAGGGCCCCCATGGCACTGCACGTTACCAGATTAATGGGCGACTGCTTCTGACCTTTGGCCTCTTCGAAGTGATTGGACCAGGAATTAGGCCCGTTGGGCCCGTCGTAACCATAGTTGATGATTCTGGTTGTACTTTGGTTACCCAGCTTGCCAAAAGCGTCACTAAGGTAGAAAATGCTGATCACGCACGCGGCCACCACCAGATAACTGTAGAAACCCACTTCGTCGGGTAGATAATCCATGACAAAAATTTAACTGGAAATTGACTTTGGTTTTCAACATTTGTGACATCTCACTTATCAGGTGTTGGAGGTGTAAATAAGTGCAACGATGCCAGAGTTCAAGAAACCAACCAAAATTACTACCAAAAAGGAAGCCCATAATATAAAGGCGTATAAATATAGAGTATTGGAATTATTCTCCCCCGCGAAGCTATGAATAATAAAACCGGTCGTAAACCGTAATAAATACTAGAGGGGATCATCGGGGTGGGTCGAAGATCAAATCGGGGGATGATCCCGAACCTTGCCATGTTTCTACCCTTAAAAACAAACGAGCGTCAGCGGCGTATCGACAGCGATTTTAACCTATTTTCATATTTCTGAATCGATTTAACTACTACTACCTTAATTTTTAACCATTGTTCAGTAAATTGTGAGTTACTTAAGGCCTCACTGCAAGTAATTTTGAAAACCAATTACATTGGCAAAACATTTAAATAAACAAAATATGCTAAAATAAACGGACACAACTCCATTTTGGTAAAACTGATGTAAAAGGGGTAATTTTCGAGTCGGAAAATTTCCTTTTTTGGAAATTTACCGGAAAGTTACTTCATGCCTAAATGAAAATTTTCCTTAATAGGGAAAACAACCTGTCAACCTTGTCATTGTTATTATCAAACTTATCATGCATTTTAATGAGATCATTTAAGACGGCTATTTGCACCGTCGTACTTTAAGCTAAGTTAAGTGTGGTTTAGAGTGTGACTTTTTTCACCTGTACTGTCACAGTCTGACACACACTTAAATTAAGCTCGGCTTACAAAACGACGGTGCAAACGGGAGTAAATGATTAAAAGTACATTAAACTTTATTTAAATTGATATTGGATTGTTGTACAATTAATTAAAAAACTAATTATTTTTGAATTTTCAGATTTTCCAATTTTTTCCGGAAACTTTCTGAAAAATGTTGTATAATCTAACCTAACCTAACCTAACCCAACCTCAACACTTTTTAAAATAATATGAATTTTGAAAAAAATATTATTTATAAATTTATCCCTTCTGGACAACACATTCCCGGTATAAAAGCTTTAATCTTTCGGTAGCGTGACATTTCTACTATACAGGGTGATCAAAAGACAATTTCAGGGGCTACAAATTGGTATATTGAGCCACCCTGTAACTGTCAAAATAGCAGAGTTATATGGGTTTTAATAGTAAATAACTGTCACTGTAAAAGACAAGAGCTACAAATTGGTGTTAAAATAGCAGAGTTACAAAAAACTGTTAAAATCAAACAACTCAGTTTTAATAGTAAATAACTCACTTATTCGACGTTTTAGGTAAAAACGTTATACCGGGTGGTCAAAAGAGAATTTCAAGAGCTACAAATTGGTATATTGAACCACCCTGTAACTGTCAAAATAACCCAGTTATTGACAATACAATGGAGTAGTTTACAGGGTGGTTCAATGAATTTTTAACATCCTTGTAACTTTATTTAATTTACTTTATTCCTAGATAATCCATCAGTATACAGGGTGTCCCAAATTTGAGCAACAAACCAAACTTATTTGAATCGAAACGATTTTTGGAATCTACGTCAAATTCTAGGCCTACTTGATGTAAAATGTTTGTATTGATATTCAATTGTTTTTGCTCTAGCAGCCTACTTTGACCACCATCCTCGAAAGCAGAAATTCCCAATTTGAGGGAAATTTTGGTGCACTTTTCCAGAAAATCGTCCATAACTCGCTTATTTGAAACACCCTGTATAAACACACCGTATAACAAAATGAAGCTAATGAACAACGGAGCTATCACGTGACGTTGAGCGGGCACGGCTATGTCGTCTCGTTTAGCCGCCAGAGGGCGTCAAAGTTGACTCTCGTTTTTTGCTCAATATCTCAGGAACGTTTCAGGTTAGAGGTCTGAAATTAAAAACTACAATTGTCAAGAAATTTCAAGTTAACATTTTTTATTTTCAAAATTAACCTCAACTGCCTAAATAGCCTTCCAGTTAATAGTACAAAAATGTAAAAAACAGATTATTTTTGAATTTTCAGATTTTCCAATTTTTCCGGAAAATTACCGAAAATTTTCTGGAAAAATTTTCATAAATTTAATTTTCCGGAAATTTTACATCCCTGGTGGATACTGCACTCAGTGCACTCTCTCCCATTATGCACTACTACCAGAGAGAGAGAAACAAATTATGTGTACTTGTCAATACTGTGTCAAGATGTACGACAACCACTAAGGATGTGCTAAAGAGGATACAGTTTGTTAGAGATGGGCGTTCGAATAATTAGGATTTCAATTTTTAAAACTAGTGCAATATACTTGCAAAATCTTGAAATAACACTAAGTTAAGCAGTTTTGTTAAGTTGGGAACTTCCAAATTGTACGGAAGAAACTGTTATCGAGCAAATCGCTTCAAATTCTTGACAGGCGGGTTTCGTCTGTCGAACGATTAAGCTATTGACGTTTCAAGTTAAGATCGCAGCACCAGTTGAACTAAAATCGGGCAACCCGTTCCTAACCTAACATTATAAATGTCACTGTCAAAATCAATGTAAACAAAGGGAGAAATGACAGCTGGAATGCCCGAAACTGTTTTCATAACTGATCACCAGAGGGAGTATTTCTTATATTGAATGATTGTTTAGGTTAGAAATTAAAAATTGTGTGTACGTCACTGGAGGGCGCCCCAATCCGACACGCCCCGCCGGTTAGCGGGTGCCACTAATTGATATACGGGCCGAGCTCGTCACGCCGCCGCTCCGACCCTGACAGTTCTTTGTTGGCGAGAAAATGGATTTCCATTGGATGTATCACGTGATTTATCGCGATCCCACGTCGAACTGTCCATTTCGGATGATATGTGTCGATCGGTACGGCCCAGGCTCGCTTTTGTTTTTTCCTCTTCTTTTTTTTTTTTCGGGGCTTGGTTAGTGGCGATAACACAAATTGACTTTTACGTCACCAATTCAAACTTTGAACTGTTCAAAGTAACTTATTTCCAGGATTGTTGTCAGTAATTATTATTACTGTATTATATGGGAGGGGGACAGTATAACCAAGTAAACCCAAATAGAAATCATCCAGGCGTGATAGATTAATGGATTCCCACAGTAAAAAGGGGGGGAAATCGTAGTCCCCGTCCCGGATTCCGCAACGTAAGATGGCAACCCCGGGGAACGGTTCCGGAACGTTGTCATGGCAACACCCGGTCGGAATCTTATTGGCAGGAGCGTCGGAACGCCGCGGTCGCCATGCCACCGTGACTAAATTTTACGCGCCGCGGTTTGATGACAATTTTTACTAAAAGTTTATAAAATATTGTTTCGCCATCTAGAATTGCAAAAAATAACTAACCAACAATCAATATAGGTTATGATAACGGACGGCGTCCTCGTTGTTCAAATTGATAGTGACGCGCATCCGGCCTCTAATTGACGTGTGCGAAGTGATTGATGCTTCACTTCCGGCCGCCATGTTGGATTGGCCCGCTTAATTGTGCCCCTTATCGCGGCCGCCCTCTATCCCGGATTTCTCCGGGATGCGATTGTTTTCGCATCGGCTGCTATGATTGGTCGACGATTGATTTTCCCAATCACTACCGTTCTATAGATTATCCAAGTTTAGATAATATGATGACTGAGAGATTGTGTAAAGAGCTGAAAATGCACCAAGGAAAGTTCCAAAAGGTCAATTACAATAAATAAAAAAATATAGCAGGAAGGAGCAATAGCAATCAAAGAGGGGGACAAAAATCGTTCAGTATGGCGGCCGTTAACTGTCAGAAAATCAGTGACGATAATCAATCTGCTGTTGCCCACTAATCACAAATCCACTCGTCAATAATAATTCAACTAATTTAAGTATGCAAAAATTAACCGAAAAGCAAAACAAACAAAAACAACAAATCTTTGCGGTTTTTAGCTAACTTCACATACCAGCAAATATAAACAAAACTGTTTTACGACTAACTTCGGAAGTTTCATTCAATTGCGCAGTAGGCGAATGTGGAGGACAAAGATGGCGACTTCCCTCTCGGTCGTTTAATGCACAAACGGGGTATTTGCTACCTCCTGATACTTGTTCTTTGTACTCGAAGGTATTAACAATAAAATGACACTCAAATTTAGACCAAACACCGCCTTCTTTACAAGAAAGCCTAGAATGTCATTTTAATGGCGGCGTTATCGGATTTTTTTTTGTACACAAACCTATGGAGATGCAGTAGAAAATATGTTTTTTTTTATTTTTTCGTGTAGTTGATTAGAAGTTGTGAGTGAAAAATCAAAGAACTCTTCATTCCTGATCCAGATATGTATAGATATGGCTTTTTATATCCAATAAAGTCCAGCCAAAGCAAGTTTGGTTAGAACCCTTTGTCTTGGAAAGTAGGAACAAACTAATGTAAAAACTGCTCAATCAAAGAAAATTTGGAAATCCTTGAATCTAGGTAAGCAAAACTGGTAAATGGGTTTTATATTATTACCAAGACCTTTCTTTTAAAATGTAAATGTGCCAATAGAACTTCTAAAAGCTGTCCTGTTTCTTCAGAGTAAACCTTTGTTGCTCTCAAAATGCAGGCGGCCTCAAAATGTAACTCACATACAGTATGTAAGAGGCAATAAGTTTACTGAATGAGAAAGCATATTGTACTTACCACTGAGTATTGTGTTGGAGTAAAATCATTCCAGTTCAAAGCTTTCAACCACTGTTGGGTTCGAGCAGGGTCTTTTGGAAAGGAAAGGACACTTTTGGGCCTTTCTCCAAATTGCTTTTACAATTTGGCAAACAACAAGTGTGACGGCATATTGTAGAGGCAATAGAATTTAAGTTAAAAAACCAACAACAAATTATAGAACAATGAAGGAACAATAACAATAGTGATAACACAATAAAATGAACACAAACTACACTTTCACTAGAACAACAAACATATAAACAACAATATATAATAGCAAACAAAAATTACTTTGGCAAGTAATCCCAAGTCTTGACTTTAAACTTTAAAAATTAATTTAATCATCCAAAAACTCAATTTCCACAATACAAACAAATGCAAACTGTCAATCCCATATTTCGGCCATATTGGAATTTTTGGCATGCACCTTCTTGGCTTTCTTGTACAGAGGGCGGTGGACCAAACCAAAAGCCGTCACTGAATTCTTTTTGACAGATTTTAGGCTTTTTTTCGTCAGTGTTAACCTGATTTTTTAGCTGTACAGCATCAGAGATCTCATTTTGTCAGAATAAGTTAAAACGAAACAGACAGTTTAGACGCTAATATCAATTTTCATCCTGTTTAGCTTGCCTTAAAATAGCTTCCGATTTGATTTTATGACAGATACACAAAAATTATAATCCTTGAGTTATCGTTCAAAAGACCGAACGCACCCCCAACCCTCAGGGAGCACTTAATGGTGTACGGATCATGCCCTAATTCGTTAAATGGCCCGAAACATATGCCGTTCGTGTAACGATTTAGATGTCACGTCATCCAGAAGTTTCGGGACGATTGTTATTGTAATTCCTAATTGAAGATTTGGATGATAAGGGGGCGGTGGCGAGAGGTTGAAGGGGACGTGAGAATTTTCATCATTTACTAGATCCAGTTTTCGCATAGACAAATAATGAATCTCTAACTGAATATGTTATTGCTGGACAATTCAATGTAAGGTTATTCAGAATAGTTCTTGTTGGTACTACCAAAATGTGACTTAACCTATCCTGACACATAAAACTAAATTGACTGACCAAAACCACATAATCCAATCAACCAATTTAATTGAAAACCCCGATCTACGATTAGCCAGAGCCTGACATCGTTATCGTTCTCTTATTACGCCAAGGGTGGTTAGGGGAGTGGGGAGTCCCGATCTAGAAGCGTTTAGTAGTTCGCAAGTTGTACACTAGAGGGTTGAGAATAATCTGATAACGGCCTTTATATTGCCCCGCGCTAACGACAACTTACCCGCTGACAGTGATTTAATGTGCTCCGAGATGGTTTTTGCGGGTATATCTTGCTTTGGGGCCGACCGGGTGTACGGAGGGGGGAAAGAACGAGAAAGGCACTTCCTGGAGGGAGTTTCTCTTACATGGGAATAGGGTAACTGATGCGTGTATCTACTGATTTTAATTTGTTATGCTCATTGTCAATGGTTAAAAAAAAAACGACCATCATACAATGCAAAGTTATGAGTGATTTTAAAATATCATTCAATGAAACTGTGGGACAGAAGAAAACCATTTCCCACAATCAAAATTGAGAGATGACAAAACGATCGAGTGCCCTATCACAACAATAATAATAAATCACACGATTCAATTCGGCGAAAATAAATAATCACCAGACCCTTGGGGCCGTTATTATCTCTTTCTGAAACTGGATAACGAATCGGTTAACATTATGTACAGACAATTAAATCGTGACGACAACAAATAATCATCATCATCCACCCCAAAGTGCAACGATAGCCGAGTTAAGGGTGGGCCAGCACAATTCCCACGGGTGCGACTCCCGGTGCGTGCCAACAACCACTAACCAAACAAAAACAGGCGAGCATCGCGCAATTTAACTGCATTGTTTGCTAATAGCCAAGTGAGCAATAATTTTTAGGGCTAATGTAAACTTGACTTTGCCACCGGAAACGTCTAAGGGAGATGGAGCGATTCTATTTTCATCTCAGTTACTCTCCTTTAGCTGAAATAGCATAAATTTGGTTTTTTTTTAGGGCTCAACATAGACAAAAGTCTGCAAACGCAAGTGTCCAGTCCTAAGTCCTACAACACTATCACGGAAACGCTCAGTAGATCTAAATGTGGTAAGTGTTTAGTTTTAGATCTCTAACCAGTTAAATGGACTCTTTAACTCTGAATTAATCATTCACGTGGCGGTTACGTCATCAAGTGCTCCGCCATATTGAAATTTACGCACGTCGTTTATTACAAGCTAGGCTATCCATCTTTTTAATCACCGTTTGGACCTCCTTTAAACCTCACAATATGTATCTTTCATTAAGCAATTATACATGAAAATGAGAAAACATAATTGTTTTGAAAAAAACATCCTAAGAATGTCACATGTTTTGCATACAATTTCGAAATCTGTATAATTCATCGGTCCGTTTATTACTGCAACCAACAATACACCAGGTTTACATCTGCTCGTGGAAGATGTGGCAACATAGGGCACAGTCCCAACTGACAGTCGGCTAAACATTTTGAGGTTAGGAATTTTAAAAAGTTGAAAAACCGCAAAAACTACAAACAGAAGAAATAAAAACTTAATTTAGGGTTGTTTAAGTTTATTAATTAGTGTTGTTATTGCGAGACCTTCGTAGAATTTAAGATTTTTCTTCAGCAAACTGGAAAACTTGCAACATTTGGTGGTAAACAAAGGCGGAAAGTTCCAATCAAACTTTGGCTAGAGAACAACAACATTCAATTTAAATTATCTGGAAAGAACATCACAGATAGGTGCATTCAAACGAGTCATTAACAGCCCAATACCAACGTTTCAAGAATTATTCCATATAATTTGCAAGAAAGGAAAGTGTGTATCCTGGGGACTATTAAATCCTAAAGCAGTGTTTTAACTTATAACAGAATTGTTGTGTTTTAAGAACTTGCTTCTTGGTTTTGTGATATAGATTGCTTATTTATTTGTGTAAATTTACCCAGCATTAAATACATATTAATTTGGTTTTGTTGTGTGATTTTCAATTTCAGTTCAATTTATTGTAAGAGCAGGTGAGAAAGAAATTACCTAATTTTATGATTGTTTATGAAGAAAACTAGACTTCTTAGATAAAAAAGAAACTTGAGTGTACTTTTTAAAGATTTTATTCGTATATTTCATAATGTGTAAATAATACAATTAAAATAGTAATTTAACCTACTATCTGATGGAAAAGTATTTAACAGTAGCACCATCTGTTTCTAGCCTTATAGTCAGAGAAGATACGGCAAAATTTATAAGGACTAATTCTGCAAAATAATGGCATTTGATCAAATTTATGTATTAAGTAACTTGTATCTTTCTAATATTACCTGAAACTTGTTTTTTCAACACTCTGCATATGGATTTTGACAACACCATTATAACCATAGCTTCAAACACCTTCTGTTTAGAGTCTTTTAGAGCAATTGATAATGGGACTTTTTACATTTGGACCCTTTCAAAGCATGATAAGCAAACTCCAGATTAGGCAAATAAAGGTACCTGAAACATAAGCTATTTAGTATTAGCAGCTCATTAATACCTCTACCAGAGTCCTTTTGATAGTATTAGGTAAATCACCTTGTCAGCTTCTGCTAAATACACCTTTACTCTATATCCATGTTTCTTCGAGAATCACTGGCTTGAATAAACTTGGTTTTTGTGGTGTTCTTGTAAAAACTCTTCTTGGGAGTAAGTAAATATATGGGCTGTTTCATTGTGACAGTGTTTTCTGTTAGAAAAGGCATCCTTTTCTGTTCCACAAACTCTAGTTCCTTCAGAATGTTTCACTGGGCCCCTTGATAGTTGTAAAGTGTATTAAGAAGGTGGCATTTTCAAAACTGACTACCGAAACACACACACATTATCTAGTTTCACACGTAGTATCGCAGTTAAAAACAAGTTAAATCAAAATACTCCTTAAAATATTGTAAAATTTACATCAAAAATAAAAAATGTCTCTTTGTTTACATTTTGTCAACAATGGCGGCCGATTTTCCGAGTCTTGTCGTCCTGATTCATTGCCGACGTGACTAGATGACGTCAAAATTCTCTATCGCGCTCGGAACGCATGTAATAGACAAGAAAGGCAAATGATGACGTAACCGCCACGGGAAGTTTAGATTCTTAAAACCTGCATTAGTTTTAAAATTGATGATTATAGTCAAGATAGCGCTGGAACAACCTATTGTGAATCATTAACAGTGTATCGTACAGAGTGGTCTAACAAATCTACTGCAAAACCCCAAAGTGTGGCAACATCGCAGGCCGAATCCAGGCTAGAAAGAAAACTTTCTTGCACTGAACCAGCATCAGGAAATCGATAGAGCACACACGTCCACCCTATAACGTTCCCTGTTTTGCTACAATTCAATTCCTGCTGCTCTTCGATTGACTGCTTTTTAGTGCGCTTAGCGGCAACTAGAGGGCGCCTCCAGGGTTGCACATTTCAATATCTTAAAAAAAGAGTGAAAAAACGTTGACAGTAATTGTTCTAGCGTATTTTTAAGTCTTTTGCGTGTCAGTCTCCGTTGCAACTGTATTCACCTTTATACAGTGTGTGTAATTGATCAGAGGGGGTTGGTAATTTGATACGACCTGTGTGAGAAGGGGGCCAATTAAACGCAACCCGCAGAAATGAAAACATCACCCGAGAGCCGTTCCCACAGGACCCAAAACAAAAGTACATCGAACACGTCGGAGACGTATGTCAATTGTCATCCACTCCATTGTCGGGGATAAAGAAGTGAACATCGGACGCGTGACTGGCGTGACGAAACTGGTGGGGGGTGGTGGAGGGATGATGATGATTAGACTATTATCTGTTCGAGAGGGGGTCGTTTGACTCTACCCGATTACCCGAGAGGGGGTGTTAATGGACCCGCGATTTACTTTTACAACACCCTGGGGCGCGGGGGTTGCAAACTTAAAAATCATTCTTAACATCACCTGATTAACCCTTAAAGGTGTTATATAAATACAGTGATTAGGGTTTGAGAATTTAAGACCCCGAAACGCCGACGAAGGGCCGCGACAATCGATGTGTTGCCAGGACGACGTTTCCGGCAACCGCGGCGCCCCCTTACCGGCTAAATGGGGAACCGGAGGCGAGTTGTGGCACTCCAAAGTGGAAGTCGTTAAATTGAGGAGATTGTCCGACTTCAAAGGGCCAGTGGAAGGAAATTGTCTGGAAGACCGTTTTTCCTACGGGAAATGGTCCGGGAAGGACGGTTTGCATTCTTCAAGGAAAATCTTTTATAAGTTTTAAACCAGTCTAATTAGAAGAATAATTAGTGAATATTTTTGACAATTTGGCAACACTTACTAGCATGATGGTGTTAACAAGAGAAGAGGTAGTTTACAAATGAAGTTCCACAGGATTTATACGGAAATACATTGACAGTCACATGTAAATTACGCCATGAATGAAGGTGTCAAGAGAATTATGGACACTGCTAGTGATTTAATAGTATTTAGTTAATTTGATTAACCAAAGTAACCTGTAATTAGAAAACCTCAAAATTAGGTTAGGGCTAAACTCTCAAACGAAAAAATCACAAACCAAACAATTGGGCAACATAACAGTGATGAGATGAATTAACGACCTTCAGAAGGAAGAGCAAAATTTACGCCTCTTAATAAGCTTTCGTCGTGGAGGCGGCGGTGCCACCCCGCCCCCTTCGTCAACCCCCCCGGCTCCTAAAGCTCATTTCCGGCATTCGCCGCCTGTGCTATATTAATTTTAAATTAAACCCGGATAGCGGCCCCACCGCCTTGGATAATCTGATGTGCGGGAATTTCTGCTTCCTAAACAGTAGCGTGGCAAGACAGTTTTTGCCACGAAAATTACCAATAATTTAGTTAAGGTTCTTACTTAATTGCTTTACCTCAATTTCGAAAGCTTTCAGGACAC
Organism: Ips nitidus; assembly: GCA_018691245.2. NCBI lineage: Eukaryota > Metazoa > Arthropoda > Insecta > Coleoptera > Curculionidae > Ips > Ips nitidus. Next base: position 2,724,772 of record CM042801.1, on the reverse strand, counting down.
CCTAATCCACTCCCAGGCCAGGAAATAAAAACATTTTTGAGGTGCAAAAACGCCAGTCAGGAAATCTGGTTACGTTGGTGTCTGATTGGTTTTCAATCGAGTTTGTCACCCCTTTCCCCTTACGCAGTCAATTTTCCATGGACTCAAATAGTGTGTGTGTGTGTGCGTGTAGCAACACGATGAAATAATAAAATAAACAAACGTGTCCGGGAACTGGTGGCGGCAAAAGTGGCCGAACATCGGAAGCGGGCCGGAGCCCCGGCGGATACCGCTGTCTCCGGGACACTTCCTCCCCGGAGCGGCGCCCAATTTCACCCGGAGCGGACGTTTTCCTTCTCCCCTGTCCCTCTGGCACTGAATACACAAAATTGTCCTTTATTTTAATACAAAGTTCCGTACTGGTACAATTATACAGGGCTGGACCGCCAAAAAAATTAAATTCTAGTCCTGACCTGATATGGGGTGGTAGGTTACCAGTAGGAGCGTACGATACACATAATAAAGTAACAAAGAGAGCCACTCGAGCGCAATAAGTGCAAAATATTAATGCCGGTGTCGTGGTAGAGTGGCTCCGGCACGTGCCAGGTCCGGTGCCCCTCCACGTGTCCGCACGTGACCCCCTCCCGCCACCAAGGCACGGGAAAACTTGACCCCCCCGTCGAGATTTTTATCGGATTTGTTTATCACGTTTTGATTAGCCCTTTCTCGGATTTTTTACGCGTGACGTCACGGTTTTTTTTATTATCAAAAATGTTAGAAATCCATTTTCTAACCTGAATTATTTAAATGTTAGGCATTGGAAAAAAGAGTCTACGCCACTGACAATATAGTCCTGATTGAGGTTATCAAGTCATAGGTAAAGTTGTAATAAATGCACCATTTTGGCATACACCGAATTTCAAACACAATTGTTATGACGTCACTAGTTCCAATATTTTAAAGTGCTTTTTTTCTACTTATTTCACCTAATTTAAGGTCCTTTGATATAAATATGCCCTTTGCTGTGCATTGAAACCCTCCTGGAGCAAAATAAAAAATTGCCAAAATTGCACTTTTTGTAAAAATAGCATATTTTTTGACACACGTTGCTTTGACCCTAAATTACTCCCTTACTTGACAAGCTACGTCAAAATGTCATAGAAAACAAAAGATAAAGCAGATTTCAAGCTTTCTAAAAATATCCCCCCATGAGTTGATTGATAACACCGTTTGGCCGCTAGAGGGCGTCAAATTTCCTTTACCATATCACATATTATACTGTAAATACTTTTTAGTCAGATTTCATGTAAATCTTAATCCGGACGAGTTCCTGGCAAAGAAATGGTTGAAATGTTAAATTTTAAGTCTAACTCTGTTAGTTTTTGAGATATCAAAAAACCGACTGCACCAGCGTCTTTTCCGGGAAATTTTAACATAAAATGACACCGAGACGTCAACTGTAACTTGACAAATAAAAAAGTTGTATTTTTTTACGGTTCCATGCCGCCATTTTGAATTTTCTGTCAAAATATTGACTTGCACCTCATTCTGAAGGAAATTTCACGTAGTTTCAAGAAATGACAGACAAAATGGCGTCACAGGCCGCCATTTTGAATTTTCTGCAAAAAAATTGACTTGCACCTCATTTTAAAGGAAATTTCATGTAGTTTCAAGAAATGACAGACAAAAGGGCGTCGTAGACCGCCATTTTGAATTTTCTGTCAAAATATTGACTTGCATCTCATTTTAAAGGAAATTTCATGTAGTTTCAAGAAATGACAGACAAAATGACGTCGCAGGGCGCCATTTTGAATTTTCTGTCAAAATATTGACGTACCTTATTTTAAAGGAAATATTGCGAGGTTTCAAGAAATGACAGACAAAATGAGGGCCCTAACTGTTTCAAAATGGTTCTATAGAGGTCTCTGGAAAAGTCTCTCGTCTCGTCTTAGAAAGTCACACTTAATACAACTTTACCGTTACTTTGTACTTCGTGATCACTTACTAACATCAAATTCCTACAAGATTTGTATGAATTGATTGGAATTACTTGCAATTAATCCATATTTGATAGAAAACAATTTTGGTACCTACTTACCTCATTATACGTTTCTACTGTATTTTAACTGCTTCAGTTCAATTTCAATCTTCTTAGTTTTTTTTTAATTTTCTTCACAGTTTGGCAGAAATTCTTCATGTGGATAAATTCAGATACATTTCTGGCCTACTAGATTTCATTATTCCCTATTTTATTACGTTTTCTGTCTTTGTCTCGCGCATGTAATTATCTATGTTTCTCTGTCAGTTACACGGTTTTCAATTGACCGGTTCTTTTGTAAATAAAGCTAAAATGATACTCATAAGCATAACTTCAACTACTTGAGGGAAGAATATTAAACACCCCGGCCTGGTTAAACCATACAGTAGGCTTTGAGAGGTAGAAAAGACCTTATTTTCCACTATTCCATTATCCCTTCCCTCCCGTTTTGCCCCACACTTCGGTTCGGTGTACCGTTGTGTATTCTCCACGTCGAGCGTTAAAATTAGCGCTTTCTGTCGTCTCCCTGAAGATGCAAAGAGATAATAATAGCAATTGGAGAGGTATAATGCTCTGGGGGGAGAGAAAAAGTAACCTCTATTAAAACTATCGGTGACTTTGTGCGAAGATGAGGAGAAAAGGGGAAAATTACACTTTTTATGCTTCTGTCGCATTTGCTGTTTGGAGTGTTGTAAATTAGGTGGTTAACGACAGTTTTACGTAATTATTATAAAATAAAAAAATATACACGGAGTTATTTAAGCTGGTTCCGTATAAAATTCACTTTCTACTACAGTAGGCATATTCAAAATTGTTGTGTAACAGAATTTCTATAGTAAATTACAAGATGTAACGGCGGATGTGACTGAATTTACATACACCAGCACGCAGTGTACGGCCGTGACAAAAATTAACAGTCACCCCCCCTCCCTCCCACAACCCCTAATCACTGTGGGCAGGGGGGTAACCTTCCAGCGTTTTGAAACTAAACCCAACGAATTATCATCTTATCAGCCGCAATTTACGGAAAACACCTCGAGCAAAAAGTAGAAACAAAAAAAAAAACACTGAAAGACATATAGAGCGCGTATATACATAGAGAAAACACCCCCACCCTTACCGGTCTCGGCACCCCCGCGTGCCCAAGGGTAGGGTTGAAAAGGGGCAGGCCTTTATTTATGACGCCACCGTATCCTTCCCGTTCCGGCCGTCGATTGGCCGCCGTTCAACTACCCCGGACCCGCCCCCCCGCAAGGGGTTGCTACCACCCTCCAGCACCCATCAGGACGGCTATGAAAAAGTCTCTTCAGTCGATCGCGTATAGGTGCTTTTCGGTTGACGTGTTGACGATTTTCACGATCTGAACTCGCGGTGTTGTTTGGTATTCTTTGGCTCACCCGGTATAATATGTCGTTAGTTGGTTGATTTTTTGGGTGTTTTGATTTTGTCGCTATGTTGGATATTAAACCGACCGCGGACTATTTGAGCAGAAGTTCCACTTTTGGCCAATTTTCCATGTTATTTGGTAATTTTTGCTTAAACCACCTTGTACAATTTTTAAATGAAAAAGTAACAACGTTTCGAGTTTGAAGTACCATCATCAGTTGTGGTTTTTCCTTTTACAGATACTTCATACAAAGGATCGTGGAGTTCGCATGCCGCCTCACAATCACAAGGTACGTAACTAAATTTAGGCTTTTTCTTCTTATTTACACTTATACTAGTATTTTAAATAATTCCTAAAAAAAAACAAAATTAATTTAGAAAAAAAAAAATTACTGGGCTCGTCCGGGATTTGAACCCGGGACCTCCCGCACCCTAAGCGGAAATCATACCCCTAGACCAACGAGCCGCTGAAGACAGATTCGTATTCGAAGGTTATTAGCTGCAGCAAGATTTAAATCTTAGATAAATGTGGTTTTATAGGAAAACTAAAGACATGAGTAGCAGGATTACGTGGGATACCTTTTTAGGCTTATTTCGGAAATATTTGTATATAATGCAACTTTATTTTGACCTACTGCTACTACTACTTACCCTGTCTGTATAACTGTAACAGTTGTGTAAAAAAGAACATTTTGTGGATTTTCCTTGCTTTGGAAATCAATTTCCATTTTAGAGCACTAAAAAAATGTACCACAATCGACATCCTACCTTATTTTAGGTAAATTATTAAACATTTCTTGTATTTTTTCAGGTATAATCTTTAAATAACGTTAAGGACATCAACTATTGCAATGAAAACAAACGACACAAAATTTTTGTAATGGAATATGTTTTATTGAGTTTTTTTACAAGATCTCTCTGAAAATTGGGTTTTTCTCGATGTTTGGTTTGAAGAGTTGACAGTTGGTCAAATTACGTCATTGTGAGGTCAAAAACGCTCTGCTCGCTCCATGGAGGTTGAAAACCTGTCATCCTTCTGTCAATTTTATTAACCGATATTTTTAATAGTTATTTAACCAACGAGTGTATTAATGAAAGTGCTTAATAATCGAAATAATTTAACGCGTGTGACTGTAGTCTATAATAACGGATATTATCCTAAAAAGTTAAAAAAAAAAAACTAAATGTCAGTTGTATACGCAACACGGCAAACCAAAATCATAGGCACCCTTGACAATGACAGTGACAGTTAGTTCTGTCGTTAATGGTGGATGCACCGCCTACTATGCTAGAACGCCTAGAAGGTGCTTGTCAAAAATTCCAATATGGCGAAAGTAGTGGTGACAGTTTGCGTTTGTTTGTATTTTGGAAATTGAGTTTTTTGAGGATTCGATGAATTTTTACGGTTTAAAATCAAGACGAGGTTATTGCCACACCACATTGTAACAGCAATTCAGGAAAAAGCCCAACCGTGTCAGTTTTTTACCGGATCTAACTCAACAGTGGTTGAACACTTTGAAGTGGGATGATTTTACTCCAACACTACACTCAATGGTATGTACAAGTGCTTTTTAGTACAGTAAACTTATTAGGTACTTGTTGTTACATGTACATACAGGTATGTGAGTTTCATTTTAAAGCATCCTTCATTGTGAGAAAAGTAATTTTGAATGAATGTTCTTGGTAATAACATAAGAACCATTTACCAGTTTTGCTTACCTAGTTTCAAGGATTTACAGATTTTCTTATACTGAACAGTGTTTAAACTAGTTTGCTCTGTGTTGTACTTTCCAGGACAAATGTTGTAACCAATTTGTTTAGGCTGGACTCTCTCACTCTTTGCATTCGTTATAACCTATCTAGGTCCAAATAATTGTACTTACAATATGTACAGTATTTCACAGTTGCATTTACGGTTTCTGAGGTATATAACTAATAATTTAACTTACTAAGGGTAGATACAAAAATATGTTTTGTTTTCTGGTTGATCGACCAGCATAAAATCGAAAAGAAATCCGGGAATGGGAAAAGGGAAGAACCAAGCGCGTTTAATATCCGCTACAAATCCCCGATGATGATCAATACCAGATTGGAAACGGTATCCGTAAATAGAGGAAAAAAAAAAGGAAAAAGGTCCCGGCGAACAATCAATTGGAAATTCCATTAGCGGAGCCCGGGTAATGACGGAAAAGCCGTTTTGGAGCCTGGGCGGGGTGAGGATGGGAAATGAAAAATCCCGGCGCGGCACCGACGGAAGAAAAATATAAAAATCGACGGAAAATCATCGACATAATTCGGAATTCGATAAAGCCTATATTGCAGCGGACAAATAAGGCGCTTCCTTTTATGTTTGTCATTTCTGTATAATTAAGAAAATATGGCTCCTGCATAAATTCGTACAGGTTTCCGTGTCTGATGACGAGTCCCGAAAGCCACTTTTGGCTCCTCCGGTCTTCGTCCGGCACGGAAATTCCGTTTTCCCGTCGCTTTCCCGGCTTTAACAATTGCGAATTTCCGCCAACTGGGCAAGGTACGTCGTAACTTGTTCCTTTGCTGGTTTGAATCCGTTAAACTTTGTAATGAAGACGAAATAAACAAATTGCCCGACGGATCAAAGCGTTTCTGTTTTGACACGAAATTCAATTGTTATTCCACGGACTTGTGATTTGTAACACTGTTTCGATCAAAGGGCGCTTGTTCATCGCCCCGGGCACGCTTGATTTCGCTTTGATGTTCCATTGTCGATGCTCGATTGTCACTTTACCGCTCCCCAAAAAAAAACAGCGAGAGAGATAAAGGGATTGCCGCCAACGGAGGCAGGATTTTCTAGTTTGGCTCTTTTGTAATTTACTCTAATAAATACACACAGAACGTGTCCGAATTGTGTGCCGTTTTATCGGCTTAAAGATAGCGACGGTCGTGAATCGGAAAAGGACATTCGGCCCGGCAGTCCGGGAAGGAAGGGACTCTTTCCTGTTCCGGGAGCCCAATCAGACATCAGAGGAATAATTGATAACGGTGACTTTTTCATTTTGCTCGAATGATCATGATTCCAATAAATAGTAACGCGTCATTTTGATGACCAAACAATCAAATCAACTGACTTGACAGAACCTGTGCTTGGATGTCACTTTTACCACAATGTTGCCAAATGTGATTATTTAACTGTCCTTTACAATTCACACATCACTGACCCGGCGTTGTAGTGAATTGTCGAGTCTCTCGGAAGGAAAAACGCATTATTAATATAATCAAGTCGGTCTTGATAAGAGGAAAACTCCATTAAATTGACTGGCAAGCTGTCAATCAAATCGTCGAGTGTTAATAATGAAATCTCCCCCTAAGTTCAAAGTTTTTATTTTATATCGAAAAGCACTACGCAGGAATTAACTGGTTAAAGTAGTAATAATTTGGCAACTAAAGGACGTTTTGAGCCCAGACACTCTATACTAAACGTGGACGTAGGGATGAGCAATCAGCGTAAACAGATTTGCATCAGACACCCGAACAATATTAGCCCTTTTTTGAATCGTCCCCCCCTTGGTAGAATAACACGACCCTTAACGATAAACACTCTCGACTGGATAACGTGTGTGCATATACTGTCCTTTCGCAATAACCGAGCTGTCATACGCAATATTGCGAGAGATAGGGCCCCGGGCGTATGCCTTTGCATTGTAAACTTAATAAAGGGCCGGATCGGTGGTCGGATGAGCGACTGTCAAAACGCCCGGAGCGCTTCGGAGCAGTTCAAAGAAGTGTTCGGTGCAATTCCTGGCAACTTCCAAATCACCTCCAATGCTAGACTTGAATTAATGCAATCACCAAGATTATTCAGGGAAAGGTTGAAGGCAGAAAATGGATAGGTCGCAAAAAGCTATCGTGACTGGGAGTAGAACAACTATTCCAGTAGCAACAGATAGAGACCAATTCAACCAAATTGTCATGGAGAAGAATCACCAAGAACAAAAAATTGTTTAAAATGAAACATTCCACACGATTTCGCGTAAGGCTTTTGTTTCTCTCCATCACGGCCCACTTGAACCGTGTTTGGCGGCGGTAACTGGCGTGGAAAGCGACAAGAGATTCCTTTCCGCAGTGTATTTCAATGGAGCTCTTTCGATTCCCCCCTTACCCCCTTTATCACTCCCGCCCCTTTTTGAGGGGGGCTTATTTTAAACTGGCGCTCTCTCTCTCTCTTCTCTATACCACTCCGTAAATGAAACGCTACTATTTACCGGTTTAATCACTCGATTTCAACCTCAATAATTATTGAGAATCGGACATCAGTAATCAAGTCTGATGCTAAGTCTACATGTGCAACATTTGAGTAAATCATATCAGTGGCGGCTCCTCAATAAGTGCACATGTGCACGTGCACTCCCAAATTTTCAGTCCAAAAATGCATGTTTTTATTATAAATCTTATAATGATTGAAATAATTTTCTATTAATACCAAGTATTAATCTTGGAAATAAATAAGCTTTTAATAATAAATAAACGAAATCTGGACGAATTACGGATCACCGCCGCCACCGTGCACCGTGTGTGTGTTAAAATCAAGAAAATCAAGTGCACAGCTCATGGGTAAAGTAAATCTGATTGGTCGAACTTCCGCCGTCCGCCCCCTCTGTACCCCGCGACTGTCTAGAGTCAGTCGATGTTTTAAGCTGGCCCGTGTGCACAATTAAATCGTGCACTCGGGGTTTTTTCTTATCAGTCACGTGTTATTTTTCTTCGCGATTTTTTAAAATGCCTCCAGTGTTTCCTACCGTTAGTGTGCAATATTTGAAAGCAATTACATATTTTAAAAATGTAGGAAGTTTGGGCGTGGTCTCAAAAATGTTTTTTCGGTACTCTTTGAAATTCAATATCTCGGTAACATGAGGAGCTACAGAGGCCATTTTTAACCCATTTTGTAGTATTTTTTATGCTTTTTCGAATGGCGTAGGAACGAATTTCCTGCGAATTTAAATAAAAGAGCTACGATTTTTCAAAAAGTAAAAAAATGCAATTTTTGTCAAAAGTGCAATTTTGGCAATTTTTTATTTTGCTCTATAAGGGTTCCAATGCACAGCAAAGGGCATGTTTATACAAAAGAACCTTAAATTAGAATTGAAATAAGCACAAAAAAAACAGTTTAAAATTTTTCTGTCACTTTACAAAAGAAAGACATTATAAGGAAAAAATCAAAATGGCCGCCATTTTGGATTGATCTAGGTTAGGGCTGATGGTACTCGTTTTCGACTAATTCGGGGTCAAGGAATCCATTTCTGCAGTCAGTTTGTCCGTATATGTTACTCAGTTCGAGAAACTTAACTTTTCGTAAAAATCTGGGTTTGGGGAAGAGTTACGCAAAAAATAACGTCACCACTGAATTCCCCATCCTCGATTTAGTAGAAAACGAGTACAAACTTGATTTTTTACGAAAATGTCAAAATGAGGCTTGTACAGGCCATTTGCAATTTCCGCCATTTTGGATCGAAATAGCATATGGTTGATGGTACTCGTTTTCGACTAATTTGGGGTCAAGGAATCCATTTCTGCAGTCAGTGTGTCCGTATATGTTACTCGGTTCGAGAAACTTAACTTTTCGTAAAAATATGGGTTTGGGGGAGAGTTACGCAAAAATGAACGTCATCACTGAATTCCTCATTCTCGATTTAGTAAAAAACGAGTACAAACTTTATTTTTTACGAAAATGTCAAAATGATGTTTGTGGAGGCCATTTGCTATTTCCGCATTTGCAATTTTGGCTCGAAATAGCATAGAGTTGATGGTACTCGTTTTCGACTAATTCGGGATCAGGGAATCCATTGCAACTGTCAGTTTCGTCCTTAAAAGAGCTACGATTTTTCAAAAAGTAAAAAAATTCAATGTTTGTCAAAAGTGCAATTTTGGCAAATTTTTATTTTGCTTTATAAGGGTTCCAATGCACAGCAAAGGGCATATTTATGCAAAAGAACCTTAAATTAGGTGAAATAAGCACAAAAAAAGCACTTTCAAATTTTTCACTTTTCAAAAAAATTGAAAATCATGAAAATTGTTTTAAAAACTAAAAAATTAGCAAAATCATGAAAATTGATCAAAATCACGAAAATTGGTCCAAAAACTAAAAAATGAGCAATATCATGAAAATTGGTTTAAAAACTAAAAAATGAGCAAAATCATGAAAATTGATCAAAATCACGAAAATTGGTTTAAAAACTAAAAAATTAGCAAAATTATGAAAATTGATCAAAATCATGAAAATTGGTTCAAAAACTAAAAAATGAGCAAAACCCTGAAAATTGATCAAAACATGAAAATTGGGTTAAAAACTAAAAAAATGAGCAAAATTATGAAAATTGATCAAAATCAGGTGTCCAAGAGCACCCTGGACATAGGAGATTAACATGGGAAAACGGTTTTGATTTTTTTGCGCCTGTACGGTTGATTTGATTGAAAAATCGTATTAATGAAAGTTGTAGTACCTATCACGGACTAGTTTTCTGTATTTTTTTCGGATCTCTAACTTGAGCCCTTTCGTCGTAAAACACGAACAAAAATGAGAAAATTTAAACTTTTGGCCTGCACTGTATAGGCGGTTGTCGGGCAACGGGTAAACAGGTCATTGTTGCGGGTACGGTTGCTCGGCAACCGCTTATACAGTGCAGGTAAAAAGTTTAAATTTTCCCATTTTTGTTCGTGTTTTACGACGAAAGGGCTCAAGTTAGAGATCCGAAAAAAATACCGAAAACTAGTCCGTGATAGGTACTACAACTTTCATTAACACGATTTTTCAATCAAATCAGCCGTACAGGCGCAAACAAATCAAAACCGTTTTCCCATGTTAATCTCCTATGTCCAGGGTGCTCTTGGACACCTGGTATATAGATAGGNGCTCGCNATNCTGGG